>JASPKZ010009809.1:3280000-3682500 GCA_030220185.1 Diploptera punctata | reverse complement strand
GGGTGAAAATTGTGTTCAAAGATTCCGTTACATAGACAGATGTAGGTCAACCTAATATAAAGCGTGTAAAAAAGAGGTTGTAGGAACAATTTACTTGATTACTTATTGCCAGTTGAAGTCTACTACGGGGGATGTAATAACAGTATAATTTAGGAATCCTAACAAATTAACATCTGAAGTCATATCGCGTCTACAATCTTTCCTTGTATCCAATCATGATATTTTTCTTATTTTTATTATTCTTCTTCTATAGCAGTGCCGTGTCAGTGAAACCATTATCATCTTCTTTCAGCTACTCTTATTGTTTTTGGTTGTCCTCCATCCATCGATCTTTTCAATGACTCCTTCGCCCAATCGGGTCCTGGTCTCTTCAATCCTCTTCCTCTTCCATTCTTCCCTGCTCGTAATCACCATATTCCAATTCCTTATTCCCAGAAAAATAGTGGTGTCTGCACGTAGCTACTGTGTCCACTCATTGCCTTCTCGGTCATCCATCTGCCCTCCTTCCTCCAAAGTGTGCCTATGCGATTTTTCATCGTCTTCTATGTCCTTACCACATGACAACCCATTGTATTATTTTCAGTCTTATATCTTCTGAGATTTGAGGTTCTGCTGCCGCAGTTCTTCATTTTAACTAATTCCCCAATTCCCTTGGTCATTAAATGGGCCATAGATTTTCCTGAGTATCTTAGTTTAAAATACATCTATTATTTTCTGAAATAGACCAGATTCCACTTCCAAACATTATTGTAAGTCATATTAATGTTTTATATAAGATATTTGTGTGTTCTAAGATGGAAAATTTTACATTATTTTTAAAACTGGAGGTATTAAAAAGTTTCCATTATCCATTAAAAGTGTTTCTCTTATCTCTATCATCAAATTAATACTGGTTTTTGATAGTCCCAGGTACTAATATTTTCATTGCATCTTTCACAACAGCCTTACTTGGTCTCCCCATTAGACAGTGATAAATTATTTACTTTGTGCAATGTTTTGTAGAGAACAGCTGATTTAATTTTATTGGTGATACGTATGAAATGGTGATTGTGAAGTAATAAGTGCTAAATATTAAACTAGAATTTAGGAATTTCTTTTAGGATTAAGGCAAACCAGGAAAAACAAATCCTTAAAGTTAGTCGATTCAATGGTTTGAATCCGGGACCTCTCAAATACAAGTCTCAAACGCATCTGATTGATCCATCTCCTTTGGCTCTTTGTTCATTATTTCAAGAGTAAATGGATCTACTACGCTATGATATACGATATTGCTTATAATTTCTTGAAATTGCACTACTGTCATTAGTTCACGTCAGTATCCAGGACTGCCAACACAAAGTGTCCTCATTTTAGAGAAGAAGCAACGTTAAAAGATAAAGTTGGATCGATATGGAGAACACAGTATGCATCAAGTATAAAACAATCCCTCTTCTTAATGGGATTCTCGTTTCAAGAGGAATTTTCAATTCTCTCGCTTTCTCATTGCGAATTCTGTGCGCGCGAATACTTGCGCTTGTTAAGAGAGCCTGTAAATGAGATGACCGCTGGACCAAACATCACCAACTAGCCCAGATTAACACGACAATTCTATACTCCACTCAAGCATTTTCAAGAGACACAAAGAAAAACCTTGTCTTATTTAATAACATAGCGAACGTCAACTTTAAATTCATTTGAATAACTATTATTCAAAAGTCTAACTACGTAACACACTAACTCTATGGCTTGGATAACCCATATACTTAATGCCACATTAATTAATACTTTCAAGTGATCCCTCTCTTCAGGCAACGTGAATACAGTTTAAATTTTACATATTTTATACATACATATATATACATATGAATATATACACTAGCTAATACCCGGCGTGCGCTGCTACTCCGAAATAAATGAAAATTAATGTGATTTTATGTTTAGTTGAATAAGTAAAAGTAAAAATAATTATAAATTTATATTTTTAGATACCCCGTGTTGATTACCCGGCATTGCCCGGGAATGTACGAGTACTTATCCCGATCTTCTTTACATAAATGAGCTGAAATACGAAAATTAATGTGTTTTATGTTTAGTTAGATAAATAATAGGAAAAACTTCATATCGTAATTATTTTTAGATACCCAGTGCTGTTTATCCGGCGTTGTCCGGTAATCTACTCATCCCGATCTTCTTGGCATAAATGAGCTGAAGGACGAAAATTAATGTAATTCTTATGATTAGTTGAATAATTAAAATAAAAAATAATTATAAGTGTATATAGTAATTATTTTTAAGATTCCTCGTGCTGAATAGCCGGCGTTGCCAGTATATGTACTTATCTCGATCTTCTTGGCATACATGAGCTAAAAGACAAAATTCGTTATTGTGATTTATCCGTAAAAGAATACTCGTTATGCGCTGCTATGCTTGCACAGGTATCTACGCACTTGTCTCGATCTTCTTGGCATCGATGAAAGACAAAATGGATTATTGTGAGTTATCCGTAAGAGTTAAACGTATGCTGTCGCGGACGTTTTTGTAGAGCTTTTTGAGATATTCAATTTTGTGTACATTAATTTTGTGTATTTTTTGTGGATTAGGCAGCGTAAGCCATTTAAGCGTCCAAAGAACTACTTTTTCACTTTTTCCACTAAAGAGGGCGATTTTTAAGAGTGTAGGAGTTGAGTATCACAACTCTCTTATAGCCTATGTTCATCCCGGAAATCTTCTGACATTTTGCAAAAAGCCTCATCACAATCGGTATGGCCGCGCATAAAGTACGAACAAACAAAGAAACATTCATTTTTATACATAAGACACACACACATATATATATATACACACACACACACACACACACACAAGATTAAGCATTTCGTGTGCAATGGATGATTATGCTTATTATTATTATTCATGATGATTATCATCCGGTATCATGACAGCTGTCGCCGTCTTCCGGAAACCATAAGTCATTCCTCTCTGCCCATCCATCGATCTTCCTCCAATCCTATTAAACAAGTTGTCTGAATTAAAAATAAATTAACAAAAAAAAATTATTCCGATCATACAACCAAAATAGAAATGTAAATAAATAAATGACGATACTCTTACATTAGAAAAAACCACACCATACCTCACGCTACACTCATACTTGCGTCCGAATCAGGGGACACTTCTCCCTTGGTCTGCCGGACTAACTAAACCACGCCTCTTCTCGGCTTCAGACTAGCTTGCCCATTAGAATTCCAGTCGCATCGCGAAATGGATGCGGATTCAAACCTTGAATCTGCTTGAACAACTAAACGATGACTGCTTGAATGATCGAATGATAACGTTCTTAGGAGTAGAATTGAAAGCGCAGAAAATAAATCTGTCACTTTCAGACTGTTTTAGGGTCTTATATTGCCCTCTTCAGCCCAGGTAATTTTAAGTCGAGGATATTGAATAATGTCGGTAGGATGTTTAATGCATTCTAGGCCCCATGGTAAGTATGTCATCCGCCCGACTGACTGAACGTAGTGGTGGGAGTGTCTAGGATAAAGCTGCTTGTAGCTACTCTGTTCCTTCTGCTGCTGGTCGCTGGTGATGTAGATGTTGGCATGCCAAGAGGAAACCCGCGACAAACCGCGGATGTCGATCTCGATCCGCGTGACAAGGCCCACCCGCCCACGCCCCCAGAGCTCCCATCCTCCAATGAGAAACGACCATTTTCGGGCTAAGCTGATCATTGGTTAGCGTTGATTTAGAATTTGGAAAATGAATTTATTTTATAGAATATTTTAATATATTTATATTTTTAGGTGTATAAATGATGTGGGAATAATTTTACTTTTACTTTTACTTTTACTTTTACTTTTACTGGTGGAGTCTAGGGATCCACTCCGGCATTTGCCTTTACGCTAAGGGAAACCACCAAAAACCTTAGCAGAGTGGTGTGAATTTAATAAAATATATAAATTAATTTGGAAAATAAATTTTGAAATATTATCAATTATTTAAATTAAATGGTCGAAAGTATCAGCTTCTTCGGTTCTTTGGTGTATAGCCGGCGAAATCACCTTTTAGTAGTCCTTGATAGGTGTTAATGTTGAAAGTATCTTGATATTCTTTCAGATTGGGCGTCAGTAAAGACTTTATTGCTTATTGAGCATCCATTTTCTAGGATTTCTATGGATTTATTCTCATAGTTTACTGTGAATTTAATTGAGATGTAAGAACATTCAGCCATTAGGTATTTCATGATTCCATCAATTATTTGCCCAGTTATTTGAGTGTGAGCGGTTTGAGCTCTTTTCACTTTTTTCGTCGGTGGCGCAGCCGTCTGAGTGCTGGCGTTGACTTCTTCGATCGCTTGCGCAGCAGTCTGAGTGCTGGCGTCTTCGATCGGTTGTGTAGCAGTCTGAGTGCTGATGTCTTCGATCGCTTGCACAGCAGTCTGAGTGCTGGCGTTGGCGTATTGCTTTTTGTGCTGGGGTTTGAACCCGCACTGGTCCTCGAATTGCGAGGCCTTGTCTAGTCGTGCCCTTCGTGGCGCGGATTTTTTCTTTTTATTTGTCCTTTTACTGGTATTTATCACAGACTGAGGTGCCATTGATGGCTCAACTCCAGCTGTATTATATGTCTCAGTCAAGTTTGGATTTGGTACTTCAGCTTGAGGAGCGTCTGGCTCAACTCGATCTGAAGTGTTTTGTCTCAATTCGGCAGGAGCGGGCTCTACTGGGACCGAATGAGACTTAGTTTTAGCTTTCGCTGCGCGTCTGTATAGCTCAGCCTTTACTTTGTAAAAGCAGAGTCTATTCAGTTTCAGGACCTCGCAGGCTGTGGGTCCATCTACCAGGACTGCCAAGAACATTGGCAGCGGGCCCTTGGTCCTTCCTGAGGTCATATTGACGACCGAAAGTGCCTCGAACCCGAGACCTAAAAGGTCTTCCTGGATCTCTGATGGATCCACTGAGGGGTCTATGCCTTTGATGACAATTTTTAATATGTCTCTTTGGCTTTTATTTGCCACTTCGCGATGTGGTATTTTGCGCTGCAGCAGCAGCTGTTTGTATTTATTATAGACCTCCATTGAAGTAGGTCTAACCCTGGTACCGAGTCTAGTGAGTTCGCAAGTGAATGCGTTAGGCTCGTATTTGAATTCACCATTCACAGCTGCCATTTGCGACGAAAATTCCCGTCGAATTAGCAGGGAAGGGGATTTTACGCATGCGCGCGGGTTCTCCGTCTCTGAGTCCCCGGAGGGCCCTCCACTATAGCGTGGTGAGTCCTCCGGAGGCAGAGTGACGGTCAGGCCGGAACCTGTTTTATCGGCAGCCGTTACTGCCGTGTTGGAAGCTGAGCATTTATTGCTTTGTCGCGTTCTGGCCGCGATTGGGGGCGTCGCTGTGGGATCGCCTGCTTTTTTGCTGCATTTTGGCATGCTGGAGGGTCCTTAATGGTAGGGAGTTTTGGTCCACCGGTAAGGAGTCGCCCTGACAGACGCCGTGGGAGCTCGGCCTAGCTAGGGGCTGAGGGGATAGGCGGCCTACTGCCTGAGGTATGGGAACTACCAGGATAGCGGGCAGGTTAGGACCCTCGGCCGTCTGACCGGTTTTGCTCTTTGCCGCGCAAAGCGCGGGCTTTGGAATCTGTTAGTGCACCACGTATATGAAGGTTCCGAGGTAGAGGGGAGATGCGCCGTAGACATTGCGCGGCAGGAAGGGTAAAGAGGGGAGAGTGGGAGTAACTACAAGGAGAAAAGGATATTGGCATAGTTCATAAATATTCCAGTGTAGGGAGGAGAACGATGCTACAATAATGAGCCGAAAAACACACTTTCGGTTCACTATGATATCCTTAGCCGCTCGTGCACCATATATCCAAGTTTTCTTAGGTGTTCCTCTCTTCCTCCTTTACATTTGGACATTGGGATCCATTCTGTAAGAATTTTAAGCAATATTTGTTCTGGGTTTTCTTTTGACATGGTCATACCACTGTATATTTTCTTTTCTATAATGTCTCTGATATCCGGCTCCTCTTGTACACCAATAACTTCCCTTATTTCTTTATTTCGTATTCTATCAATTCTAGGTTTTCCAGCTGATCTTCTTGAAACATTCATTTCTGTACTTACAATTCTTTTCATTTCCCTGGTAGGAATTTGTTAAACATCAGCCCCATATGTTAAAATGCTCTGAACTATAGTTTTGATATATTTTTAAGTTTCTATTTTTTGTAATATTTTTGCTCCACCAGAGAGAGTTTAAAGCATTTTATTGCTTGTTTTGTGTGTGCGATTCTATTTTTAATTTTCACTGTGTTATCGCCGGAATGGTCTAATTTTGTTCCTAAATAAGAGCATTCAGTACTAGATTTTAGTTATTCTCCACTGTTGAAAATTATATTTTCCATTTCTTCTCCTATACACAGATATTTAGTGTTCTTTGTTTACATAAATTCCCCATTTTTCATATTCTTCCTTTAGTTTTTTTTTTGCTTATTTCTATGTCATCATTATCTTGGACTATTAATACCAGGTCGTTTGCAAAATTGAGTGAATATAGATGCGTATTTTGGATTGGTATATCCATTATTTTTACATTTTTTCGTCCAGTCTCAAAGTACTCTTTCAGGAAAACCATTGAATAGAGTTGGAGATAAACTGCAACCCTGCCTTAAACCTTTTGTAATAGTAAATCCCTCTGTTATGTGATTTCAACCTTTTATATTCTAAATTGATCCGGTGTACAATAATTTTATAGCTTCTGTTAATCGTTTGGTATTATTAGATTTGTCTAAAGATTCCCATAGCATTTTTAGGAATATTATCATATTCTTTAGTTTTATCGACAAAAAGTAATTGTATATCTCTTTTAGTAGCTGTTTTTCTTTCTATTATTTTCGTTATGCAAAATATATTACCTGTACATTATTATTATTATTATTATTAATATTACTATATTATTTTTATCGTTATTACTCGTATAATGAATAAAATATCTTTTTTCCGTTCTTTCCTTAGTTTAAACTTTTCCTTCATAGGTAGAGTACACGCTCCACGCCACTCGGAGCTTCCAGAGACATGGCCTGTCGGGAGAGGATTTTAAACTTTAGAATATGCACACCCTTTTTTGACCACACAAGGACATGGAAGGCCTGCTTGAACGAGTGAATGGCTGAATACCAGGACAACTAAGAAACAACATGAATATTTATGACAAGTGAATGCTGATATAATTCAGACAATTTAAGACACCCCCATTCACTCAGGCATTCAAAGTAAACAAGGATAATAAGACATTTATGATTTAGACGATGTGATGAATTTCGGATACTATGTTGTCTTTAAAGTTTCCTGAAATGTTCCTACAGGTTATAAAAACCTAAATAATCTCAACGAGGAAACTGGATCGACCTAGGATAGAATCCGAGTCCTTCATGTCTGAGACATGGACGTTAACACAAGAATGCAGCAGTACATATATAAGAATAAAATAATTACTGGCATTATTAGTACCAGTTCTATTTTATTTATTTTCCTCTCACTCTTGTAGTCTCTGTGTTAAAACTGGCAAGTATAAATTCAAAACCGAAAATAAAACATAAGTGTATAAAATGAGAAGGTAAAACGTGCTGTAGCAGCTTTTTATACACCCTTGAGTGGTGACATTGTTTTGCCCTTAAAACTCATGTGTGTTCTCTTCTGATAATGGAGAATAAAAGTGCTTTACTCTCTCTTTCTCTCTGTGTGAAGGGAATGGCGTTATGCATTTTTATTATGATTATGAAACGCGTCACAATTTATTCTCTCTGGAATTGTTGTTCGCATATGTCCCGTCACTTAAATTTATGGTCCATGAAAGGTGTTGAAGATTCATTTCCTCACGTTCTACTATGACTCAGAATTGCGTCATTTTAAATGTTATTTTTACCTTCAAACTCCACCTTAAACACTTGCTATGCCATATAATGTGATTACTTCTTTCTAATTTATATCAACAATTTCTCAGCTTATTAACATATATTATACTGTATAAATATATAATAGAATATTGTACTTCATTACATTAGGTTACATATTATGTTATGCTATAATTGTGTCAACATATATAAACTTTGGCTTGTGTGAGAAAAACAAATTCAATAATTGTAGTCCTTGCATTTCGACAACACACCTTCATCTTGTCCGTGTGCGCATGTGTATCTATCTATTAATGTGTTAATGTATGTATGTATGTACGTGTGTGTTTGTGTATTCATGCGTGAGAGAGGTACAGGGGGAGGGAGAGAGAGAAAGAGAGAGAGAGAGAGAGATAGAGAGAGAGAGAGAGAGCTGATAGGTGTTTCAATGTCATCCGTTACACTTTTTGTGCTTCGAGTTCCTTACTAGGAGGATATATGTTTTACGTACCACTTCAACAGACCACTTTTGTTAAGCGATATATATATATATATATATATATATATATATATGTAAGTATGTATGTGTAAAAAGTAAAGTAAAAGTATGTATGTGTACAGGTAGGAACGTTGGATGAGTGTATGTTTAATGTGTGTAGTGACCATATGTTGAATGATGAATGCCGATGGAGGAAAGGAAGAAGGTGAAATCCGGCGCCAGCACATATGTGTATGTATCTACCCTTATTAAGTGTAGGGGTTCAGATGGGACATCATATAGTTCGAATCGAGGACATTTATAATTTATTTCACTTTCTTTGTTGCATACCCTTGCTGTAGCATGAACCGTAATTTTCACAGGAATGACCTCAACGTTTGCGATGAACGTATAAACCGTTACAAATGTAGGCTCAATTAGTAACTTTGATTTTTAAACTGACCCAAACCTTGGCCCTTGGATCGACTCAGCCTATGACGGAAATGAGTACCAGAAGTTTGTTCTGGGGTAAAGGCGGCTGTCACGCAGGACTGACAGCCCGGCTGACAGCAAGTGCCGATTGTCCAGAAAAGTGGGAGCCTTTACCTCCCACTACCCCAAGGGCCTCCTGAGGTCTGTAGTGGGATCACTTTACATTACAAATAAGCAACTATTCTCAAATTATATGTGGCGAATACAAAAAGTGCCGTACATAGTTTTAAGTTTTAAATATTGATAAAACATCATGACTTGTATTAGCCTTACGATGTAAATGCAATTCTTTTTTCAAATTTTCAACTATATTTCGAATTAATTGTCACTGTGGTTGGGTGAATTGCGAAATAATTATTCTCACCCTCAAATACTTGACTGCTTGTCAATTTAACGTTAGAAACATTTTCAACAAGAACAAGTGAAAAAAGATGGTGGCTAAGAATGATATATTGGAGCATTTCTTATGCTCTTCCTTTTCCTCTAACGTCATTAACGAAACCAACTCTGACAGCTACGGGTATTCCATTCCTGAATTGGCAATTCTTTCAGGACAGTTTGAAGACATTTATTTCTAAAGAACTTCATGTAGCTAATTTTTACAGATTATAATAAACTACTTTTTAGGGATTAAATTGTAATTTACAATTAAAATATAATTACATTAAAATTCAGACTTCTCAGAGGTTGAATTTGATTCGTACATAATTTCCCTTGAAATAAATTTAAGAAACGTTCGCCATCTAGACGTAAATAATCGTGTAGTCTTACAAATAAGTCTTTAAAAGCGAGGAAATTAAAATACGAAATGTTATTTTCAGTTTTAACGTCATAGAATAATTGTCATAGAAGAAAACATTTTCTTTAACTTTTAATTAGCCTATATGTTATAATTTATTTTGTGCTTAAATTAACTTCCTGTTTTTATTATTATTATGATTATGTCTCTTTCAATGTCTCCTTCGCGAATTAATACTTCTTCTACCATTTATTTATTTACGATTCTCCTCAAAAAAGGGCGGACTTGTGAACTAGTAGCTTATTTGCGACAAATTACTGAAAATATACTACATACTTGATAGGCTGATATCAACTATTGTCAATGGATATAGTGAATCGACAAATATTTTGATACAGATGTGGTAAAAATATTATTTATTTTTTCTCTAAGGCAAGAGAGGCAGCGAATGTGTGTCACACTCTCTGAAACGTTTTTCAACTTATTTTTATATCTATGTGGTCCAAATTTATCATAACATTTGAATAAATGAACAAATTAAACAAAAGCAACAAATGATTAACGCAGATGCTCTATAGTTCTATATTGTAGACTATACTATATTTTTCCCTAAGTCAAGAGAGGCAGCGAATGTGTGTCCCACTCTCTGAAACATTTTTAACTTATTTTTATATCTATGTGGTCCAAATTTATCATAACAGTTGTATAAATTAACAAATTAAACAAAAGCAACAAATCAATAACGCAGATGCTCTATAGTTCTATATCGTAGACTATACTGGTAAAACTAATTCAGAATGGGATTATTTTTGGACTCAGTCTAGTCCATCTTAAGTATAGATTAAATTAATCTGCATTCAACTTGTATTAATATGACGATTAGCACCAATACAATATGTCTTAGATCTTGGTCTATGTTATCCATAACAATTTATAATATTAATAACAATAATACAATTACATTATATTACATTACATTACATTACATTGCATTACATTACATTACATTACATTACATTACATTACATTACATTACATTACATTACATTACATTACATTACATTACATTACATTACATTACATTACATTACATTATATTATATATAATATTGTAATGTACTACACTATGTTACATTATGATACATTATATTACATTGTATTACATTATATTATACGTTACTTTATTACTTTACACTATTATTATTATTATTATTATTATTATTATTATTATTATTATTATTATTATTATTATTATTATTATTCTGGAACGTGTATTCCAATTTGCATCTTTCCTGAGCTTTTACATTCATTGTTATTATTTGACATTTCATTCGATTTTATAATGTTACATTTTAATATCAATTCAGACAAAATCAAATATAAGGATTTGAAACTACAGCTCTACCGACTCCCGTGAAGTTGATTAGCAAAATTTTAAGGGTTGCTTTTTTTATTTCTCATTCTCCACACAAAACCAGTACACTTTATATATCACGTATAAAAATGATGGAACAGATGTATCACGTCAAAAATGAAATGAAGAGGGGTTCCATAGCAATGTAGGCATAGCTAATTATGGCAGAGACCACGATTCGGTAGGGAATATATGATATATTTAGATCGTGATTATACGTGTCAAATACAAGTCGCGCGTGTGTGAATTGATTGAATTTTATTTTTTTTAAATTCATTACTTCTGAAATCATGCTGGAAGCTAGAGGGTTGGCATAATTATATCCGCTTATCTCATACAATAAAAGAGCTGTCAACCACAGCAGCGAACAACGCTTTAAATGATGCATAGTTTCTTTATTGTATCTATACAATATCATAAACTAAACAAGAGAAATTTTCATTAAGCATTTTAATAGGTATAAATGTCAAAACCATGTTTAAATTTCAAATAATAGAGATAAAATGGCATCAGTTAATTTCCTGAACAACAGTCACCAGTGTTATAAAAGGTAGAAGTAAAGTGATCCTATTGTAGTCCTTACGATAAAGCATATCCGCACTGTGTCCGTACCGCACTCGCCCCGAGCTGTCTACGCAACACGGCCAAGTGTCGGTGATGGAGATCGAAGGCCACACTGTTCCGAATGTTGGCCGTGCATTAGGCTCAATATTCGTTTTGCCTTCCCATACGTTGGTCATGTTGAGAAGTTTTACCAACTTTAAGTTAGGAATGGTGGCATTAGTACTGGAGGAAGTAGATATTAATTGGAGACGAAATCGTCGCCGAAGAGGAATGTGGGTCCACAATGCGAGGAAGAAATGAGGTGTTCAAGGGGAATTTGTGTCGCTGCTGCCTCATCTGAAGTGCGATGACACGAAGTTTTACAAATATTTTATAATATCGCTCTACACATTCAACCAACTGGAACGGAAACCAGAAAAGAATATGAGGAAATAAGACATATTGTGAAGACAATCAATAACACCTAGAGAACTTTTGACAGTATGTTTGAGTTATGTAAACATTCATAAAATAATTCGCACCGTGTCCGCATAAAAACTAAACTCAACTAGTTTGACGCTGTGCGGTCGCGGTGCGGGCAAGGAGGAGTGACACGGAGGTGGAAAGATGTGAACTGACTGGTAAACGTTAATTTGTTTATTTTTTCTCCGTATGTCGTCATGCGGTACGGACACGGTGCGGATATGTGTATCGCGGCCTTAATCCTTGGTGTGATACAACCATGTGGATGTGCAACACAATGTGCCATTAAACGGCAACAATTTTGTCATGAATTATGTAAGCATGGCGTCAAAATTATACAATATGTCATGCGCGGCTATTCAGTGGAAGTAGGTGAATTTCTACGTAATCTTATTTTTATCACGCCCTATTTTTACCAGTACATTTTTTAAAGTTTATTTTCCTTATTACGAATGTTGGTTTCAATATAAACATATGTCTGTATTGTTGCACGAGGCGAGACTTATCGTTCTGACACAGAGCGCCCGCGTCGCCTCCACTGAGTGAACGATTATTTGCTTTCAAGCTGCTCGACCTCCGGAGTAGAACATAGTTCGCTGGTTGCCATGGCAACCGTGACGTCATCCGCTGAGATCTAGCGTTACAAAATCCTGCAGGTGAAGTAGCTGAAGTGAAATAGTAATCTGCTTCGTGGCGTCGTGTATGAAGATCTTTCGTATCAGAGTATTCGGCTATTGTTGTGCTGGTTTAAATACGAATCCTGTTTATAATGTAGCGTGTGTTGTATTGGAAATACCCTTCCACGTTGGAAAGTTGAAAATAAAAGGGAAGTTTTAAATTCTATGCGTCCTACTGAATATCTACAAATAGGCCTATATGGTACTAAAGAAGCTAAATATTCAGGTAAACGCCACATTCTACGAAACGGTAATTTTTTAAAGAACTTCCATAGTTGTGTTCCTCTCAAACTCTATAGAAATCGTTCTATATTAGCAATAAAAGCAACGTTTCAAATATAGAAGGATTTGCTGCTTTGTTGAATATAACACTATCGTTACATAAATACGCAGAATCGGCATAGCATATAAAGTTTAAGGTAATTTGAAAACAGTTTATGTATAATCAATCTGGATTCATTATTATCTTTGAAGTATTGTGTAATCGGTAATTAGTCTATTGCCATTTCTTTCCTAATGTTACAATTCATTCTTACGTTATTTTGAATTTTAAATTTATATCTCCAATGTAAAATGATATTATGGCCAAGGTATTCTATAATACGCACCAATTTTCTTCCAGAATTCTGTATAGGCCTACCGTCTGAATAAATTCCATTAATTATCATGTGAGCCAGGATGATCCTATGCGGAGTACTTAAGATAATTTAAGTACGCTTTATTTCCCCACATATATTAGCAAGTAACAAGTGGTTATCTCATCTCTTCAATGAGACACCTAGGAATAAACTAAGACATATGGATGGAAAAGGCTGAGAAGCTTTAATAAAGGCTTAAAGATTCTCTTCTTTCTTCATTACATGTTTCCAGCCGTAGCTGCTGACATGATTCCATTGCATAGTTACACTACTTGAAGATGACTCCATACCATGAGTTTATTGCAATGGGGCTGCATTGGTGTATTTGCAGCTTAAAGTTTTTTTTTACTATTGGAAAATTCCGACTCGGTATCCACGGGTCAGAATCCCTCCCGGTGGATTTATCTTTCAAAATCCATCGACACCAGCTGATTTTAGCCGCGACTCTTAAGACCAGATATAACGAACGTAATTCCTATACTACGGACGCTGCGACGATTATAATCTACATACTATAGACTCGTCCACCGCTGTGGTTTCGAGGTAGCGTGCTGCCTTGTCAGGCAGCGGGCCCGGGTTCGATCCCCGGTCGGAGCAGTTTTTCTGGGTCAGGTTTTTATCGGGGTTTTTCCTCACCAGTAATACTAATGTCAGGAAAACTTTAAGGCCCAAACGGTCCCCGAAATCATATGGCCAACATCATTATCATCCTTATCATTTTCATCATCATCATCATCGTCCTACACCGGTGTGGAAAGCAACGGGAAGCTACCACACCAACAATTCCCTAGTAAAGCTGCAAAGCATAGCATGAAAATACTATGATTACACTGAAAGACCTGCCCTCGGGCAGAATTACAATGGATGGATGGACTGTGGACTCTTGTCGTCCCAACTCATTTCAAAAACGTTAAATTCAAAATATATAAAACTGTTATTTTCCCAGTTATATTAGATGGATGCGAAACACTGACTCTTACTTTAAGGGAGGAACGAAGATTATGTGTATTTGAGAATAAAGTTCTTAAGACACTTTTTCGATCAAAGAGACATAAACAGACAGGTGAATGGAGAAAACTTCATAAAAGT
The DNA here is from genome assembly GCA_030220185.1 of Diploptera punctata. NCBI lineage: Eukaryota > Metazoa > Arthropoda > Insecta > Blattodea > Blaberidae > Diploptera > Diploptera punctata. The sequence continues at coordinate 3,668,087 of JASPKZ010009809.1, read as the reverse complement.
GAGCTAAGTGATCTTTATAGGACAGTTAAGTCTCGTAGACTGCGATGGGCAAGAAATATGGCACGAATGAGGAATAAAAGAGGTGCATGGAGGCATCTAGTAGGAAAACTAGAGGGAAAACGCACAGTTGGTAGACCAAGAATGAGGTGGGAGAATAGCTTTAACAATGATTTAAGGGAATTAGATTTTACAGATGATCATTAAAACATTCCCTCAGGATAGGGATGTATGGAGAGCTTATCTTCGCGCAATCCCATGAACCTACAGGTTCGATAGAGCCAGTATTTTGTCGGATCTTGGGAGGCAATATTGATAATTACTGCGCATGTACAGTGGCTGTTACTTCGGGCGTAATGGTATTGATAAGGAACTTGCGCTAATTTCTTGCATTAGACTAAAGGTCGACGCTTCAAGTTAAGGAGTGAAATGCAATTCCTAATCCCTCTCCTTGTATCCGAGTGCTTTTGTTGAGGGAAGGAAAGAAATACGCGGTGTATCTAATTTTCCAGCGGCTTGAACGCCTCCATTCTCTCACCCGGCTGCCTGCTTCCCCGTTATAAACACAGCATCAGACTTATCGCGTTTTACAAATGTTCAGCGTGTATTCACATCAAACCATTCGTGAAGTTCCACAAATATTTAGATTAAACATCACCGTTAAAGGGGATACACTGTTAAAAAATTCACATTAACTTTATACGATTTTTGATTAAAAAAATTACATCTCATATTATTATTATTATTATTATTATTATTATTATTATTATTATTATTATTATTATTGTTATTATTATTATTATTATTATTATTATTATTATTATTATTAACTGGGGTTTGAAAATAAATTCAGAAAAGAACATTTTATATGGGATGTGGAGCCGAAACCGAAGATTTGATATTAGAAGATGAAAAGGGGTATATTAGAGGATGTGAAGAATTTGAGTATCTGGGAGTAAAATTAGATAAAGAGGATAAACAAGAAAGTGATATTAAGAACAGAATAAATAAAGGTAGAGCAATAACAGGAATGATGAATGGAGTCTTATGGAACAGATATATAACCAGGAAAAATAAGTTACGAATATATGATTCAATAGTGAGAAGTACTGTCACATATGGAGCTGAAGTTTGGAAATTCAACGAAAACTTAGAACAAAAACTTATGTCGATTGAAATGGATTTCTTGAGGAGAGCAGCAAGATGTTCAAAATTAGACAAAATAAGAGAAAAAATGAATAATGGTTATTCAATAGTAGATTATGTACAGTACAAGCAATTGAATTGGTATGGGCACGTACGACGAATGCAAAAAGAAAGATTACCCAGGAAAACATTGGAATGGTGTCCACCTGGAAGAAGGAGGAGAGGAAGACCTCGAAAATCGTGGATGTAGGATATAAGAACTTGGAATGAGATCAAGAGGACTGGAGGACATGGATTGGATGGAGAGAGACGAGTGGAGAAGAAAAATAAAACTTTAGACACAGAAAGATGTATAAGTATTAAAATTCTGTACATAAAAAATTATTATTATTATTATTATTATTATTATTATTAATATTATTATTATTATTATTATTATTATTATTATTATTATTATTATCATTATTATTAAGTGTGCAAAAATTGGACTAGAATTAACAGAAAGAAGCTATCTACATTCGTTCATTCATTGATTTTGAGAATTTTCCTCATCATTGAGTGTTTTCTCCAATCAATCTTAGTAATTAACATGAATTAAAAATAAATAAATAAATATAAATGACTACGGAATTATAGACTATTAATTTGGAACAAACATTCGAAAATTTCCCTTAATTAAAGTTCTCCATCGTTCTCCGTCCTCTGTGTCTTCATCTGTTACATCAAATTTCCTCATTAAATTTTGAATGTTGTTCTTCCATGTTGTTCTTGGTCTTCCTTTTCTGTTCCTTCTTTCAATTTTCCATGTATAGACGGCCTTTGGTAGTCTTCCATCCTGCATTCTTCTTACGGGTCTATACCATTTTACCCTTCTGTGTTCAATCTCATCCATTATATTTATTTTTACATTCATACATGTTCTAATTTCTGTATTTCTAATTTTTTCAGTCGAGATTTTCTGGCAGTCCTTCTCCAAAAATGCATTTCAACTGAAGTTATTCTGTTGACTTGTTGTGTCATTGTCCAAACTTCCGATCTATATAACATTATACTTTGTAGTATGGGATTATAAATTAGTTGTTTTGATATCTACATCACTTACTTTTTGCCGATGATCAGATAATTATATCCCAGAATGGAGGAGATGCATATTACATGTGTAGTCAGTTGTCTTCAGCGGTGTGGAAAGAAACGGGAAGCTACCACACCTACAGTTCTCTAGTAAAACTGCAAAGCATAGCATGAAAATGCTACGAGTGCAGTGAAAAACCTGACCTCGGGCAGAATTACTATGGAATGTAATATCCATCCATAGTAATTCTGCCCGAAGGCAGGTCCTTCACTGCAATCATAGCATTTTAATGCTATGCTTGCAGCTTTACTAGGGAATTGTATAGGTGTGGTAGCTTCCCGTTGCTTTCCACACCGGTGAAAGATGATGATGATAATGATAATGGTAAGGTTGATAATGATAAGGATGATGGCCATATGATTTTGGGGACCGTTTGGGCCTTAGTTTTCCTGACATTTGTCTTACAGGTGAGGAAAAACCCCGATAAAAACCTCACCCAGAAAAACTGCCCCGACCGGGATCGAACCCGGGCCCGCTGCGTGACAAGGCAGCACGCTACCTCGAGACCACAGCGGTGGACTTAAATGTAATGTATGGAAGTAAATAAACGTCTCATTACTTTGTTTACAAAACATATGCCAAAGTAAAATGATTTAATTCCATTACTATTACAAAATACGTCTGATTAATTTAAATTAATATCTAATTTAATTATACAAGTAAGTCCTGAAGTACTGTATCGCTTCATACAGACAATTTCTAGGAGAGATGGTTGTGGTCTAGTGTAGGGAGCTTCTGTTTCCCGTGCATGAGGTCGCGTGTTCGATCCTTCTCTCATGCTTTTTTCTCTCCGTCCTTATTTCAATTAATTTTCTTTCCCTTGTTTCATTTATTTTGCTTTGTTTTATTTTCAGTATTTATCGCACTACTTATTTACACGAAATTGTTTTCCATTGCACGACACACAACGAAATAGAACGGATTCAGTTTCTCAAATAATTGTATACTTGTGAACCAAATAGTTGATATCTGATCATGCGCAGTGGCTTCGTTCTGAGACTTGGAACATTATAGTGCGCCATTAATTATATCAACGGCTGTACCTCACTATTAGGCCTACATATGTATGTAGTTCTCACCTTTACCTGCTTTTTGTCTCTCTTAGGCCCTATACTTTATTTTTAAATACTAGTAACTTGTCTCTTCTGTTAAATTAAGATACCATGTGTCGCATCCATACAACTGAAAGAATCGCTTTTAATACATTTTTACTTTAACATTTTTAGAGATACTGTGATGACAAGAGTCCCTGCAATAGGCCTACATAACAGCATCCATTAGCGATGGAATAGCAAAACAAATGGAAGATTAAGTACACATATATACCAAGCACTTAACATCGTCAGCACGAACTGGATATCGGATTAGCACTTCTAGGATTTGTTCCGTAATACCTTACATATGTGTTAATATCGATATCATCTTTTCCGGCGACCGAAGACTCCCTTGCCTATACATTAGTATTTTTAAACTAGTTTTAGAGGAGGTGTGATCTGATAATGACTTCAGTGTTAAATGAGCACACGAGACACCAATCAAATAAGATTTGGTGCAATTCCTTGTAATTGTTTAGTCATTTTATTTTCTAAAAAATGCATATAGGCCCCTATATGTATATATATTACACATCCAAGTTAACTGTTCACGGGCGGAGGGGAAGAGTTTTAGCGCTAGTGTCCCCGATCTACTGAATCTGTGGAAGGGATTAGGAGAAAACTGTACATCCGATCACGTATTGAAATTTTTCAACTTCAAATGTGTGGGGAGAATCCCTAAACACGTGTGAAAGATCTTAACATGGTTGTCAAATCAGTCATTTAAGCACTGAACGCTCAAGCGGTCGGATCATTTAAAATCACAGTATTTGTCGTCTCTACATTACCAGCCTGACAATAAATCACAAGTGGCAACATGCAATGAGAAGGACAAGGAAGGACAGCTCATTCCTAGGCGTAACCCCAAAAATAACAGGGTTGTCAAGTTAGTCATTCTGCCACTGACCACGCAGAACGACGGATCATTAAAATACATAGTATTTGTCAGCTCTCTACCTCCCAATCAAACAACATAATTCAAAGTATAGAAAGTGGCAACATAGTGAGGAATAGAAAGAGAAAGACAGTTTGTTAGTTAACATATTTTCCGTCTGCACAAAACACTTGGATGGGTAATACTAGCTAATACCCGGCTTGCGCTGCTACGTCTAAATAAATGAAAATTAATGTGCTTTTATGTTTAGTTGAATAAGTGAAAGGAAAAATTTATATCGTAATTAGTTTTAGATACCCCGTGCTGTTTACCTGGCGTTGCCCGTGAATCTACTCATCCCGATCTTCTTGGAATAAATGAGCTGAAAGACAAAAATTAATGTACTTCTTATGATTAGTTAAATAAGTAAAATGAAAAATAATTATAAATGTATATTGTAAATATTTTAAGATTCCCCGTGCTGATACCCGGTGTTGCCCGAGAATCTACTTATCTCGATCTTCTTGGCATAAGTAAGCTAAAAGACAAAATTCGTTATTGTGACTTATCCGTAAATGAATACCCACCATGTGCTACTATGCTTGCACAGGAATCTATGTATTTGTCTCGATCTTCTTGGCATCAATTAAAGACATAAATGGTTATTGCCAGTTATCAGCAAAACATATACATATGCTGTCGCGGACTTATTTGTAGAGCTTTTTGAGATTTTAATTCTGTGTACAAAAATTTTGTGTATTTGTTATGGTTTAGGCAGCGTAAGCAATTTAAGCGTCCGAAGAGCTACTTTTTTTCACGTTTTCCACTACAAAGGGCGATTTTTAAGGGGGTAGGAATTGAGTATCACTACTGTCTTATAGACTATGTTCATCCCGGGAATCTCCTGAACATTTTGCAAAAATGCCCTATCACAATCGGATCAACGGTATGGCCACGCATAAAAGTACGAACAAACAAACAAACAAACCAACAAACAAACATTTATTTTTATACTTTAGATATATATATATATGTATATATATATATATAGGCCCCTGTGGTCTCGAGGTAGCGTGCTGCCTTGTCACGCAACGGGCCCGGGTTCGATCCTCGGTCGAGACAGTTTTTCTGGGTGGGGTTTTTATCGGGGGTTTTCCTCACCTGTAAGACAAATGTCAGGAAAACTCTAAGGCCCAAACGGTCCCCGAAATCATATGGCCATCATAAATCATCATCATCCTTCACCGGTGTGGAAAGCAACTGGAAAGCTACCACACCTACAATTCCCTAGTAAAGCAGCAAAGCATAGCATGAAAATGCTATGATTGCAGTGAAAGACCTGCCCTCGGGGAGAATTACTATGGCTGGATATATTATATTGCCTCGCTAATAGTGTTATTTTAACAATTAATGATTATTTCATTTTTATAAATATTATATACATTTTAGTAAGATTCATCAATAATTCAATCGATGCATTTGTTCGGTAGATTATATTTTTTTCTTGCACTTTTTTGACGTATAGACTATACAGAGAATGTTCTTCCACTCTGCATAATTTCTTATTATTTTAATTTTAGTTATTACTAATATATCCTGTTAATAGATTTAATTTAGTTTTTCTCAGTTTGGTCAAATTCTCGTTTAATATATAATACAATTTTTGAGATTGATTTCTTTTAATCTAACATATGTTTGGCTAGGTGAGTGGAAGGGAATGCTACATGACTTTAACTCCACGCAGGTAAGTAATTGAATAAATATATTGTCTGGATTAAGTTTTCCCTGATATCTGAACTGATTTTGTGTCAAATATAATTGACACAGTATCCTCATTTGTGCCACTTCTATGATAGTTCGTATGCATCCCTTTTGTTTCTGATCAAATTTTGTCTGCCATAATGAAATGTAAGATTCGATTTAACATTATGTAAACTTAATTTCTCATTAATATCTATTAGCAAAATTGAGGTTTGATTACCCCACTCATTTAGATAATTCGATTTCCTAGATAAGGGAAGTTGAATACCTGTTCTGTTTTTCTCCCTGACAATGACTATTTTAACTCATGTTGTATATTTGCCACAGATTCACATTGAAACCAACTATTTGATATTAAAATCAAAGCTAATTTACTTAACACAAATGGACTTCTGGTGACGATTCGCAAGCTTTTCGAAAAGAGGGAATATTAAAAACGATTTATAAGAGAAGAGAGGTCAGTGCAAGAGATTTCCTAGCAGAACCTATCAAAACAGCACAATTAAGTTGGTTTGGACATATGAAAAGATAATGGATGATATGTTACCAAAAAAGATGTATGATTGGAATCCGATAGGAAGAAGGTAAAGGGGAAGACTAAACTGACATTAAAACAAAGGAGTAGTCAGAACAACGGAAGAAAGAGACTTGCAGAAAAAAGCGGGGAAGAATAGAGAGGAATGAAGATGGGATATTGAATCTTGAAATATACGTATGAATATCTCAAAGGCATTGTAAATCTTGAGAATAGATAAATGAGGTTTGTTTTCGAGGCTGCGATTTTTCAATATTATTAGACATTTTGTTTAATCCAAGATCTACTGTTTGTAATCCATCTACACAGTTTCCATTTATTACTTAATCATTATCATGCAGTATTATTTATAGTTTAGCCTATATATATTGTTCAGTTGGGTTCCATTATTCATTTTTAGTTAGAATATGATTATATAGGCTGTAAAAATCATATGTCAAAACTTTGAGGAAACATCTCTCACGTGTAGAGAATTTAAAATTGGAAATAACAATCAAGTTATCCAAAGTAATGATTAAATTAAAGTATTTATCATAAGCAATGTTACGAGTGGTTTCCAAATTTATCTAGATAATTTGGAAATCAAAAGTGGCATTTGTTAGGACTATTTAACGAATTTAATTAAGCTATTTAAATACCATACTGTTTGCAGACGATCAGACAATCCTTGCCTCTTTAGAAGACAATTTACAAATAGCAGCATATAAATTAAACGAAATAGCAAATAAATTGAATATGACAATCTGTGAAAGTAAATCGAAAGTAATTCAACGGGAAAGACCATATGAGGTGTAAAATCAGTATTAATAACAGTATAATACAACAGGTGAACAATTTTAATTATTTAGGATGCAACGTATCATACTGCCAGAAGGAAGATATTAATATTAAATTAAATAGATTTTACAGAATATGTGGCACTATAAGACGGACACTAAAAAATAAAACTTTGAGGAGCACACAATTAAAATTTTACAAAATTATGGCACTGCCTGTCTTAACGTATGCAAGTGAAAATTGGACTCCTAACCGTTCAGACAGAAGGAAAAATAGAAACTGTAGAAATGAAGTTCCTACGTTCAGTAGCGGGTGTGACAATTTTGGACAAGAAAAGAAGTGAGGATATTAGGAAGGACTTAAATATTATTAATTTAACAAATAGAATTAACAACATGATAAACAACTGGTATGAACATGTCAAGAGAATGCCTACAGATAGAATCCCTCAGCTGTTACTAAAGTACAAACCACTAGGACATAGAAATGTTGGACGCCCATTTACTAGATGGGAGGATTCATTGAATCCCACTTGATGTAAAAACAGTCAAAAGGACTAATTTCATGAAACAGAAGAAGAAAAAGAATTAAGCTATTTACACACAAATAATTATTTAAATATAGTTATTTTAAAATACTTAGATATTTAATGTAAACGGCGAAGTTTGAAAACAAATGAGAAACGTTTAAGTTTCATTTGTTCATCACTGCAACCAGATCATATTATTTATGGCCAAATTAGATCGCAATATTGTAAGAATGCATCCTAGTGGAGAAAAAATGAAACACATCTAACTGTTCATAACTAACATTATAGGTAATTAATTCATATCTAATGTCCTATGATGTAAATATGTCAATTATATTTTTCTGGAACGATAATACCTGGGAAATAATACGTTTAAGAAAGTGCAAACAGTATAATCAATTGTTACAATATATTTTTTCTATTATATCTCGCAAGCAGGCTCTGGTTACATTCGTGCACTATATATATATATGGTATGATAAGAAAAATAAATGCCTGGACGGGACTCGAACCCGGATCGCTGAGTCTGTACCTCAGTGTGATATCCATTACACCACCAGGTGAATCCAATTCAAACACTTATTTTTCTTATATATGTATTATATTCTCCATTATTACTAGATGTCGCGAGAACTTGGTCTTCACTGCCATCTAGTAGCTGACTATAACAAGTAAGCAAATTAAAGAGAATATTTTTTACTTATTATATATAAGTATAAGTATAATAATGGAGAATATAATACATATATAAGAAAAATAAATGTTTGAATTGGATTCGCCTGGAAGTGTAATGGATATCACACTGATGTACAGACTCAGAGATCCAGGTTCGAATCCCGTCCAGGCATTTATTTTTGTTATCATACCATATTAAGCTTGCATTGTTCAATGTTAAACATTTAATTATAACATCTATAAAGCGTCACTGCTATAAGGTAAAAATATTCTCTTTAATTTGCTTACTTGTTATAGTCAGCTAGTAGATGGCAGTGAAGACCGAGTTCTCGCGACATCTAGTAATAATGGAGAATATAATATATATATATATATATATATATATATATAAGAAAAATAAGTGTTTGAATTGGATTCGCCTGGTGGTGTAATGGATATCACACTGAGGTACAGACTCAGAGATCCGGGTTCGAATCCCGTCCAGGCATTTATTTTTCTTATCATACCATATTAAGCTTGCATTGCTCAATGTTAAACATTTAATTATAACATATATATATATATATATATATATATATATATATATATATATATATACACAAAATCTGGTAGCCACATGGATTCTAGGATTGTTACATCATAATATATAAATAGCTATCTTCAACGTATTTCTTAGAGAGTCAGTCACTGCAAAATAATGCTATGACCTGTTCAGAATATTAAAAAGGAAGAGCTTTTTTTAATATGATAAAATTAATTGATAGATATCGGGTGAAACACGACTGTGATTCGTTGTAAAACAAGATACATTGAAATGTGATTTGTCACTTTAGGGCATGAGTTAAATAGTCATAGCAAATATTTAAAATTTCAATCAACACGGAAACAAGCTTCGTATTGATTCACTGAATTATTCCTAGAAAAAAATGAAATTGTCTCGTACCCTCTACTACGATCAGGATCATTCCTGACATTTTACATTGTGTTACCCATCACAAGATATCTAAAATTTTCCCATCCCGCTAAGTAAGACAAGTATAAGATGAACTTTGACAACGAAGCATGTGTTTGGGGAAATATTATAATTTCATTCCCCAGACTGAGATATTTTAAGAAATATTAACATTTTTTTAAAATTTAAAATTTCGGTCAGACCGCCTGTATGGCGTAATGATTATCATGTAGAACTGTGCTCCATGTTCGATTCCTTGATATACAATTTTATTTGTGTAGGACCTGTAACAGAGTTAATTCAGTCTCGTGAGGATAACTGAGGAAGCTATGTGATATGAGAAGTAGCAGAATGTTATTAAGAAATTGAATTAAGGTTATTGAATTACGTCACGCTAATTACATTACTTACTCTCTTCTGTTAGGCTGACAGTAATCATTTCGGTTAACATTATCTCTACGAAGCATTCTCACATTAATGAAAAGAAAAACAGCCTTGATTAATTTTACTCTTTTCATCAATGAAAAATTTCTATTTCTAATTAATGTTCGCCTAAAAAAAAAGGGAGAATCGAAAACAGTAAAATCGGATTCTTGTGATCTGTAGGGGGCTGCACCTTACTGGATTGAAAACAAGGAACTAAGTATCATTAAACCAATGGACATAATAAAATAATATAGAAATAATAATAATAATTATTATTATTGTAATAAAAACAATAATAATAATGTCTTATTTATTCTGGCAGGGTTAAGGTCATGAGGCCTTCTCTTCCACTCAACCAGCACAAATACAAATAATTATTTGACAAATATAGACATACACTATAATAACTATAAATCTACAGCGACCTATAATACTGTACTAAGAGAGCTGCAGCTGAAAAAAAATAATCCATTTGGACCGATTTCTACAACACCGATGCCATGATCTCAGAAGACTGGAAGAAGCCAAAATACGAACTACGATACCTAGTGACCCGGCTAGCAGTACACGGCTTCCATCACAGAATGTGCAAAACGAAACAGTTTCATGACCCGGGACCAGAATGCGTGTGCGAGCGATGCGACATGTTATGCGAGAGATACCATGTGCTAAAGTGCAAAAACAGAGGGCAATCTCTGACAGGATTCTGTATGGACAGATAAACTAATATAGATTAACTAATCTTTGCACATTGTGCGCTATTCATTATTATTATAATAACTATAAAGAGTTAAAAATACATTAAATGTTGCAATGTAAATTTCATGTACAAACATTTTATACGATAATAATAATAATAATACCTACGATAATAATAATAATAATAATAATAATAATAATAATAATAATAATAGTTTAAATGTAATAAATTATACGAGAAACACTAATTAATATAATATACCTTACACTGGGTAATGATGGAGTCCAGGTTAGAGCAAATATAAATTTATATTTCTTTTAATAATAATAATAGCTTTATTTTACCTGGCAGAGTTAAGGCCTTAAGGCCTTGTCTACCACTCAACCAGTTTAAAAAAAATACAAAAGAAAAGTCTTAAATCTAAATTACAATATATATATATATATATATATATATATATATATATATATATATAAACGATTACAAGTTATGAATACAATACAATTAATATTTATAATGTATTTTGATTTACTCTAAATTTAACGAATTAAATATATAATATGTACAAAATATATAAAAACGAGAGGAAAAGATTAATGACATAGTATAAAATTAAATAAATAGAGAAAAATTAATTATTAGACAACAGGTAACTGTATAAGCGTGACTTAAAGGTGCCAAGTGTGCGGCAACCCCTGATATCTTGAGGAAGGAGATTCCAGGAGCGGGCGGAGGCTACTGTGAAGGAAGTAGAATAGGAGGAAGTGCTATGAAGAGGAATTGTTAGCAGACTGCTATCTTGTGACCTAGTGTCAATATTGTGGTAGGAGGATAACTTCTCAAATCTGGACGCCAGGTAAGTAGGAATGTAGGAATTCAGAAGCTTGAAAAGTAGTGAAAGAGAGTGCAATTTACGTCTGTCAGTAAGACGGAGCCAAGAGAGGTTATTAAAGTGTTCGGAAATATGGTCATAACGGCGGATATTGAAAATGAATCGAATGCTAGCATTATGAACACGCTGCAGTCTCTGCGACAAGGCATAGTTTAGATCATTATATATAATGTCACAATAATCGAAGTGTGGTAACACAAGATTCTGCACTAGGATTTGTTTTAACGAAACTGGGAGATGTCAATGTCCAGCAGTCCCTTATTTCTTGTAGTACGGAATTCCAGTTGCGAGATGTGAAAATATTATATGAAATGACTGCAAACAATATATAGAAATAATGAAAAAAGAATGTATACAAAACTGATGATTTGAAGAAGAACTACAACCAAAACGAAGCAAAAAGATTAAGATAGATTGGGGCATGTATTTGGGTGTGGTTATATTTTCTTAATTAATTGTTTTGGCCATTATTTTTTGATAGACCGAGGACAGATGGTTTTAATAGTGTTAAAGAGATCGGAACAATTATCGTAAGTCTTTATCGATCAAGCTGATTATAATGATGATTGAAAATAATGATCTGTCGTAATTATAGTGGAATTGTCCAACATTTCGATCCTATTTCTCAGAAACACACTGTGTTTTTACTGCTTAATGTTAACCTATTAGAGGGATAACATAGTTTGAGGAACATTCGTATTTGACTTCACTTTTCTTGATAGGGAATTGAGATAGGATCTCAACTAAATGGAATTTCCCACGTAACATGGGATACAGCTGTGACATATTATTCTATCTTACAGTATATCGAGTTATGCAAATGTAATTTCGTGGTTTGAGATTAAATGGGACTACAACTTGGTCGTATCTAATTCAATTCCTTCTGATCATTATCTTTATGCTCCCTCTGCGTCTTATAAGACATATGTATCAAATATAGCGAGGAGGTCAAATTAGGCAAATGCAGAAATAAATTCAACTTTGCAAACTTATCTTAATATTTGATAGATGAGCTAAGAATAAAATAAAAGCACAAACACGATATTTCTTCTTCTTCTTCTTCTTCTTCTTCTTCTACTACTACTACTACTACAAGGTTTAGCTATGCAGCCTGTTCCGGCGAAGTTAAAAGTGGAGTCCATCTTCTACGTGGTCGGCCAATATCTCTTGTTCCTCTGGGATTATACAGGAAGGTCCTTTATGGCATTCTTTCGTTGTTCATTCTCATTAAGTGTTCTGTCCATTTCTTATTATTTTCGCTGATTTTATGTTCAATTTTATATATATTTAATTCTTCTCGTATAGTTTCATTCCTTATTCTATCCGCTCTTGTGCATCCTTTCATATTACGTAAAAACAGCATTTCCGCAGTCTGCATCCTGCTTTTATCCCTTGATTTCATTATCCAATATTCACTTCCATACAACAACAAAGGAACAGCCATTGTTTTATATAATTTAAGTTTCGTATCTTTCCTTGTTTTACGACCTAAGGTTATTTTTATGGTTCCACAAATAGCCTGAAATTTATTTACTTTATTTTCTATATCTTTATTTTATCTATAAGTTATAACACATCCTAAATATTGGAAATGTGATGCTTGTTCTATTATTTTGCTATCCAGTACAATTTTTGATCTAATTCCATATTTACCAATAAATGCCATTATTTTTACTTAATTATTGATATTTTACAATTATATCTATTGGCTATTAATTTAAATTTATATGCTAACATTTGGAGCTCATTTTCAGATTCTGCTAAAAGTACATCGTCAGCGAATAATAAAGCATTTATTTTATCTTTATTATCAATTAATATTCCTTCATTAGTTAAAACCTTCTTCCATTCTTTTAGGATATCGTCCATATAAATATTAAATAATATAGGTGAGAGTGAACACCCTTGCCGTACTCCTTGGTTTATTTGAAAAAAAAAGTCTTATTTTTAGTCAACTGATATATACAAATATTTGTTCCATAGTACAAGCTCTTAACAGTTTCTATAATCTGAATAGGGAGGCCTTTTTCTTTTAGGATATTCCACAATATTTCCCTGTTATTTAATTAATCATATATGATACTTGGACGAATATCTCGTATTTTGTCCAATGTAGGGTCAAAAAATGTGCGAATATTTGGTTATCCAGCACAATTTAGTATCAACATGTCTATCTGTTTTTTATTCAATTTAAATAGGCTATATTATTCTGAAAATAATTCATAGGTAAATGATATACCATCCAGTCGATCAGGAACAGGAAAGTATAACCTATTTCAGTTTAAGCTCAGAGAACCATAAAACATAGATAAGAATACTAGATTAACAGTCATCAGTTCAATTACAGATACAGCAGTTCTAAATACATTTTAAGAGCAATGAGATTGTAATAGTTTAAATAAAATAAACTTATTCACATAATTTGTTTCAATTACACTTCTATGTTTTCACAACATTAAATGAAATTCCAAAATTGGAATTAAATAAACATGTTTCACATTAAGATATAATCACATTACGATTAAACTTTAAAAATAAACTCTCATGCATACTATCTCAGTATAGTAACCTGACAACCGGAAACAAACTTACCATTCCTACTATGGAATGGATTTCAGGAAATCCACGCCCTCACACATCTTTTCACAATCAAGATGTCCTTTGATATACAGGAATATTCAAAAAGAAGGAACAGACTTCAAACATTTATTTCTTCCTAACTACAAACAAATATAAACACAATTCCAACGTTCCTAGAAAGAGAAAAGTTTGAAGTTCCGAGCACGGCCCCATTGGCGCTGTTGCTTGAAGATTCGATCACGGTTGCATTGGCGCAATTGGATTGGAAGAGGAGGATCAAAAGATCAACTTCATCGCCGGTGACCTCCCAGGTCATCAGACCTAACCACATGTTGATGGGATCGGGTTTCTAATTTATGTGTAACAGAGAGTCTAACGAAACGGGGTGATAAATAATGAAGTGATGATGTATGTAATATTTAATAGAGAAGAGATAGGGAATGGAGGTTCTATGATCTTGAAGACGACGCCATGACAATTATTCGAGGGATGGTGAAACATAATCAAATCTGTGAATACCACAAATAAAACGTTTGCAAGAATTATGAACATGTTGAAGTCTTTGGGTAAGAACAATATTTAGGTCTTTAAAAAGAGTATCACAATAAACAAAATGGGGCATTGCACATGTTTCTACCAACATTTTCCTTAGAGCAAATGATAAACAATGCATTATACAATTTAATGAATTATTATTGAGAACATAGTTTTGCAAATGTGGTTTATTTGTTTATTCCTATTTAGATTTGTATCCATAAATACTCATAGATTTTTACTGTCTCACTATAAAGGATTTGAACCCCATTAAGCGACACATGTAATACTGTACTTGTGTTAATTGAGGATAATAGTATCTGATGACCCATAATGATTTCTAGTGACTTTCTAGGATTTAATTGAAGTCCATGCCGTCAGCGAGACAAAGTCCTCATTAATTTTGGTTACTGCGTCATTTAAAGAATATTTGTCTGCGTGAATGTAGATCTTGCATATCATCCGCAAATAAATTATGTTTTAAATGTTTTAGAGAGTCAGATATGTCATTTATCCAGATTGAAAAAAGAAACGGGCCGAGCACCGCACCCTGTGGTTCTCTAACTTTACGGCAGGTTTATTTATTCGAATTATATTATATGTCTGTGTATACATACGCAGAGTGCTCACAATTGATGGTCCAGTATGTAGGGATGAGAAATAAAAATAAAGAGAAACGAAAATGTTCAATAAACATGCGTTCATAAATTACCTGGTCACCTTTTGGTGGTTGGAGTTATTGCACATGCTTTGAACAAAGCGCAGGGGATCCCAAAGTTTACAGGAGCTTTCATAGTAGTAGATTCTATTAACAGCTAATTTTTTCACATCAATACTTATTGGATCTTTTGCGGTTGTTTCTGTTTGCATATTATCGTCTTGCCTGTGCCATGATTGTAAATTAAACTTATTTCGTTGGAAGTAATTGCTAGTATTGTTTTTAACAGTTCCTGTTATTACTGCTGCAATATTTAAATCTTAGTTGTGAAACCACCAGAAAAAATGTTCAAAGATGTATTTTATACGAATTAACATTATTTTATGTAGCTTGAAAATATGATAGGAACCACCGGATTTACTTTCTTCCGAAATAGCCCATCTCAGGATTTTTACGCCCTGAAATATCCATTCATCTCGGCAATCCATCCATGAACAGTGACCATTAGGACCGACTCTTACAACAGCTATACTTTTACTTTGCAATTGAACAAACATTGTGTTGGTCTGCTTATTACTCTGTTAAATCTACTTCCAACTACTTCGATCATGAAATTTGCCCCGGTATTACGATCATGTTTTGTGACAATATTTTAAGGTGCTGACTGTCACTGATATAAAAAATAATTAAAATAATGTTACTCTATACTTTCTTATTTCACGTTAAGAACATCAAGCCTATATTACAAGAAAATTTAATAGGCATTACCCATCAAAGTAATACCATAGTATCCTGCTAGATGTCTCTTCAGGCATTTTCCTAACCACATGCAACTTTATGACATCTGTAACTAAATTATCTTGTATTTAATAAATGAATCCATTATAGTTTTATACGATTTTCATAAATATGTATTTTATTTAACATTCGTCACAACTGGATTAATACACCGTGTCTTGATCAGCGAATTCTATAAATGCACGTTTTGTTTTTATTTTTAACTATGTAAATAAATGTAACCAAGCAAATCAATATACATGAAAGGTAAACGAATTCTACAGCACAAAACACATTTTATCGTATACATTTAACGGAGATGAACCATTTGTATCTAATTGGGAATTTAATAACTCATTACTTTTCTTTAATTATTTATTTTTAAAGTTTCTAAACGAAAGTGCTATTACGACATTAAATTAAATAAATATTTGTGAAAACCATTTAAAACTTTGATTATTTTATTTATTACATTGATCATGGATTTTCATCAAGTAATCACCAAATCAAACGATTACTTGGTTAAGTAACTCCGATAGTGAGTGCCCTTGTCCACACTTGGGGAATGTACTGATATAGATTAGGCTATTTTCTTTTTCAGAACAATGTCCGAAGAAACACATTTTATTAGGAATATTATGAACTTTCGGACAAGGAAAATGCGAAGAATTGTAACATTCTGAATAAGGACAGAAGGGCCTGTGTCAGTGACTAAATATTTAGGAAGTTAACTACATCTAAATAAATCAAGAAGTAAGAAAATTAAATGCTGCATGCTATATTTTATTTGACAATATAAGTTAAATGCACTATTAACTATATTACGTTTCTCATCTCGTAAATAGAACAAGGCGTTGTGTTTCTAGGTCACCAGTTTAACAGTTGTATAATAATGTAGTTGGAAATAACAAGGCAGTAACTTTTGCAGAGTTCATGGAATTTTCTGCGTTTGTATAGTTGGTTACTTTCTTTCAAAGTCTGTATATAAAAAAACGTTTGTCACACTGGAACTGCAAAAACTAATCGAATTCCACAGCAACTCGAATTATTAATCCGATTTTGTTAATTAAATTTAATGTTTACAGTTTCGTCCAATAACAGATGTAACTAGCTAGATTAAATTTTTAGTTATGGCTTTCAGATAAACTTCCACTTCTAGCTAATGGTCGTATTTTTCTGATTTTTGGAGAATTCCCTTCTGTTTTTATTCCATAGTCAGGTGCAGGATTTAGTTAGGAAAAATTACAATTGGAAACCAGTAGAGTGATTTTTAAATGTTTGTTTTCGTGAACCCCCTCTCCAAATGGTTCGATTTTGATGGTTACTTTTTAATTGAATGATACATGCCGAGTTTGAATAAAAAATTGCGATCCCTAGAGCTTTAACATATACAAACACACACACACACACACACACACACACACACACACACACACACACACACACACACACACATATATATATATATATTCTTTGTATTATAAATCAATGTTTGTTTGTTCGTACTTCATGCACAGCCATACCGTTGACCCGATTGTAATGGGACTTTTTGCAAAATGTGCAGGAGATTCCCGGGATGAACATAAGCTGTAAGGGAGTTGTGATACTCAACTCCTACACCCTTAAAAATCGCCCTTTATAGTGGAAAATGTGAAGAAAGTAGCTGTTTGGACGCTTAAATGGCTTACGCTGCCTAAACCAAATCAAATACACAAAATTAATGTACACAGAATTGAATATATAAAAACGCGCTACAAAAAAGTGCGCGACAGCATACGTTTATCTCTTAAGAATAACTCGCAATAACGATTTTTGTCTTTTATTGATGTCAAGAAGATTGAGACAAGTACGAGGATTCCTGTGCAAGCATAGCAGCACACGGCGGGTATTCTTTCACAATAACGAATTTTGTCTTCTAGCTCATTTATGTCAAGATGATCGAGATAAGTAGATTCCCGGGCAACACCGGATAATCAGCACGGGGAATCGTAAAATAATTACGATATACATTTATAATTATTTTTCATTTTACTTATTCAACTAATCATAAGAAGTACTTTAATTTTCGTCTTTCAGCTCATTTGTGCCAAGAAGATCGGGATGAGTAGATTCCCGGGCAACGCCAATGTCGGGTAAACAATACAGGGTATCTAAAAATAATTATGATATAAATTTTTCTTATGTCACTTATTTAACTAAACATAAAACACGTTAATTTTCGAATTTCAGCTCATTTATGTCAAGAAGATCGGGTAAGTAGATTCCTGGGTAATTAGCACGGGGTATCTAAAAAAAAATTGTTATAATTATTTTCCTGTTACTTATTCAAATAAGCATAAAAGCAAATTAAATTTCATTTATTTAAGCGTAGCAGCTCACGCCGGGTATTAGCTAGTATATATATAATTCCCTAGTAAAGCAGCAAAGCATAGCACGATAATGCTACAACTACAGTGAAAAACCTGCCCTCGGGCAGAATTACTATGGATATATATATATATATATATATATATATATTTTATTATTCCGGCTTTTACAATGAATATACATTTTTCCGGTACCCATGTTCACAGTTAACTACACATCTGATTCAACACATTTTTCCATTCTTGTCTGTTCATCCATATATCTTCTTCTATTCCCCATTCCCTCTTAGTTTCATTGATTCCCTGAATCCACGTAATATTTGGTCTACCCTTCTTTTTTCTTCCCTGTGGTTCCCATTCCATGATTATCTTAGGCAGTCTTCCTTCTTCCATCCTTCTAATGTGTTGATACCAATTTAATTGTTTCTTCTTTATAAAATCTAATATTGAATATAGTACCTTCATTTTTTCTTTTATATATGAATTTCGGATTTTATCCTTCCTGGATATTCTTGAAGCACGTCTCCAGTGATCCATTTCAGTGGCGAGTATTTTTTTTTTTTCATTTGTGCATTTAAATGCCCACACATCAGCTCCATAGGTAATAATGCTTCTGATTATTGTATTACAATTTTTTTGTTGTTTCTTTGAAGATATGTTTGTCCCATACTATTGCATTTAGGGCAGATATAGCATACTTTCCTATATTGATCCTGTTTCTTATCTCTGTTTCTTGTTTTCCATCTTTAGTAATTTTAATTCCCAAATACTTATATTCTTCAGTGTATTTAATTGTCCCTAAATTTTCTTCTAGTATTAAATCTTGAGGAAGATCCCCTATTGTCATATATCTAGATTTATCCATATTGATCTTTAAACCCCATAAACTATATTCTTGTATTAATTTTCTAGTGAGGTATTCTATATCTTCAAATTCTTGAGCCAATATCAATTGGTCATCTGCAAATTGGAGTGTATATATTGTTGAATTATCATCTAGTGGTATTCCCATCGGTTTACATTTCTTTTTCCACTCTTCAATAGCTTTTTCAGCATAAATCTTATATAATGTTGGAGATATACAGCATCCCTGTCGTAATCCTTTATTTGTTTGAAAACATTTAGACAAGTACTTTCCAGTTTTTACTTGCACATATGATTCTGAATATAGTTTTTGAATTGCTTCAATCAGTGTTGGATATATTTTTTTTAGTTTTAAGACTTTCCATAATTTTGATGTAGGAATGTTATCGTAGGCGTTTTCTATATCTATAAATACTAGATGTAGCGGTTGTGCTCTGATTGTTTTCTTTTCTATAATCTGTCGTATGCTGAAAATGTGGTCTATTGTTGATCTGCCCACTTTAAATCCTGCCTGTTCCTCAGGTTCTAACTCTTTGTATTCAATTTCTAGGAAATACTTGATTATCTTTCCATATAGTCTACTTAGTGTACCATTGACTGTAATTCCCCTATAGTTTTTACATTCATCTTTTTTTCCTTTTTTATGTATGGTTGAAATATATCCTATTTTCCAATCTGATATATCTTCTCCATTTATGTATTTTTCAAATAGACTTCTCAATAATTCGAACAACTTATCTGTTCCACGTTTTATTAATTCAGCTGGAATAATTCCTTTCCCTGGTGACGTTCTATTCTTTAATGATTTTACTGCTTCTTTCACTGTTTCTATGTTTAGGTGTATATTTTCTTTTAGTTCTGCACCAAATTCTTCCTCTATAGGGTTTATATATTGCTCTCTGTTTTCTGTTAATAATTCTTTGTAGCATTTATCCCAAGTTTGGAAATTAATGTATTTATTAAATCCTTCTTTGTCATTCTTTCTTACATTCTTTAAAGTTTTCCATGCTTCTGGCTCTTCTGGCACTTTCCGAAAATTATTAGCATCGATCAATTTATAATTTACAAGAAATAGGTGCCAAATGTAATATGGATATATCAATTAACAAAACTAAAATTATGGCATTTCATGGGAAGGACCCCAAACAAAGTAAAATCTGTCTCCAGAATACAATTTTAGAGAAATCTAATCAATTGAAATATCTTGGATATTTCTATCTGGGATGAAAAGGATATCCCTGAAAAAATTACCAGTTATAATAAAAGTTTGGGAATTATTAATCAAATTATGAAACCATCCCTTGTACAAAAAAACACCAGATAACATTTATATAATACTTTGGCTATACCTATGGTAGTGAAGCATGGAGACTAAAAAGACAACATGAAAGCAGAATAACGGCTTGTGAAATGAGATTCATGCGCAGAACAGCGGGTTACACCAGATGGGATCGGAAAAGGAACACCGATATCTTAAAAGAATTGAAGACTACGCCAATTTTTGGAATATATTAAACAGTACTAACTAAATTGGAAACACCATCTAGAAAGAATGAGTTCAAATCGGATCCCCAAAGCTGTTTATAATTATATACCAAGAGGACAAAGATCACTGGGCCGTCCTATGAAACGCTGGAGGGAAAATTTTCTATAGGATCGTAACAGGCCATGGCATAATACTTGGAAGGAAGAAGAAGATATTTTCTAAGAAGGTGATAAACATCTAAATATAAAAATAGTTATCCAATCACATTTTTCAAATTTTCTCTCAATATAAAACCAAAACTCAATTCCCTCTTGCTATGTCAGACCACAGAATGTTCTCAAAACCATTTATTTTGATATACAAATGAGATATTAAAGAAGACGCTACCAAGAAAATATTATTTTTCAATTTCCCCAAGAAGCTCACGTATTCGAGTAGGGGACGTAAGATGTTTCATTAATTCAGTTGAAGTCAGGTTTTCCAAAGCTCTCCAGTAAGTAATTCTTGAGATCCTCGGAAATCCTACTAGATAAAAATACTTCTTCTTTCGAACATGGTTGTAAACTTGTTTATCCATAAAATGTTCTTTGCATATCTCAACATTTCTGCCTAGCGATTGCAAGTATATGTGAGTAAAATTTACTGCGTACATAATGTTCAAGAAGAGTGTACGTAGATTTATGATCAACCTAGTGCCTAGATCGAATTCACACAGGGGACAATTGAACTGGATATATTCATTATTGTATTTAAAGGAAGTAGCCTTTTTTTTTAAATTAATAAGTTAAGCATTTTGGGAAATGAAAGAGGTGCATGGAAGGTTCTTGTAGGAAAACAAGAAGGAAAATGCCCAGTTGGTAGACCAAGAATGAGATGGGAGAATAAAATTATCCATGATTTGAGGGAAGTAGATTATACAGGGGATAATTAGAAAACATTAGCTCAGGATAGGGATCTATGGACAGCTTATGTCCGCGCGGACATGAACCTACGGGTTCGATAGAGCCAGTGAGTTAGTTAGTTAAGAATTTTGTAGTATTTGCCACGTTGCATTTATTTGTGCAATAAACAATTTAGATCTTCTAATCAAACATTAATATTGCACATGCCGTATTCATGCTTTCTATTTGAAGTGATTATTAAATAATTGAAACGGTTTATGGAGAAAACTATATAAAAATAACTTCATAATCTGTTTTAGGTATTTAGGTATTCAATAATAAAAAATTTCATATCAAATTCCGTTGAGGTGAATAGTCATAAGATAAGAACTTAAAATATGTACCTTTTTGGCAGGTGCCGTCTACCTCAATTATGTTAAAATATTATATTAAAAATATTATCTGAAGGCCTTTCGGAAGTTAACTTCCATCATCAGGAGGATGAGCTTCTGCTACTAGTTGTTGTTTACGACGAGGTAGACTCCAAGTGTCTGTAGAAGCAACTGACTTGTTCTGGACGATCTCGTATAAGGGGTTGTTTGATTGGGGTGAGTTCTCATTAAGAAGTAAGGTGGTGTTTATTTCTTTTATACTTTCAAGGTCTTCAAATATATTTATCTTTGCCGCAATGTTTTCTTAGTGAATTATCGTGAGGGTATTTTCTATTGTGTTAATTTGTTGACCGGCGGTAATGAGATGTTTGACATAGCTTGATTTATCACCAGCATACATGAAATCTTTTAAGTGTTCCTTATATCTTGTATTAAAGTTTCTGTTTGTCCTGCCAATATATAATTTATTACAATCTTTATATATTAGTTTATAGACTCCTAGTCTTTATATGAAACAGCTAATAAAAGTGAAGGTAGGAGAAGAAATGTCAGAAGGATGGGAAATTGGAAGGGGGGGGTAAGGCAAGGATGTCATCTATCGCCTACTCTTTTCAACGTCTACCTGGAAGACCTAATGAAGAAGTGCTTCAGCAATACGGGAGGCGTGAACATGGGAGGAAGAAGAATAATGTGCATAAGATTTGCTGATGATATGGCTTTGCTAGCAGAAGATGCAATGACACTGAGGAACATGCTGATGGAGCTAAATGATTAGTGCGGGGATTATGGAATGAAGATAACTATAAATAAGACGAAGGCCATGATTATAGAAAAGAAAACAAGGAAGATAAACACGAGGATTAAAGATGAGGCCATTGAGCAAGTGGAGAGCTTCAAATACTTGGGTTGTACTATCAGCAGTAACATGAACTGCGGTCAAGAAGTAAAGCAGAGGATAGCAATGGCAAAAGAAGATTTCAACAAGAAGAGAAGCATTTACTGCGAACCTTTGGCAAAAGAATTACGGAAGAGGCTAGTGAAGTGCGTTGTGTGGAGTGTAGCATTGTATGGTGCAGAGACGTGGACATTACGCGGAATGAGGAAAAGCGACTGGAAGCTTTTGAGATGTGGATATGGACAAGAATGGAACGTATACAATGGACAGACAAAGTAAGAAATAAAGATGTGCTAGACAGATTGGTTGAAAGAACAAAAAGGAAAGCTGAGTTAAGGAAAGAGTGGAGAATGCTGAGTTTGCAGTGAAAGACCTGCTCTTGAGCAGAACACTATGAGTGAATGCAATTGTTAAATATGCTGTGTTCTTCTATGCCATTGCATGTTACATTGTTTAATTTGTTTAGGCATTGTTAAATATCTTTCTATATATAACTTAATATGGATCTGTTTGTTTGTCCTCGTTGACTCAAAAACTGCTTGTCCGATTTGAATAGGGTATTTATCATAAGTAATGCCACGAGTGATTTTCAAATTATCGATAAATTCAGGACTCACGAAGTGAGGAGTGAATTTATCTAGAGAATTTGGAAATCAATAGTGGCATTTGTTAGGATTATTTAACGAATAAAATTAAGCTCTTCACTAAAAAATAATTATTTCAATATAGTTACCGGTGTTTTAAAATATTTATATAGTTAATGTAAACGGCGATGTTTGAAAACAAATTAGAAATGTGAGGTTATGTATATTCACTGCAACTCGATCATATTATTTATTGCCAAATAGGAACGCAATATTGTAAGAATGCACTCTAGTGGAGAAATAATGAAACACATCAAACTATTATAATCAACATTATAGACTAATCACTTACATTTTGAATAAACAACTCAGTAAAACCACTGAACCTATTCATCATTTGCTATATTCAATGTATTTGTTGGAGAATAATAATGGTCTAACCTGTTCAGAATATTAAAAAAAGGAGGAGCTTTCTTTATCACAAAAGCAGGAGCTGATAAAGATAAGTCGATAAAGAGCGAAGTGAAACACGACTGTCATTGGTGTAAAATAGAATTCATTGAAACGTGAATGGTCATTGACTACCATTTGCGACATGAGTTAAATAGTCATCATATAGGAATTTCTTTCTGGGACAGTTAACCTATGTAACATATTACCGTATATACTTCATTATAGGGCCGGAGCTAAAGAAATTGCATCGGCGCACTAATAAAGTAGCTTTTTGGACGGCTAAATAGCTTACGCTGTAAAAACCATAACAAATACACCAAATTAATGTAATTCTATACAGAACTGAATATTTAAAAAAACCTTCGTAACAGAATAATTTTCTATCTTTTATAGATAATTCAGAATAACCTTTGTCTTTCAGCCCATTAATGCCAAGAATATCGGGATAAGTGGAATCCGGGACAATGCCGGTTATCAGTACAGGATATCTAAAAATTGTGCAGTATAACCACGCTCTATTACCATTAATTGCACCGGGACTTGGTGCTGGATCAAACCATTGTTGTTGATAAATATTTTGAACAGAAAACATAGATTGCTCAAATTAAGATATTTTTGCCCGGGCCCATAAAAGGCAAAGATTAATTCAACTTTCCTTAATAAATTATCAAACATGTCATGTGTAGTAAGCTACAAGCTATAATCGTGGAAGCTTTAAGGAAAGAGGAACTCACACGCGCTTGAGTAAGCTTTGGAATTTTTACTTTCATATCTGACAGACTACCTACTAAATGAATAGGCATAATTAAGTAAAATATACAACTAAAGTTTTAATGCGAGTCAAAAAGATATAGTCCAATATAACATTGAAAATAAATAAATAAATAATTAGTTTAACAAAGAAAACAACGCTATCATTGATCATCTGTACAAAAATAATATTATTAAACATACATACTTTTCACTCACACTAGTCCAGCCTAGGGTTGGGGTATACAGTCCTTGCGGCCCCACCCTGGTCTGAAGGACTAACAAACCAAACTACCTCTTCTGAGCTATACTGACCAGACTCCGACGATAACTCAACAGATGATGATCTGATGTTAGAAAACACAGCGCTTTATGAGAGTTCACTAGGAGAGGGGAGTATTTGCGATAGGACCGGAGCGTATTAGGAACGGAAGGAGTAGGTAGGAGAGCATTTGGCACTGTTCAAAAAGATCACACACGAAATGGAGACGCCATGACGTATAGGTTGTGCAGTATGACGTAATCCCTGTATCGAAATGTTGATTTCGGTACAAAATAATTAGAATATAAATTTACAATTATTCTGCTAATAATAATAACTTTAATAATAATAATAATAATAATAATAATAATCTTACGAATGCAATATTGGGTATGATGCCCGTTCTGCGACTACAAAAACATAATAATAATAATAATAATAATAATAATAATAATAATAATAATAATAATAATAATGTTTTATTTATTCTGACAGAGGTAACGCCATAAGGCCGCCTCTTCCACTCAACCAGCACAGATAAAAATAAATATTTGACAAATATTGATATACAGTATTGTAATTATAAACAGTTACAAATATATTAAATATTGGAATGTAAATTACATATGCAAACAACATTTTATGCGATAATAACAATAATAATTCTTACGATAATAATATAATAATAATAATAATAATAATATGAATATGATAAATTATACTAGAAACGCCAATTAATATATGCACCTTACAGTGGGTACTGATGAAGTCGGGATTAGAGCAAATAGAAATTTAGATTTCTTTTAAAATATGTCAATTTCCGACAGCTCCTTATTTCATGTGGTGGGGAATTCCAGTTGCGAGAATTGAAGATAGTATATGACATGGAGTGATGTGACGCCCTATATTGCGGTATATTAAGCAAGAGACTATGTTGTGATCTTGTGTTTAAGTTATGGTTGGAGGATAGATACTGGAAACGAAATGATAAATAAATTGGAGTCAAGGTATGTAGGATCTTAAATAAGAAGAATTAGACAGTGTGATTTTCTTCTCTCTTTTAGATGTAGCCAAGACAATTCGTGGAATAATGGAGAAATGTGATCGAATTTCGGACATTAAATAGCAATATTATACATTTATATTACACACGCTGCAGTTTTATCGACAATACGTCACTTATGTCAGTTAGTAAAACTTTACATATTCAACTAAACATAAAAACACTTAATTTACTTAGGCGAGTAGGTTGCGTGTAGGCAAACAGTTTTCGGACAACTTTGAAATCCAGAATGGGTTGAAGCAAGGAGATGCACTATCTCCTCTACTATTTAATTTTGTATTAGAGCATGCCTTCAAATCTATAGAGGATGAGGAAGGCCTACAACTCAATGGTATTAATAAGCTGTTAGTTTATGCTGATGATGTAGTATTATTGGCCGTTAGCGAGGAGATACTAAAGGACAACACGCACACACTATTGAGTAACACCAAGGAATTAGGACTGGAAGTAAATATCAATAAAACTAAATATATGGTCACACGTAGAAATGCATTATATAGGCCTAATGGAAATGGACAACTAATGACAAGTGAGGGAAATTTTGAGGAAGTAGCTGAATTGAAATACGTACCTAGGAACAAAAATCACAAATAGGAATGAGATGCACAAAGAACGTGCTATTTTGCATTGCAGAGACTCTGTCCCAACTCCTTTCAAAAAACGTTAAACTGAAAATATATAAAACTATTATTTTACCAGTTATTTTATATGGATGCGAAACATGGACTCTTACTTTAAGGGAGGAAAGGAGATGAGTTTTTTGAGAATAAAGTACTCAGGAAAATTTTTGGACCAAACAGAGATAAACAGACAGGTGAATGGAGAAGACTACATAACAATGAACTACATGGTCTTTATAGGAAGCCAGATATAATAAGAACAGTTAAGTCTCGTAGACTGCGATGGGCAGGACATGTTGCCCGTATGAGGAATGAAAGACTTGCATGGAAGCTTCTTATAGGAAATCCAGAGGGAAAACGCCCAGTTGGTAGACAATGAATGAGGTGGGAGAACAACATTAACTATGATTTGAGGGAAGTAGATTATGCAGGGAATGATTGGAAAGCATTAGCTCAGGATAGGGGTGTATGGAGAGCTTATGTCGGGCAGCCATGAACCTACGAGTTCGATAGTGCCTGTGAGTAAGTAAGGCGCAGCAGCACAGGTCGGGCATTAGCTATTAGTCTATAAATTTGATTAGACTGACATGTTAGATAGAACATTTACATGTAATAAGGTAACAGAACATTGAAATAATCAAAAAAAGTAATGTAAATACAATACGAAAGTAAAAGCAAAGTAAAGGCCAAGACAGTAATGAATCGATAAGGTAGACAGTGATACAAACATTACTGAACTGTAAAATTTGAGGATAGTGTCATAGGACACGGATAACTGGAGAACAATCTTTGAGGATTCCAACACTGAGAAATGAATTATCCACGCCGCTGATGATTATTATCTCTTGAATTATACAACTGATCACTTGTAACTGTTGATCTTGAAAAAGTCTTTGTTAAGGTGATAAGAAAATTGTGGGAAATAATGAAGGCAAGAGGGGTACCCGGCTCAACTTATAGAAGGAATAAAAGTCTTTATAATGACACGAAAATTATCCTTAATTTAGATAATTATTCCAGAGAAGAAATTTTAATAGATCAAGGAGTTCGACAAGAGTACACATTATCATCTACATTGTTCAATACATATTTTGACGATGTTATACGAAAATGGAAAAAAATCAAGTCCAATAGGAATACAAATTAATAAGGAAATGTATATGAATATTTTAAAGTATGCAGGCGATCTGGTAATTATACAGAAGTCAGAGGATGATTTACAAAGAGTCATTTACACGTTGAATGAATTAGGACTCTATTATAATCTCAAAGTCTCAACTTCAAAAACTAAAATTATGGCTTTTCAGGGCAAAGTGCCAGTCAGAGCAAAAATAGTGATCAATAATGAAATAATAGAACAGATAGCACACTTTAACTATCTTGGTTCAGATAAAACATATAACTATGATTGGGATGTACATAATAAATTAAACCGATATCAAATATGATGTGTAGCACCATAAGAAGAACCCTCCGAAAGACTCGAAGAGAAACTCAGCTCAGGTTTTATAAAATAATGGCTGTTCCTGTCCTTTTATATGGATCTGAATCTTGGGTACTTATACAAAAAGATATCTCACATATTCAAGCAACTGAAATGAAATTTTTAAGATCCGTAAAAGGATGTACTCGCATGGATAGATTACACAATGAATCAATAAGAAATGAACTGGAGATATTTTCAATAGTCGATAAACTAGAAGAGCACAAATATCAATGGAAAGAACATTTAGACATAATGGACAATACAAGATTACCCAAAAAGATCAACACCTACAAACCACATGGAAAAAGATATTTGGGACGGCCAAGGAAACGATGGACTAGAGACCGGAACAGGTCGCATTGACCTAATCCTGGAAAGGAAGAAGAAGAAGATAATTTGTAACTCTAGATCTAGAAGAACGAAATATACCAACAGGGTGAAGAAAAACTGACGACCAAGCATTTCCAAAAATAAAATATTTAATTTTGTTATTTGAAGGTTACAAGGAAAATAGCAGGCAAATCGCTTATTACTTGAAACCTATTAACCGTACTTTTAGTCGTGAAATATCCGTAACTCCTTCCTGTATAGCAAACTTTGGAGGTAAATAAACACTTGACTATAACTATCTTTTACTGTTTCACACTTCTAAATGTAAGTGCTTTCCATGGAGAACCTAATTACATTCATAACTTCATTTAGACAAAACAATAACTCATGTGGTTATTTTCCTGTACCCTGACAATGCCAATAAACCCTCACATTCTTCACCACCCTCCACTGCCTACTTGCTAAATGAATGTTTTTCTTCTCATTTAACAAATCTTAAAATTTCTCACATTAACCCATTCGCCTCAAAAGACGACGTAGACTCGCTGATAGTTAAATGGAATTCAATTCAGAAGACGAGATACACTCGCTTAACTCTGCTCTTATATATTTTGCAATACTTTGTACATCCCTTAACGTTTTTGTTAACGTTTAAGAATAGTAGAGGAATGTGTTTTGCCTTTCACCATTATTGTGATTTGAAATACCGTTATATTTTGCTTGTTTTGAATGTCTGAAAATAGACAATATAATTTACGGTAACTTATATCCGGTTTCTGGAGAAATGCAATGAGCATTTAAACACGAAGCGAATGGGTTAAAGCACAAAGCATTCTGTTTCACATATATGAAATTCGATATTTATTTTCTAAAATCTCTCTGAATAAAACCCTCTCTTCCCCCTTCACTTTTTGATATCGACGGGTACATTCTCTGTCGCAATGATAGACTAGGAATTAGGTAGTGGAGTTGCGGCTTATATCAAACCGGACGTACAACCCAAAGTCATTCTTCACTTCTCCCTACTTACAATGTCCGACATGAATTTCTCTTCATTTCTATTTCAGCTAGTTTACATAAACGTCTCATATACGTGGTGTACAAACCTCCGAAAAAAGAGTATCTTTGTGACATTGAGACACCTTTTATTAAGTTTACTGCCGCATTATCAGCATGTTATAGTAATGGCGTAATGGGCGACTTCAACTCTAACTTACTTTCTTCCTCATCCTCGGCATCCGAACTACTAGCATTATTTCACGCATGCAATATGCATGTCTTGCCTTCACAACCAAACCCATCACACAGCCACGTATTAATATACTTCATACTTACTTACTCACTCACTGGCACTATCGAAACCGTAGGTTTATGGGCGCACGGACATAAGCTCTCCATACATCACTATCCTGAGCTAATGCTTTCCAATCACTCCCTGTATACTCTACTTCCCTCAAATCATAGTTAATGTTATTCTCCCACCTCATTCTTGGTCTACCAACTGGGCATTTTCCCTCTGGCTTTCCTATAAGAAGCTTCCATGCAAGTCTTTCATTCCCCATACCTGCCCATCGCAGTCTATGAGATTTCACTGTTCTCATTATATCTGGCTTGCTATAAAGACCATGTAGTTCATTGTTATGTAGTCTTCTCCATTTACCTGTCTGTTCATCTCTCTTTAGTCCAAAAAATTCCCTAAGTACTTTATTCTCAAATACTTGTAATCTCCTTTCCTCTCTTAAAGTAAGAGTCCATGTTTCGCACCCATATAATATAACTGGTAGAATAATAGTTTTATATATTTTCAGTTTAACGTTTTTTGAAAGGAGTTGGGACATCAAGAGTCTCTGCAATGCATAATAGCACACATTTCCAGAATTGAGCCTATGTTTAATTTCTTTGTGCATCTCATTCCTATTTGTAATTATTGTTCCTAGGTATTTGAATCCAGCCACTTACACAACATTCTCTCATTTGTCATTAGCTGTCCATTTCCATTATATAATGTATTTCTACGTGTAACCATACGCTTATATTTAGTTTTATTGATATATACTTCCAGTCCTAATTTCTTAGTGCTACTCAATAGTGTGTGCGTGTTGACCTTTAGTATCTCCTCGCTATCAACCAATAGTACCACATCATCAGCATAAACTAACAGCTTATTAATACCATTGAGTTGTAAGCCTTCCTCATTCTCAAACATACTTCATAGCCATGACAAATTCACAGATAATTATAAACTGCAGACAAATACCAGCCACCGGCATATCAGTCCATGACGTTATATATATATATATATATATATACATATATATCATACTCTGTCCAGTGTCCTAGGACTCGTCTTAAATTATTGACGTACAGAAATTTGAAAAATATTAACCAGCAAGCTCTAATTGCAGATGCTATAGAGATGCCGTGGCATGACGTTTGGACTCTACGCACAATTAACAAAAAATTGCTGAAATGTAACAATATGAAAATATTGAAAACTTTACGACAAACATGACCCCTTGAAGACTAGACGAATTACGAAATCCCCAGCTCCCTGGACGTCTCACGAAATTTGTCTAATAATAGCTGAGAGGGATGCTGCTTTTCGAAAATATAGACAAGAAAAAAGTGATACTAATTTAAGACAATACAAGACATTAAGGAACAGAACTAATGAAATCATTAGGAACAGTAAGTTGCGGTATGCTCATAGTTTCATCGATCCAAACAAAAATGCAAGTGATATATGGAAACGTATTAGATCAAAGGATTTACGGCTACCGATAACCAATTAACATATCAGTGTACGATCTAACCTAACATTTCACATTGTACGCTTCACTTAACATAAACGCTACGACCAAACAACAAACTATAGACGAGATCCTATATACACCTACTCCTTCCTGATAAAAAATATTATTTCCCTGTATAATGCCATTCGACGTTAAAATATCAGTGGACCGCATTAGAACTAAGACACAAGGCATAGATAATATAAGTATCAAATTTTTAAAGAAAATACTCCATGCCTTACTGCTAACTGTGATTAATATTTACAGTGTCTCACTCATGACTTCACCTTACCCTGAACTTTGGGAAAAAATATATATATCTTCTTCTTCTTCACTTCACGGGCTAGGCAAATTGCCTGTTCCGCCTCACAGTTGCTCTGTCCATCTTCTCACTGGCCTTCCTACATTCCTTGAACCTCTTGGCTTGTAGTTGAATGCTGCTCTTGGTAATCTTGATACATTCATTCTTTCCACGTGTGTAAACCATTTCTCTCTATATTATCTGATTTTCTCATCCAATGGATATATATTTAATTCTGTTGTTATATCTTCATTCCTTATCCTATCAAATCTTGTGCAGCCTTTTGTTCTTCTAAGGAAGTTCATTTCTGCGCTTTATATTTTACTTTACAATTTTTTGGTCATTACGCAAGTTTCGCTCCCATAAAGTAATGCAGTAACTGCCAATGTCTTATTAAACTTCAATCGAGTATCTCTTCTTGTTTTATTCCTTAAGGTTTTATGTATAGTTCCGCATATCATTTGAAATTTCGACAGTTTGAAATGTACGTCTCTTTCAGTTTTTGTGTTTATAGTATAATTACAACCCAAATAATGAAAATTTGTTACTTGTTCCAGAGGTTTATTGTCTATTACGATTTTTGATCTTATATGATCGTTTTCCCAAAATTCCATTATTTTTGTTTTTTCTTTTGATATTTTGAAATTATATTCTGGGCATAACTGATTTAATTGATGTAAAGAGTAGGCTACTGCAGATTATTTTCATTTTCTTGAATAATAACCACATCGTCAGCATACATTAAACGTTTAATATTTTAAAACGGTCCATTCTTATAACTACATTAACAATACTTTTCCAATTTTGGATGATGTCATTAATATATAGATTAAAAGTGTGATTCCGGGATAAAAACAAACCATTTGTCTCACACATCTATTTATTAAAATCAGCTTCGGTCTGTGATGTGCCTATATTTATTATAATTTGAGACTTTAAATACAATCTTTTTATCACATAAATTAATTTTGCGGGGTAGCCATGTATTTCCATTATTTTCCATAACTTATCTCTATCAATACGATCAAATGCCTTCTCAAAATCAATAAAAGCAACATGCGTCTATAGAAAAAATCTATAGTCAGACCAATCCCTAAAATTAAATTACCTGTAACACCAAACTACTTTAGACCTATTCAGCATCCTCCCAGTCCTATCTAAGGCTTTGGAGCGCATTTTTGATGGACTATTAACTGATTACCTTAACACACATGACACGCTGACCCACACTAATCAGGTTTTAAGACAGACCATAGTATAGCAATCGCTGTTTTTAAAGTTACCAAGGTACGCGGGAAGCAATGGATAATGGCCACATGACAGTATTAACACCCTTGGACTTCAGTAAAGCTTTCGATACAGTTGACACTGATATTCTAATAGCGCTCTGAATATTTCGGATCCTACCTTCATGATAACCAGCAATGCGTATCCAATGCAGATTATTCCTCATCCTGGCTATCTCTGAAGAGTGGCGTCCAACAAGGTTCAGTTGCACCGGCGCAACCACTCTAAATGCTACCAAAATTTGTATCGTATATGTACTGGATCAAACTGTTATTGTTGACTATTTAACTCATGCCCCAAATGGGAGTCAATGACCAATCACGTTTCAATGATTTCTGTATTACAACCAATCAGAGACGTGTTTCACGAAATAATTATCAACGTTAGGATTATCATATATTAAGCAAAGCTCCTCCTTTTTAATATTCTGAACAGGTCTGACCGTTATTTTGCAGTGACTGAGCCTATAACAAATACGGCTACCAGATTGTATATAATAGTGCTTACATGTCAACATTTGTAGCAATTGATTATACCACCAAAAAAAAGAAACCACTGTTTGCACTTTCTTAAATGTATACGACATCAAAAATGAATTAATATACAGATTGATGTGTTTCATTTTTTCTCCACTAGAGAGCATTCTTACAATATTGCGTTCCTTTGGCAATAAATAGTATGATCTGGTTGCAGTGATAAACAAAAGAAGCAGTAGAAGCGTAGGCTACCTATCGTTTCTCATTAGTTTTCAAACATCACCGTTTACTTTAAATATAAAAATATTTTTAAATAACTGTAGTTAAATAATGATTTGTGAGTAAACAGCTTTATTTTATTCGTTAAATAGTCCTAACAAATGCCACTCTTGATTTCCAAATTCTCTAGATAAATTCACTCCTCACTTCGTGAGTCGTGAATTTATCGATAATTTGGAAATCACTCGTGGCATTACTTATGATAACTATTTTGATTGGAAAGCATAGATTATTCAAATAGTGACATCTTTGCCCGGGCCCATAGAGGCAAAGAGGAATTCAACTTTCTTTACTAAATTCTCCCAATATGCAATGCTTACTGACTTATAAAATACAATCGTGGAAGCTTTGGGATAAAGGAACTAACACACGATTGAGTAAGCTTTTGGAATTTAACTTTGATACATGACTTATGTTAACTACTGAATGAATAGGCATGAAGTAAGTAAAAAGCACAACTAAAGCTTTTAATGCGAGTCAAAATATTTGTCAGATATAATATAAAGATAAATAAATAAATATTCAATTTACAAAGAAAAGAAATCATAGTTGATCATCTATACAAAAAGAAAATATGATATAAATCAACTTACATACACACATACATGATCAATCACTCAAGTCCAGCCTCGGGTTGGGGGAAATACTGTCCTGGCGTCCCCACCCTGGCTCACTGGACTAAACAAACATAACCAGCTCTCCTGAGCTTTTCTGACCAGACTCCAACGGTGACTAAGTGGATGATCCTTCGATGTTACTAAAACACAGCTATTTATGAGAGTTCACAGGGAGACGGGGAATGCGCGATAGCACAGGGTGAGCACTAGGAAAGGGAAGGGATAGATAGGAAAGCATTTGGCACTGTTCATAAAGATGACACTCGAGATGGAGACGCGATGACGTATAGTTTGCGCAGTAAGACGTAATTCCTGTATCGAAATGTCCATTTCGGTACACAGTGTTACGACCACTATCGTTCTCTATCTATATTAACGACATATCCATTTGTCTTACTTATTGTCGACATCACGTTTACGATTTGCAAATTTACATTCACTCCCATTCCGACAATGTACGTGACACACTAGATAAACTAAATAGTGACCTAGTCTCAATTTCCCAATGGTCGACGAAACACGGACTTAATCATAATGCTGACAAGACACAGTGCATAACTATAGGACATCGACGATTCAATGCTTTATAAATTACGAAAATATCCCTACCATTCTCCTAAATGGCAAAAATATCCCCTACAGCTCAGTAGTAAAAATCTGGATATCTACATGGCAAATCCAGGTGAATAATACCTGCAAGAAAGTGTTCTCAATTCTACACTCCCTAAATAGATTTAAAAACTTCCTTCCCACGAAATTAAAATAGATGCTTGTACAGACTCTTATAATGCCACACTTCGAATACTGTGACATATTAGTGACTAATCTGACAACTGATCTATCTGTCAGACTCATAATCCATTTGTATTCAATCTCCATCGTTAGAACCACGTGTCTCCTTCATTTCAGGCCTTTTCATGGCTACGTCTAATTGACAGAAGAACTTTACATTCACATGTTATAATATACCAAATTCTGCACACATACTAAGTTATTTATCAACGCGTTTTCAAAATTTATCGGCTCATCAATATTAAGGAACAAGATCACAAGACTCTACTTTACTTTTGATACCTCAGCACAGGACATGTCTATACTCTGAATCTTACACAATATCTACGACTAGAGCATGGAACTCACTTCCCAGTCACGTCAGGGACTGTCAAACACTTTAATTATTTAAATCCAAATTAACTGGTATCTTAAGTTTGACACAATGAAAACATTAACTGCATAACAACTGTATTCAGCATTTTGTAAATAATCACCTAGGAAACTTTACTTACTTAATTTTATTTTATATTATTTTAATTCTAATATTTTCCATGTTTTTGTTAGTATTAGCTCACATCACCATTGTATTTTGTTTAGTCTGTATATTAATATCTTAAAATGGTAATAAATATGTATTTTTTATTGGTATAATATTACTATTCTGTGGTTAAATGGAAGAGTACGCCTTGTGGCCTTAACTTTGAGAGCTAAAATAAATCAATAGTATTATTATTATTATTATTATTATTATTATTATTATTATTATTATTATTATTATTATTATTATTATTATCATTATTATTATTCGTTTAAGGGAAAGTTTTTCTACAAAATTTGTTCGAAATCTGAAAATCTGTAAATCTAGTAGTATTTTTTGAGAAAATTATATCGAATTTGCTTTCTTATCCATCCATCCATCCATCCATCCATCCATAGTAATTCTGCCCGAAAGCAGATCCTTCACTGCAATCATAGCATTTTTATGCTATGCTTGCAGCTTTACTAGGGAATTGTAGGTGTGGTAGCTTCCCGTTGCTTTCTACACCGGTGAAGGATAATGATGATGGTGATAATGATAAGGATGATGATGTTGATGATGGCCATATGGTTTCGGGGAGCGTTAGGGCCTTAAAGTTTTCCTGACATTTGTCTTACAGGTGAGGAAAAACCCCGATAAAAACCTCACCCGGAAAAACTGCCCCGACAGGGCATCGAACCCGGGCCCGCTGCGTGACAAGGCAGCACGCTACCTCGAGACCACAGCAGTCGACTTGCTTTCTTATATCTACTTAAATCCAAGAGTTGTAATACATTTTGCATTAGAAGTACAATCAGAAAATTTAGCACAAGAATTGGTGAACATTCTAAAGACTTTAAATACTTTGAGATAAGATCGAATTATACAAAACTTAAATAGAGCAGTTCACCTATCCAATGAAATAAACATCGCATTATCGATAACACAAAATGATACCAACAGCTATATGATTGATATTTTGGAGGAAATTAAAATTTTAAAAGATACCAAGAACATGAAGTACTAAATTACAACACACAAAATGACCCTAATACTCTATGTACAATAAATATTATAAACAAAGAGTAATTTATCAATAACTGAAGATAAAACTTATTTCCGAACATATTAACAAAGGTTTTTTATTTGCCAAAGTTTTAGTTGAGGATGACTCAGATCTCAGTTCCAAATTTAACATTTTATAACTCACGTAACAGAAAAAATATATAACTCAACAAATAAATTGTAGGCTTACATAAAGTCCCAAAAATTTAGACTCAAGCTTGATTTTAAAATTAATATTACTTAAGCATAAAAATATATTAATCTCAAAAAATAAAATTTTATTTATCATAATTCCACTCCAGGACTGAAGAAGATATAGGTAATATAGGCACATGGAACGTACCTATAACAGATACATATATTAATGGATGGTACACATTAAACCATGAGCGATGTATGGAGATTATTATTAAGAGAGCCCCACCACCATCCCCCTGGGTTTTCTCGGGCTTAATGCCCATATCCCCAGGTCTGCTCTTGTCCCTAATTACTCTCTGCTGTTTTTATTATGTTCATTTTCAGGATACAAGTTTCGGGTGTTTGTTCTTAATACTACTTATATACAGTTATTTTTACATATTAATCCTTAACCTAAGTCTTAAATCTACCACCTAATCTAGTAATATTTACATGGTGTTGTGTTAAAACTAATACTTAATTTACTAACTTACAACTAACTTATTGCTAGATTACATATAATCCCTTCTTCTATGTCTGCGGATGTCCTCCTCTTGGCGTTGAGTAAGGACCCATCCGATGAACGTTCTCACTGTTTGATATGGCTGTTTTTCTGTCCAAAACCGTAGAGGAGGCGGCCAGTTCATATCACCATTTAGTGCAGCCTCATGTAAGTCCCTTCGTCTGGCCTCATATTTGATGCATTCGTACAGGACATGTTGTACAGTGTCCAGCTCTGTTCCGAAGCAATCGTAATGAGGCGTTCTTGAGAGGCCTCTTTCATGGAGTTTGACTTTGAAAGAGCCGTGGCCGCTCAGGATTTGCGTGATATGGTGATTTGGTTGGATCCAAGTTTTCTTTAGCCTTTCCTTGATGTTAGGCAGAAATTCATATGTTATGCGTCCATGTTCTGCCGCTTCCCATCGTTCTTGCCATTCCTCGGAATTACTTTCCTGGATAATCCGTCTGATGGTGTCTCGTTCATCTGGTGTCTGGTATAAGTCTGGCGTGATCACAGTGTCGCCGACTAGTATCGTCTGGTCTCTTCTGACTTTAAAGTTTTGTATTCTTTGAGCGATATACAGATCGATAGGCAGGACTCCTGCAATCACAGGCAGGCAAACCCCAGACACCGTATTGTACGCTTTTGTAACTCTTATGAGGACTTGGCGTTGGGCAGAAAGTAGCTTCTTCTTTTGAAGTGTGGTTAACTTGCGGGCCCAGCCATGTGCTGCGTATCCGCAAATTTGTTGGAACAATACCTTGTAGAGCGTTAGGTAATTTATTGCTCCATATCCCCAGTTTTGACTTCCAAGCCGTGCCATCCCGTGGAATAGGTTTTTCGCCGTGTTGGTGACATTGTTGATGTGCTGGTCGACTCGCAATCTGCTCTGGAGAGTTACTCCCAGGTACTTGTGTTCTTGTGTGAAGCGGAGATTGCGATTTCCAATTCTCACGGTTGGCGGGCGTTGTTCATTCAGATGTCCTTTGAGAATCATTCCCATGGTTTTATCGGAGGATATGGTTAACTTGTGTAAGCTAGCCCATTGTTGGAGCTGCTGTAAGACTATTTGGGAGCGTTCTTCCAGTTGTCTTCTGGACTGTCCAGAAATGATCATCACTAAGTCGTCTGCGTATGCTATTGGTAATGCATTTTGGGTTGCTTCTATATTGTTGAGCAGATCGTCCATTACCAGATTCCAGAAACTGGGGCCCAGAACTGATCCTTGGGGACAACCTATGGTAACATGTTTTCGGATTTGGTTGTTGTTCTCGATCAGGTTTACAGCTCGACCTCTGAAGTAGTCTTTTACTGCTTTGTACAGATTTGAAGGGCAATTTCTTCTCTGGAGGGCGGTAAGTATACTTGGCCACCAGATTGTGTCGAATGCTCCTTCGAAATCTATGAAGATTCCCATCACTAGCTTTTCGGCGCAGTTTTCCACTGTGGCGAAGAGAGCTGTGATTGCATCTTCAGTGCCACATCCTTGCTTGAAGCCGTACTGGTTATTCGACGCACCATATTCGAGTGTGGGCTTCAATTGCTTTCGCAGAATCCTTTCATATAGCTTGCCTAGGACTGGGAGAAGACATATTGGTCTATACGATTTAGTGTTGGTCGGGTCTCTATTTCCAACTTTTAATATTACCTTTACTTGTGCTTCCTTCCACACATAAGGGAAAACACCGTGTCTCAAGCAAGCATTGTATAATTGTAATGGCCCATCTTTTATGTGTGTCCATCCTTTTTTTACCAGTTCGGCACTTATGTTGTCTATTCCAGGCGCTTTTTTGTCTTTCATTTGATCTCTGGCAATTTCTAGATCTATCATGTCGATATCTCCAGTTTCTGGTATGTATGGAGAGTTAGTTAGTTTAGTATGATGATCTTGAAGAAGATTTTCGGGCTGTAAGGCCGTGGTCGTGAGGTTTGTAGTTCCCCGACGTTTCGCCAGAGACTGCGTCGGGCATCCTCAAGGGTTGTCTTCAGACTGGCAATTCTGTCCACTGTCTGTTCTATTTGTACGTTCACCGCGATGTGTTCGTAAGTTATATCTGCCTTCAGATTGGTCCGCGTTAGGGACCTCCATTGCTCTGGCGAAACTTCTGGGAACTACAAGCCTCACGACCACGGGCCTACAGCCCGAAAATCTTCTTCAAGATTTTCATAGCAACTCCAGCCATGACAGTCTACGTGAATACAGTTAGTTCAGTATTTTACGTAATGAATCTTTTTAACATCTCGTATAATTATCGTAGCAAATCAAATTTTTAAATATCTTGGGTCCATAATTACAAATTTATGGTACCTGTGAGAGAGATGTACAGGCTAAAATTGCAATGGCTAAAAATGCAACTAAGACATTACATGGAGTAATTTGGAACAAAAATATTACAAAGGAAACTAAAATGAAAATTTATAAGAGCATAATACAGAATATCTCGTCATATGGAAGCGAACTTGGTCTTTGACGGAATTACAAAAGAATAAAATAGAACAGTTTAATTCGATTATTTTAGAAGAAGCCTCCAAAAAACAAGACAGTATAAAATAAGAAATTAATTCCTTTGGAGAGAAATGAAGGTCGCCACATCTGTTGTTATGAGGATTGAAAATCAAACGCTTAAATGGTATGGCCATGTACAAAGAATGGAAAATGAAAGATGGCCAAAAAATATATACCAATGGTCACCCCTGGAAGAAATAAACGTGGCAGACCAAGATGGAAATGGAAAACCTACGTCAGAACAATAATGGAGGATAGGAATTTGGAAGAGGGAGATTGGAATGATAGAGATAAATGGAAACTGAAGACGGCAAACCTATAAGAGGGGGAAAGCCGAAGAAGAAGAAGAAATCAAATTTGGAAGTGAAAAAGCTAACAACTTTTGCACATATCAATTTTATTTTAGGATCGAAGTTCATTTGTATGTCATAAATCTACCACAAGAGAACACTTACTCGGCACTGTTGACTCTTGAAAATCAATCGACGCCATCAGGGTTTGAATCTGCAAAACTTAGAAACCAAATGCGATCATGGTAGCCACTAATCTACCATCATAGTAACATTTTAGGGACCGCCGGTTGAAATTAAATAATTTCCTGATAAACTAAACGTCTCTGACATCGATTTCAAAAATAGTAGAAGATACCGACATTTTTTTTTTATATACAGAGTGTAACTAAATTCCCCCTTACCGACTTTGAGGAAGTGTAGTGGGGACCAGAAGGTTACGATTAGCACCGTTTTCCCGCTACACGTAGAATACTACAACACACGTTGCTCTATCTGACGCCTGCTGCATGCCGTCTGGGTCCATTTACAAGAAGGGCACGAAGTGACGACCACCGATGTCAACACAGATCTGTACATCCGTACCATGTTCTAATACTCACTGTGACCAAACCTTTGGCCCTGCGACATCCACCGCAGTCATAAGCCGCGCCAGTAAGTCTTCCTCGGATGCCACAGAAGTCTCGCAAACCAAAGATTTCAATCACCCCACTGGCAATAGCCTAGCGGGGTCAAGTCGGGAAAAGGTACTGGATATTTGGCGCTGAAAATGCGGGAGATTCGAACCTCTGTTGCGGTAATTTCCGTGTAACGGGAAAACGGTACGTTCCAATGACTATTTAACTCATGCCACAAATGCTAGTCAATGACTAAACACGTTTCAATGAATTTTGTTTTACAACCAATGACAGTCGTGTTTCACCTCGCTCTTTATTGATTTCTCTTTATCAGCTTCTGCTTTTGTGATAAAGAAAGCTCCTCCTTTTTAATGTTCTGAACCGGTCAAAGCATTATTTTTCTCCAACAAATACATTGAATATAGCAAATAATGAAAAGATCCCTTGATTTTACTGAGTTGTTTACTAAAAAAATAAATGAATAACCCGTAACGTTATGATATATAGTTCGATGTGTTGAATTATTTCTCCACTTGGGTGCACTCTTACACTATTGCGATCTTATTTGGCAATAAATAATATGATCAAGCAGCAGTTAATTAACATAACCTCACTTTTTTATTTGTTTTCAAACATCGCCGTTTACATTAAATATATAAATATTTTAAAATAACTATAGTTATACAATGGTTTGTGAGTAAATAGCTTAATTTTATTCGATAAATAGTCCCAACAAATGCCACTCTTGATTCCAAATTCTCTTGATAAATTGGAAATCACTCGTGGCATTACTTATGATAAACATAACATCTTGTTCCTCACTACACATCCTCAAAGTCAGTAATAGAAATTTAGTTACAACATGTACATCTACTTAAATAAATAAATTATTACGTGCATAATGTTATTAATGCATTTCCATGTCAGTTAATTAAATTCAAAATTAGTATGCTCATTTCTAGAATTACAGACAATTGATACACTGCAAAGCTATTTTCCCGTGTTTGGAATACAAAAGGCACACAAACTTTTTAATGCTTCAATATGAGGTTTCATTAGAAAAGGCTCTCCCCAATTGTTACTTTGTGTATCCAAAGGATTTAATATAATTGGAGCAACTTGTTTGACAAAGTTGTCAGCTAAGTCATATAACGATGTGATTCAAATGCTTCAAACGCACACACTAAGTCTTCTAAGACTTAACCATATTGTACATCTTCTGAAAACAGGCTAAATATATCACCTAAAGGATTTATAACTTTAAACTTCATCACAGTACAGGCTGCAAAACTGTATTCTTCGAATTTTGAGTTTGTGAACTTGGTTTCACATCTAATAGGAGAAAAAGTAAAGGTTTCAAACTTTCCTAGATATTTCATACCAAACCAAGAACTACGTGAAAATGTAACTAAAATAATGTCCAAAATTAAAATAACGAACAGAAATTTCTGCTTTCCCATTCATTTTGCCATACATTATTTTCTAGAGAGTAGCCTATACGTATATATAATATTTTATAATAAATATAATATTTGAATTAGTATATATCCGAATTACAATTAGGGGTATTATAGATTGTAACATTAGTTTTGAATGAAACAAAAGGTTTTATTTTTATTTTTGATAAATATACAGGTTCACGCATTTTATTAAAAAACGATGGGTATTGTAGCTTAATATGGTGTTTTGTCATCTCTGGCAGCAACACAGGTCGGGTACAATTTTACTGATTAAGTTGACCAATCTCGGTTTGAGAATTTGGCGTCAATTCTTCCTGCAGAGGAGCTCGCAAGTCCTGGAGAGTGATTGGTGCAAGCTGCTATGTGGTATCTCTCTTCTTAGTGTATTCCAGACATACTTTATTAGATTGAAGTAGGAAGTGTAATGACTTCAGTTTTCAGGAAGTCATCAACCGCCTGTGCTCTATGATGACGAGCATTAACATCCATTAGTAGAAAGTATGATCCCATAGCACCTCGAAACAACCAATATATCATCACAAAGCCTGACTACAGTAAAACTTGTTGTCTAACAGTACAGATCCATGCAAAGGTGTTAGAGTGGTTATTGTGTCCCTGCCCACACCATTATTAATCCAAATCCGCGCCGCACTGATCTCTTTCCACAATGTTTGTTGGCTGTCATCGTATTTCAGATTCTCACCAGATGCGAATACGTCGAGAATCACCTGAAACCGAAACTGAACTCATCCCTAAAGAGAAAATAGGTCCACTATTGAACCGTCGATTTGACATGATTATGGGTCCACTCTTGAGCCCTTCTTCTGCGATTTCGTGTCAGGGAAACATATAGGGCTGTTCTCCAATAATAAAAGAATCTCTGTCTAAACCGTCTATTCAGTGTTTGCCTCGCTACAACTGTTTCAGTGGATGCTGTGAGGTCAGATGCTAATTGTTGTGCAGAACAACGATGGTGCCGTCTTGACACTCCCGATTTACGGTTGTCACTTTTGGTCACCCACATTTTCGCAGTTTTTAAATTGCTGCCATATCCACGAAATAACAGAATGATGCACATTAAACCATCTGTCATATCATCTTGAGAATGACCAACTTCTATTCTTCATATCGCCCACCATTTCAAGGAGATTTTCAGATCATCGCTCTGCCATACCTTTGCTCAATACGCGTATATACACAATGAATGTGGTGTTGGTCTGAAGTCAGTTCCGTTTGATCGTGCACTTTCATGTTTTAAAAGATAATAATTCCTTTTTCAGTATTCGTTTTCATGTTACTGCCACTTGGTACTGTTTAAAAAATCAAAATCATGTATTTCTAGAAAACTATTAAAATACAATCAATGATACATATTTCATTTATGTTTAGCCACCCCTGATTGAAGCCAAAGTTTTGTGCTCAGGGTAGATTAATTTACATATTAATTTAACAATACAATACAATGACAGGGCCGTTAACACAATAACCATAAAAAACAGAAACACTGTTAAAAGTGATTTTAAAAAATGTGTTACATAATAATTTTTAAACTATTTTACACAATTTATTACAATAAATACTGTTTTTGCGATCCTAACTATCAGTTATATAATTTCTGTATGAACTACACCAGGAGCTATCACCTTGACGTGGTGGGGGGGGCTTAGTACCCGATGAACCAGACGACTCTACTGGGGAAGATTGACCTAGGTTAATCTTGCTGGTGGGTAAGAGGCGAGGAGAACTAAGTATAGCTCACAACGAAGGAATGGTGTCTGTATCCATATTGGGCGGCCACATCTTCGTCAAGTCTTCAACGGTCAACAGGGCGACAAGGAATAGCACAGCTAAACTTGTAGGGCTTGAAGAGCGGAAGAAGCAGCCCTCTCTTGGGGGGTGGATACCCAGAGGTGCATGTTTGGAGGCCCAGAGGAAGCAGCCCTTCCACCATCCTTGTCCTGCGAAGCGCTCGTAACGCTTCCAGGAGACATTTATCTTACTGAGAAGCTTCATGGAAATCAGCCGGATTGTCATAAAAGGAACCGACCCAAGCAAGATAAAAGGATACGATTTAGAATAAAGGACGTTTTGAAATTAGGAAATTGGAATGTAAGGGGAATAAATACAAAAGAAGAAGAATTAGAAAGAGAATCAAAGAAAAAAGAAATAAATATAGCAACAATAACAGAAACAAAAAAGAAACTAAAAGGAAAAAAGGACTTAAAACACTATACTATGTTGTATAGCGGAGTAGAACAGACAACAAGAGCGCAGTGTGGAGTAGCAATTTTAATAGATGAAAAATGGAAGAACAAATTGAATAGCTATGAGTTTATAAATGAAAGAATCCTGATAGCCAGATTTAAAATTGAAAGAGGATATATGATGATAATTGCTGTGTATGCCCCAGAGGAAGGTAAGAAAGAATAAACAAAAAAATTTATAAAACATTACAAACATTAGTTGATAAATATACAAAAGATCATCATTTAATAATAATTGGAGACTTAAATGCAATGTCCCTATACCTAATGTAATAGGACATAATGGAGAAATAACAATAAATGATAATGGACAGGATTTCAGACAGTTTTCAGCCTATAATCAATTAAAAATAATGAATACCTATTTCCGAAAAAAGGACATACATAAATATACAAGAAGTGGATATAACTCAAGATCAATAATTGACTATTTAATCGTAA
Organism: Diploptera punctata; assembly: GCA_030220185.1. Taxonomy (NCBI): domain Eukaryota; kingdom Metazoa; phylum Arthropoda; class Insecta; order Blattodea; family Blaberidae; genus Diploptera; species Diploptera punctata. The sequence goes on along the minus strand of JASPKZ010009809.1, from coordinate 3,623,251 downwards.
ACAACAAGCTAGAAGCCTTGGTAAAATATGTGAGAGTACATAGAGGCAGCGATATATACTCTGATCACTATCTCGTGATAAGCAAAATAAACGTAATAGCTAAATGGCGGAAAAATAACATAAAGAACAAAAGAAACCAAGAAGAAGTATATAAAATATATTTATTACAAGATCAAAGTATTAGACAACATTATGAAAGTAGAATGAATAAATATATATCAGAGATAGCGACGTCAGAAGATATAAATATTGAATGGGAAAATATATCAAAGGTAATACATAAAACAGCAAATGAAATATTAGGAAAGAAAAATAGAATAAGAAATAGGAAGGGCTTGAGAACTTGGAATGCGAATATACAAAATGCAGTGAATGAAAAACAAAAAGCATATCATACATACTTACGACTGAAAACAGAAGAATCGTACGAAGAATACAAAATGAAAAGGAGAATTTCTAAAAGCATTATAAGAAAAGCCCATCAGGAGTCATGGGATAAATTTATAAGCTCAGTAGAACATGATATGTATGGAAGACAAGAAATAGGTTATAAATTAGTGAAACATCTAAATCAGACTGAGAAAGATTCTGCCAGATTGAATATAATCCCAGAACAAGAATGGATCCAACATTATGAAAAACTTTGGAAAAAGGAGGAAATTGAAGGAAAAGAGAACAATGAGGAAGAAATAAAAGTGGAAAATATTGATGTAATAGACATAAATGAATTAGAAATGGCTTTGAAAACCACTAAGAATAGGAAAGCAACAGGATTAGATAATATAAATATGGAGTTAATCAAATATAGTGGAATATTGTGTAAACTACGAATACTTCATCTAATTAATATATGTTGGCAGACCTATGGGATTCCAACCACTTGGAAAACAGCAATTGTGAAGAACATATTCAAAAGAGGAGACCGGAGAAATTGCGAGAATTACAGAGGGATTAGCTTAATGAATACTGGCTACAAGATATATACGAAAATAATAAATACTAGATTGAGAAACATAACAGAAGTAATAATAAGTGAAAATCAAAGTGGATTCAGAAAGGGAAGGTCATGTATAAACAATGTCTTTACACTGAAACAACTCATAGAAAAGAGAAGAGAACATAACTTAGAAACTCACATAGGATTTATAGATTTGGATGAGGCCTTCGATCGAGTAAAAAGACAAAAATTATGGGAAATATTACGAATGAAAGGATACCCGCTGTGCCTTGTTGAAACAATAAAGAAATTATATGAAGACACAAATATAATTATAGATACCGGATTCAAAAGAACAGATGCAATCAAAACAAATACTGGATTACGACAAGGATGTAGTTTATCACCCACTTTGTTTAATATATATATAGACGATATTTTAAATAAATGGAAAGTTTTAGTAAATCCAGGAATAAGAATGGATAATAAAATGTGCATAAATAATCTTCTATTTGCTGACGATGTAATCATAATACAGAAAAATGAAGACGACTTACAGAAATCAATGCATGCATTAAATGAAATATGTAAATTATACGATCTAAAGATTTCTGTAAGAAAAACGAAGACCATGGCTTTTAGAGGAAGAGATCCAGTGAGATCCAAAATTATTTTAGAAAATCAAAGTATAGAACAGGTGTCTAGTTTCAAATATTTGGGCTGTGATGTTGGCTACAATGTGGAAAGAGATATTGACTCCAAAATAAATAAATTTCAGACGGTGTGTGGAACAATACAGAGAACATTCAAAAATAAAATTAGAAAAGAAACCAAGATAAAAATGTATAATATTATGGCGGTTCCCACAATATTGTATGGATGTGAAACTTGGGCTCCAGTGAAAAGACAGAAGGATAGAATACAGACGGCAGAGATGCGGTTCCTAAGCAAGTAAAAGGATGTACAAGACTTGATAGAATAAGAAATGAGGATATAAGAGAAGAATTGAAAGTACAGCCTTTATTGGATAAAGTCACAAATTACAGACAGAAATGGATTGATCACATGGATGGAATGAGTAAGGAGAGATATCCATTGTTAGCCAGAAATTATCAAGCAAGAGGAAGGCGTGATGTTGGAAGACCTAGAAGACGATGGGCTGATGCAATATGAAGTCGGAACGGGCAATTGCCTAATCCCTGGAGTGATGATGATGATGAACTACACAACAATATTGACATTGATTCTAAACTATTTTATAATTACTCAAATGTCCAGAAATCTAAAAAAAAAGTAACCAGCTAATATATATGTATATATTGCAAATGAGGCTCGCTCAAGTGGTTATACAGTAATGAAACAAACGGTGGGGATTACTGTACCTACATAGACAAACCACTAGACCATTCCAAAACGTACATAATGAGGTACCAAACTAACTACCAGGTGATTTTAAAGTGGTGAATCCTAAGAATTATTTCTTTCAACAATGTTTATTGGATGTTTCATAGTTACTTCTATTAGCACATGAATATCTGATGATTGGTAAATTTATTAAAAGAACATGATCTCATTATGATTATCAGAACGTTTTTTATTAACTTAATTCTTTACTTAGTCCAATATTTTGGATCAGATTGCTTCTAAACAGTACTTCCCCGTGGCGCAAGTGAATAGACACTCGTATTCCAACTCTGTGCCCCGAATTCCCATCTCCGTCATTCCGTATAGTGTTCGTGATTATGAAAATCGGAGCCAGGTAAGATTTTCTTCGGGGTTTCTTCGGTTCTCCCGATACTTCATTCCAATACTTTTCTGTACACATAAAGTCAATTAATTTCATCTCATCTCGTCCCGCGACTCTGTTTACTTCGGCACGACTAAAGGTTTAGGCTACTTTTATTTTTGAAACACTCTGTATACACAAATACAAAACACTCATACTCTGATGTGGACAATTTACTTATAGAGAAAGATACGCATGTCCACAATTGGGAGTCAAACCTGCTCTGTAACCAGGAATGCTTACTACAGGAACAGAACGCCTGTCATTATTCAAAGAGAATATTAACTTCGTCATTCAGGTATATTACATGTGATATCGTTACTGATGACTTATTTCCACGCTTCACGGTCCTGCCAGACATTGTTTTGTATATTTATTTATTTCTTGCCTGAATAAACACCTAAGCCTCCAGAGTTTCTTGGGCCCTCCTTTCTTCCATATGCCTGGAGAGTCAAATGCCATATCCTTCTTGGTCATTGATCATCGTCCATATGTCCTCTTAGTTCCAGCCGTGTCTATGATGGTTCTATCAATTTTCATCGTTTGTCGGTACGTGTTGCAATTAAATATTCCACAATTCCCCTAGAAGTCCGTCTCTAACGTCGACAGATGGTTATCTATAATCTTCAGTAATTTTTGTTACTTTAGAGACAGTAGTAATACTTTCACAAATTGTTTTATAAATGAGCGTTTTTGTCTGTACTGACATATGGCCATTCCACAAAATAGAATGTAAATATCTTATTGTCCGGTTCCCTTGTTATATTTTGTAATTTATAATATATCGCTTCCGTTGTCTATAGTTTTATTAAAATATATTCCTAGATATTCACACACACATATATATATATATATATATATATATATATATATATTACAAAGCAAGGAAATGCACTATATCCTCCGCAATTCAATTTTGTATTATCTATTCATGTGGTCAAATCTTTAAAGGCTAAAGTGGGCTGCCAACCCAATGATGTTTCAATGTTCTGTTGGTATAAGTTGGTGTTGAATTATTAGGCGATAGCGAGGAAATATTAAAAGCTAACATATAAATTCTAATAAATAACAAAGAAATTGGAGTTCGAAGTAACATCAATAAAACTAAATGCATGGTCACACGCCGTAGAAATACATTATATACTGGAAACTGTTAGTTAATAACAAATGAGGGAAATGTGGAAGGAGTAACTAAATTCAAACTAAGAACAATAATTACATGACGAATGAGTTGCACAATGAAATATTTAATAGAGACTGAAGTCTGGAAACGCAAGCTATTATGTATTACAGCGACTCTTGACATCTCAATTTCTCTAAAAATAAATAATAGTTTTAAAAAACTAAAACATCACGCTTTATTAGAAAACCGAACTAGAAAAATTAAAAATACTTTTAATTTCCAACATGCTTGGGATAAATTATTTTACCATCAAAAGCGTAGGGTGCTTTCTGTGATTTTTACATTTTCTTCTTAGAGACTTTACTTTTACCAATATGTGTTTATTATCAAATATATTAATTGATAAAGAGCACCCCACGCTTTTGATGGTAAAATTATTTATCCCAAGCATGTTGGGAATTAAAAGTATTTTTAATTTTTTTAGTTCGGTTTTCTAATAAAGCGTGATGTTTTAGTTTTTTAAAACTATTATTTATTTTTTATTTTTTAGTTTTAATATTTAACAGAATAAGATAAAAATGTAAATATCTTTAAATTCGATTCTATTGTAGTATGAGCTGAAAGTAATACTCTTCTAAAAAAACTCCCAGCCGGATTTGAACCAGCGACCTATGGATTACAGAAATTATATACCACTAGAGTGTACCGCTCTACCAACTGAGCTCTTACAACGATTGACTAAAAAGTCGACAAGTCCGCATCCTATTATACCAGTTTTCATTTTTTTGATTTTCTGATGATTCTGGCCAGGATTCTAGAAACAAAATATGAAATTATTATATTGTCACGGGTCTTTTACAAGTATGCAAAGTTTCAAGTCGATCCAATGATTTTAAGTGGGTGAAAATCGCGTTAAAAGATTCAGTTACATAGGTACAGGTCAAGCTAAATATAAAGCGTGTAAAAATAATAAACTAAAAATATATCCCTGCAAATATGTTATAATGGAAGCGAAACGTAAACATGCTTCTTTAAGGTTAGAAAACATATTACGAATATTTGAGAATAAAATTGATAGGAAAATGTGTGGGTCACAGAGAGATGAACAGTCAGTGGAATGGAGAAGCCCAAATAACAGTCGTTAACATACTCTTTATTGGAAACCAGCTCTAATAAAATAACACTGAGCAACAAAAAATAAACTTTTTTTTTGTCTCAGAAAGAAAAATATGTGATTCTGATTGTATTTGTTCTCCTGAATTCAAATATGATAACGGGTTTTCTCCATCACGCAAGGTTTCCGAGAGGGACAGGCATTTATAACTTCAAACACTTTAATATTTTCTACATTCGTAATTACACAATATTCGAACATTCGGACTCACCTAAAAAGTTAGAAATTACTATTTTCTGTTATATTTCGCCTGTGGAGCATCCCTCTTGATGGTCCAACAATAATCGGCCAGCATATTAGGATTCCATTTGCCTTGATGTCTCTTTTCCATAGCTGAAATCTCCTGAATTAGCTCATTTGGTTTTATTTTTACAATGGAAAATGGACGAAAAAACGTTTATTAAAAAATAATTATTTAAATCCATTAATTTAAATTTAAATAAAAAACTGTGGGCGATGGAAAAATTCCGAATACATATTTGAAAACACGATAAAAAACAGCATTAAGTACAACTATTGGTACTCATGAGACAAAAACTCATGCTGACCAGTGCAATTAAGTCTCGTAGAGTGCGATCTTCAGGACATGTGGTGCGAATAGGGAATGAAAGAGAAACATGAAATCTTCTTGGAGTAAAACCATGGCGATCCCGCTTCAGAAGATAGGCTAAGAATTAGATGGAAAAATAGCATTAACCATGATTTAAAGGAGATGAATCAAATAGGGAATGATCAATAAACTTCAGCTAAAGGTAGGGATGTTTCGAGAACTTACGTCCGCGCGGCCACGAACCTCCAAGTTCGATATTGAATTAGTATATCTTTATTATTCCCTTACCTATGTGTAAATTACTTAAAATGAAATAATTATTGGGTTGTACAACTAACATTAACTGTCATGTACAATTCTTATTTGGAAAAATTTGGATATGGTTTATTATGTAGCAAAACATGAATTTCGTTATTAACTACTTTGTACAACATGTACACATATATTAGGTTTTAAATAAAGTTGGTAATGTTTATTTTCCGGTTTTAGAATCATTTTCTACCTGGGACAGTTTCTGGATAATGCCAAGATGACTATTTCATTAAATTACATTTCTGCTTTGACACAAGCTCGGAACAAATAGTTTGCTGCTCTTTGCAGGTCACGTCTAACTTTGTCAGCGCATTTCCAATATCAGACATGCTGCTTCCAAACTATTCCTATAACAAGCCATTCCAACACCTACCCCGTTATCATTTAAATTCACTTCTTACTCCTTTTCTACAATATGCACATATTTCAATGGTACATTTCAATGGTTCAACAATAAAAAAATACAATAAATTGCGAATAACTTTGAGTTGAGCTGTCTTCTATATTCTAAAACTCTTTATATATTTATATTCATAAAACATATAACTATACTTCTTTTTAAAATATATTTGTAGTCAATTCTCTAAATTATGTTTGTATTAAATGAAACTTGACTGACTCTAAAATAATGCAGAATATAATGCAAAGATAGAAACAAAATAATAAACCAAATATATATATTAAATTGATTCACTCCATTCTGGAAAATTTCTAACTAAAAATAATTTTGAACAAAAAACTCCAAAATAAAATTTAGAGACCGAAAAAACATATCTTACTATGATGATCCTGAAGACGATTTCCGGTCTGTAGGCATCATAGCAACTCCGGCCGTGAAACCCTAGGTCAATACAATATCTTACCATGATTACTTATGGGCTTGATTGCTGGCTGCGACCTCATATCAATATTTACAGATGTTGACAATAATCCAGAAAACACAGACATGACATATTATCAGTTTCTCGGGTTCCAGTCAATATAGTTCGTTTCCTAAATCCATAACCGCTGCTCTAATGCAATTTAATGTAAATGGGAAATCCGTCAAAAAATATGTGGGGTGGAGACAATTGTTACGAATTACGTAAATTTATTTGTTTTATGATTCACATAATATTTTAAAATAACACAACTCAATATAGTTTCAAACATGTCTACTTTGAGTTCGTCATATATTTTAATTATGTTTATTAAGTATTCAAGTCGGAAGGTCGAGGGTTCAAGTCCCAGTGGGGTCAGGATTTTTAAACTGGCCAAAACCTTCTGGCGGCACTATGGCCCTGGGGTCGACTCAGCCTCTAACTGAAATGAGTACCAGACGCTTGTTCTGGGGGTTAAGGCGGCCGTTACGCAGGGCTGACAACCCGGCTGACATATAATGCCGATTGTCTAGAAAAAGTGGGAGCCTTAACCTCCTACTACCCCAGGGGCCTCCCGAGGCCTGTAGTGGGATTGCTTTACTTACTTTACTTATTAAGTATTCACAATAGAACAAAAATTATTTTCAGTAATGTATTACGTAAACTTGTCCTCAGATGGGGTGAGTTGTAACAAGTTGTGTAAGTAATTAAACTATAGGCCTATATTCTTCTTCTTCTTGCTTCCAAGTATTAGGCCGAGACCTGTTACGATCCTATAGAAAATTTTCCCTTATGGGAAATTCTCGTATAAGACTTGAAAGCATAATAATAGTCCCTTCGATTGGTTGCTGGCCATAGGAAGGCAAGACCAGTGATGGGGCTGCCATCTTACAGCCTCTGGTCAGGCTTTTCTGGAGAAGAAAAGAAAATAAAGGAAAGAAGAAATGGAAAAAAGGAAGGACTCCCTAGACCCTCGGATGACCTAATAGCGTCGGGGTCGAAAAAACAAGAGTTAACCAAGAGAGGTTAGATAGTAAAGTTAAAAGAGTGCAAAACACAAGTAAGTGGAAGAAATGTTTTACACAGCTTGGGCACCTTGTGGTCGCCATCCACATATCCCCTAGATGAGGACCCCTGAGGGGAGGCCTATATTATAACTAGATATTCTTTTTCAGTCCACTGCTGTGGTCTCGAGGTCACGCAGCGGGCACGGGTTCGATTCGCGGTCAGGACAGACTCGTGGTGGAGATTTTTTTCGGGGTTTTTCCTAGCCTGTAAGACAAATGTCAAGAAGCTTAGGGCCCATCCATCCACAGTAATTCTACCCGGAGGCAGGTCCTTCACTGCAATCATAGCATTTTCATGCTATGCTTGCAGCTTTACTAGGGAATTGTAGGTGTGGTAGCTTCCCGTTGCTTCTTAGGGCCCAATAGTCCCGGAAATCATCCGGCCATCATCATCATCATCCTTATCATCATCATTATCCTTCACCGATGTGGAAATCAACGGGAACCACACCTATAAATCCCTAGTAAAGCTGCAAAGCATAGTATGAAAATGTTATGATTGCAGTGAAAGACCTGTCCTCGGGCAATGGATGGATTCTTTTTCACTTCTTTATTGATTCAGAAATAATTTTGGATACATGATACTATTATCAATTAATTATGAGATTTCGGAATGAAACAAACACATAGGCCTACGCAAACAAGAACTAAACTGTTTTGCTGTTGTTGAATGGAGCAGTCAGCGAAATTCCAGGTTCACTCTTTTGATTTCTTGATTTTGTAGGTAAGACTGTGAACTTTCCCTTACTTACTTACTTTTGAGGGTCTCTCCACTTTTCAGCGGTTACCCTGTATTCCCATTCGCCATTCTTGCCGATCACGCCATTCATCCTCCTCCAGACCTCGGTCGTTCATCAATCTATGGATCTCTCCTCTCCAGGTTGTTCTTGGCCTGCCCTGTTTCCTTCTACCAGAAGGTGACCATTCCAAAAGAGTTTTGGGCCGCCTATCATCCTCCATTCTACTGACATGGCCATACCACTGAAGAGCTCGTCTTTCGATCCTTTCCACCACTGTCTCCTCCATATCCATCATCTGCCTCACTTCTTCATTTCTTCTTCTTTCCAATCTGGACACCCTGGCACTGCGTCTTATTCCATCCATCTCCACTGCCAAGATCTTAGTTTTTTGTCCCTCAACCAAAGTCCATCCCTCAGCACCATAAGTCATTATGCTTTCCACAACAGACTTCAAAATCCTCTTCTTCGTGTGGTTTGACATGGTCCTACTCCACAGTACTCCATTCAACATTTTTATGGCTCTTCTTGCTTGTACTAACCTGCTATCTACTTCAGCTTTACAACTCCCTGATTCATCAATAAGTGATCCCAAAATATTTACATTTTTTAACAGCTCTAATAATTCCTTGGGATAGGGATATATCTCGTCCACTTCCTCCTACTACAAGATATTCAGTTTTTTCCATCTTTACTCTTAATCCTCCTATTTCAAAAGCATTTAGAAGTTTTCTCATCATGTATTTCACATCCTCACGACTCTGAGCTATCAACACTTGATCGTCTGCAAATAATAAGGAATGTATTGTGCCTCTGGTACTCTCATGCCTCCACAATATCGATTCCACTGCTCCAATATATGCTGGATGTATATTTTGAACAGAGTAGGGGACGAACTGCAGGTTATAGCCTTCTAGACCACCAAAGAAATTCAACAATAGCCAGAGAGTTAAACATCGTACCTATATCTAAATACCTCCAAGAATATAGAAACAATTGGCTAGCCCATATTCAGCGAATGGATCGTCACAGAATACCAAAACAAATTCTTCACTACATTCCTCGAGGCAGAAGATCTGTGGGTCGACCTTTTCGGAGATGGCGGGAGACCGTAACGGGCCACTGGGCCTAATACTTGAAAGGACGATGATGATGATGAGTAGGGGACATAGTACAGCCCTGTCGCAGGCCTTTAGTAGGAACTTTCCCAAAAACGAAATTATTGTTTAATCTTCAATGAATCCCGTAAACCAGAAACACAAAATGGGGTTAGTTGTTCAACTGAAACATCAAACTCCACTAATCACATTTTATGTGAATATTTTAATGAGATTATATTAGCCACTATATGTAACTGTCTTCATTAATTAAAGTTACCTATACAAGCAATTAACGAATCAGATTTTACCCTTGAAAATATATAGATCCACAGGTTCCAATTTCAGCAAGACTTTCTTGTTTCGGGAAGACAAATATGAAAAAATTGCTCCAAAATCTGCTCATGTTGTAACAGCTTGAAGGAAACTTAATGAGGAGGAAATCAGATCCTCTCGTGTTTCTGTCTGCACGGGTTCAGTTCTGGAGCAAACATAATATTTAAATAACCATTATTAACTTAATTTCATAACAAAATGCCTCTACGTCCCCTATTAACGTACTACATAAAATTATTCAAGAAATCCGTTTCTAAAATCATTATTACTACAAAAAAATTACTTGATAGCACTGCACTTTCTAACCTTATTTTAAAAATTATTAACCGTATACGAAAATATTCACTGACAAACTGCACTCCTCAATCTAAGTAAAGTAAAGTAGTCCCACTGCAGGCATCGGGAGGCCCTTGGGATAGTATGATGTTAAGGCTCCCACTTATTCTAAACAATCGGCACTTGAAGTCAGCGGGTTGTCAGCCGTGCGTGACGGCCGCCTTTACCCCCAGAACAATCGCCCGGTACTCATTTCTGTTAGAGGCTGAGTCGATCCCAGGGCCATAGTACCGCCAGAAGGTTTTGGTCAGTTTAAAAATTCTGACCCCACCGGGACTTGAATTCTCGACCATCCGACTTGTAGCGCAGTGCCTTAACCACTACGCTACGGCGTGCCCCCTCATTCTAAGTATTGTGTAGTGAAATTAAAACTGAAACAGAGTAATTATCAACATATTAGGACGAAATATCGTTCACAATATTTTTTTTATTATGCCACGCATATTTACCATCTTGAATAGTGAAATTTCTTTGGGACCTTACAGGTTGACCAATAACAAAATTAATTCAGTTTTTAATTTCGTCAAAAATAAAACATCTTGCAATGTTTTTCTTTATGATGAAGACGATAAACCTCACGATGCCAAAGCAGTATTTAATGCGCTACAGATGCTACAGAGCATATATTAAAAACCACTCCCTTCAGGGGAAGGGTAGTCTGAGCATATGGTTGCTATGCAGAAGTGAAATGAAATTACTATTTCATATGAACTTGTAAATAAATAAGCCTGAACATTTTACACCATGCACACAACAAATGTGAAAATATTATAGCGTTTAGTTTATATCTCTACCTTATATACTTGATTTTATAAAAAAAAATCTGAAATATACATATATATTTTTTTTATATGCTATAAACATGAAGGACTTTGGGTATATTTTTCTCAGAAAACCCCTTGTAGTATAGAATCATAATTTTTTCTGTGCTCATTATCATTATCGTAATTAACAATATGCATGGCCAAAATAATTGGATTATCTCTATTGGTTCAATGGGAAAAAATATATATTTGCATTTGGAAAATAAATGTTAAATATTAATACTATTTTGTCATTCTTTTCAGAGTCTAAAATCCATGACTTTTATTGTAACTTTGTGAAAGTGGCGGCACATATTCATAAAAACGTGGAATAGAAGTATGCAAAATTTCAGCTTTCTACCTCTAGTAGTTTTTGAGAAAATGGTACCTAAATATCTAAAAATAACATTTTGAGAAAATTTGATTTCCCAAAAGCAAATATGTTTTCCCCATTGAACCAATAGAGATAATCCAATTATTTTGGTCATGCATATTGTTAATTATAATGATAATAAGCACAGAAAATTATGATTCTATACTACAAGGAGTTTCTGAGAAAAATGTACCCAAAATCCTTCATGTTTTGATTTCATTGATGCATAGCAACCATATGCTCCAGACTACCCTCTTTCCTTAAATCATCTATTACAGTAATGTAATTTTATTTTAATTTACTAATTTATTTTAAAATGTGCACAGATTCTACCCCAAAACATTGCAGTTTCTAACGTTAAATTCAATTCTCTTCGTGTAAGAAAGTCACTCTCCTAATACCTTTGAAGTCTTAGAAATTTTATAAACCTATCAAAATACTTGGTGGAGTAGAAAGCTACTCTTTTCAAGAACGTCTTTCTTTCCGTTTTCACAACGATATCAAATCGAATTTGCTTTGCGTCACATATGTATTTTATAGAAACCTTTCTGGTGGATTCTAAACGAACTGCTTGCATCCTTTATTTACTTGGGTGTTTGATTTTCAATGTTGCAAAGAAGAAAAGATTGGGAAGCATGTTCGAAAATAACCTCTGAAGGATTTACAGTGTATAACCCACATTCCTATTATATTAAAATTCCTGAACAAATGCCACTGCATTCCTTTACTTATTTTCATCAACAAATTCAATTCTATTTGACAATGGATTAAATAATACAGACTCTTATTTATTGGAATGTCAAATATTTTACAAAGGTAAAATTAAAAATAGTTTTCATGAAATCTCATTTCTCGGAAAGTCGAATCAATTTTACATTGATATTTTTACTTCTAGAAATTTTGAAAGAAGCATTATATTTTCCACAATACGTAAAATTATTTCTTCCTATTTTTTATACAATAAACAGTCATAAACAATATGTCTTCTATTGTTTATAAAAGTTTTCGTATGCATGCTGTAGCGTAGTTAGGAAATGGGCTACAAACCGGAAAGTCGTCGGTTCGAGTCACGATAGGATCAGAATTTTTAAACTGACCGAAAACTTCTGGTGGAAAAATGGTCATGGGGTAAATTCAGCCTCTAACCAAAATGAGTACATTACGCTTGTTCTGGGTAAAGGGGGCCTTCACGTAGGTCTGACAACCCGGCTGATACCAACTGCCGCTTGTCTAGAAAAGTGGAAGCCATAACCTCCTACTATCCCAAGGTTTTCCTTAACCTTGCAGTGGGATGACGTTACATTTTATCTTTTGTAGTTCCTTACTATTTTCTTATTTCACGCCAAACTGATTCATTTTGAAGATTATGAATTATTATAAAACATAATATTTAAGTAATTCCTCAAAATGAGTTTTGAAACACCAAAACAATAAAACAAATATAAATCTAATACATAAAAACGAATGTTTGTTTGTTTGTTGATTTGTTCATTCTTTATGCGCGGCCATACCGTTGATCCGATTGTGATGGGGCTTTTTGCAAAATGTTCAGGAGATTCCCGGGATGAACATAGGCTACAAGAAAGTTGTGATACTCAACTCCTACAGCCTTAAAAATCGCTATTTGTAGTGGAAAACGTGAAAATAGTGGCTCTTTGGATACTTAAATTGCTTACGCTGCCTAAATCATAACAAATACACAAAATTAATGTAGAGAGAATTGGATATCTCAAAAAGCTCTACAAAACAGTCCGACACAGCATATGTTTACTCTTACGGATAACTCACAATAACCATTTTTGTCTTTCATTGATGATAAGAATATCGAGATAAGTACGTAGATTTCTGTACAATCATAGCAGCACATGGCGGGTATTCTTTTACGGGTAACTCACAAAAACGAATTTTGTCTTTTAGCGTATTTATGCCAAGTGCATAGAGCTAGGCTAAGTACATTCCCGGGCAGCACCGGGTAATCATCACGGGGAATCTTAAAATAATTTCAATATACATTTATAATTATTTTTCATTTTACGTATTCAACTAATCATGAGAAATACATTAATTTTTGTCTTTCAGCTCATTTATGCCAAGAAGCTCAGGATGAGTAGATTCCAGGACAACGGTGGGTAAACATCAGGGGTATCTAAAAATAATTACGATATAAATTTAACATTAACATTAACAAAGGCAGATAGTAAACAAAAAGAGGCTGCTGAAATGAAGATGTTGAGAGCAATAGCAGGATACCAAAGGACCGATAAAAAGAAAAACGAAGATATAAGAACAGAACTTCTTCTTCTTCCCTCCAAGTATTAGGCCAAGGCCTGTTACGATCCTATAGAAAATGTTCCCTCCGGGAAATTCTCGTATAAGACTTGAAAGCATAATAATAGTCCCTTCGATTGGTTGCTGGCCAAAGGAAGGCAAGACCAGTGATGGGGCTGCCATCTTATAGCCTCTGGTCAGGCTTTTCTGGAGAAGAAAAGAAAATAAAGGAAAGAAGAAATGGAAGAAAGGAAAGACTCCCTAGCTCTCGGATGCACTAATAGCGTCGGGGTCGAAAAAAAAACAAGAGTTAACCAAGAGAGGTTAGATAGTAAAGTTAAAAGAGTGCAAAACACAAGTAAGTGGAAGAAATGTTTTGCTCAGCTTGGGCACCTTGTGGTCGCCATCCACATATCCCCTAGATGAGGACCCCTGAGGGGAAGGTTCTTAATATATTTAATCTCTGTGAAAGAGTAAACTATTATCAAAATGCTTATCTTCAGCACGTATTACGAATGAATGAACAGCGCATACCAAGAAAAATGTATAATTATAAACCAAAAGGGAGAAGAATGTTGGGAAGACCATTGAAGAGATTGAAGGACCAATTCGACCTATAATGAGATCGGAACAGGCCATTGGGCTTCGTCCTTGTTGTTGTTGATGATTTTTCCTTTTATCTATTCAACTAAACATAAAAGCACATTAATTTACATTTATTTAGGAGCAGCAGCGCACGCCGGATATTAGCTAGTAATAAATAAAACTTCAGCAACGTTATACCAGCTAAGTATTCAATTTTGAACACTGATACACGAAACTATTTATCTGTAAGAACAAAACAACATAAAAATGAAAGAGAATAACTTTATATGCCGTTACGTACGTTTACTTCTCAATTTTTACTTATTTTAAGCAATAATAATTATCTATGATATATGTGAGTAAAAAATCTTTAATTCCATGAGAGAATGCTAAAGTCTTTACCTGCATCTGCAACATAATTTTTATAACGAATACAAAAATAAATAAACATAATAATTTAATTGCTAGTAATTAAATTATCAATAATTTTCGATATTAAAACCCATACTGTTACTAAATCGAAAAATAGTTCTTTATTTGATACTTTTTCCTGTGAACTGTTTTATTTAAACGTATATATTAAAAAATACTCTTCTGGTAATATTGTTTGTCTCAGAGGCGGTCCTGACACTGAGCTGACCACTCATCCAGAGAGGTCCTGAGGTCAAAAAAGTGTGTGTGTTTAAAATCCTCTCCCGGTAGGCCATGTGTATTTAAGGACCGGATAGCGTGGGCACGTAACAATACCTACAAAGGGGGTCATTAAGCTGAGGTAAAAAAAAGGAAAACAATTATTATTTTAATCAATATTATATTAAAATTTGATGTTTGTTAGGCGCGTAAATATCAGAGGTAATTAGATCCATTTCAGTGTTGTAAAATTATTTTACTAGGTTGAAATAGTATACTACATGGTAAAAAAGGTAAAGTGATCCCACTACAGGCCTCAGGAGGCCCTTGGGGTAGTAGGAGGTTAAGGCTCCCACTTTTTCTTGACAGTCGGCACTTGATGTCAGCCGGGTTGTCAGCCCTGTGTGACGGCCGCCTTTACCCCAGAACAAGCGTCTGGTACTCATTTCAGTTAGAGGTTGAGTCGACCCCAGGGCCATAGTGCCGCCAGAAGGTTTGGGTCAGTTTAAAAATCCTGACCCCACCGGGACTCGAACCCTCGACATTTCGGCTTGTAGCGCAGCGCCTTAACCACTACGCTACATGGTAACAGATAAAATAATGCTAACGATTTATAACCTGTTTAAAATGCCAAGTTTCATCTCTACAGGGACTAGAATTTATAAAATGTACATTTTTTAAGTATATCAGTTTTATCCTAGGGTAAGTCCTTTATCTTTACAGGTAACCGATATCTGCGCCGCAGGTAGTGTAACGAAGTGCAGTGGAGTAAAACGTATTTTACCTTTAGTCGGGTACGTCAATGTTCACACGTAGGAGCAGCGTCACAGCATGGACATTCAGAGAACGGACGTGACTGAAACAATTATGTCCAGTTCTCAATCGAGTTACTTCGTCGTTTTTACTCTTTTATGAGGATGTGTTCTAAGCCAGATGGACATTTTAAAATCTGCGTTTTTGTCAACCTTTTTTCCATTAGTGATTTAAGTGATTCTTTGACCATTTCCACAGTTCAAAAATTGCTTTGATAGATATTTGATCTGTCGAATTACAACTTTATAGTTTGCGTTGGAAAAAAATAATATCAACTAAAAACAAAACTGCAAGCTCGATTATTTTAGCCAATCCCTCAATTTTGTTCTGTAATTTACAATTAATGTGCTTGTTAGAAAAAAAAAGTTATTCCATACCACAGTCATACCTATGAATATTATATCGAAGAAAAAGTAACCCCTAGCGTCATGTTGGCCAATGTGATAACACACGTTCCCACTAGAGGCAATTGCCAAAATGTTTACACACATATTATTGGAGTATATCTGAGGAGTCCAGCTGCATTAGCGGACACGTTACTGTTAATATGGGAAATTAGAGTGAGAAAATGGACGAGTTAGTACACAAGATTTATTTAACGTTCACTTGTTTGTTAGTGCTGTTTTGTGATAAGTTGGCTACACTGTCCGAGCAATGACTTGTATATATTTTACATGGTAAATATGGTGCTTTTAATTCACTTAAAACTCAAATTTTCACTTAATTTTAAGGTACTTCTCATATTTTTTGGGAGGAAAGATCAACATACAGTATACACAATACTCAAAAAATTAGAGGGACACTTGTTTGAACCAAGGCCACAAAATAAATATTGAAAATATTTACTTTTTGCAGGTCAGATGTTTTGATTTGAAATATTTTTTAAAACCAGATTAAAAATCTTCTGGGTCTTATTATTATTATTTTCTCTGAATAAGTTATTGAAGTTCCGAGAGTTACTGAAACCAAAGTGAGTGCTCATTGAGTTATTTTTTTAAACGGGTTTGAAGAATAATCTGTGGTAGGAAATTGTTATTTTGTATTCTCGAAAGCTAATATAGAGCTGTGAGACATCTGAATGAAACATCAGTTGCATTATATTTTCCACAGCAGTTTCATTAATTGAAGATAGCCGTTCCATTCGTCTTGTCTCTAGGATTCTTGATGTCAGCCCTTCCGTCATTCATAGACTGTGGAGGCGATATATATATATATATATATATATATATATATATCTAGAGAGAGAGAGAGAGAGAGATAGATAGAGAGAGAGAGAGAGAGACGTGAATATAAGAGGTGGCCCAGGCAAGGCCATAAGAAGAAGACTACAGAGGTACAGGATAGATTTCTTGCTCTATCAGCTTTGCGCAGGCGAACATCTACAGCCATAATCTACAAAATGTTTTAGCAACAGCAACAGGGGCAGTAATTTCTGATCAGACTGTAAGAAATAGACTGAGAAATGCAAGGTTGAGGTCTAGAATCCCCTTTAAAGCCCCTCGTTTAACAAGTCAGTTCAAAGAAGCCTGGCTGCGATTTGCTCAGAATCGTGTCAACTGGCAACTCCACCAATGGAGACGGTTGTACACGTGTATGGAGACGTCCTGGTGAACGCTTTGAACCAGCAACAATTATTGAACGTAAGAGATTTGAAGGTAGTTCGGTAATGGTTTTGGGCTGGGAATACTATCGAGTCTCGGACAGAACTTGTCGTTGCTCCACAGTACATGAATTCTGATGTTTACATTAATGATATTATCATAAACATGTACCCATTTTTAATATTGATTTCGTACATCTCAATGATGGATAAATCATATTTGAAGAGAAAAATTATACGCTCAGACCGGGGCTTGAACCCGGGACCCTTGGTTCTCTAGACCAAGTGCTCTACCAACTGAGCTACCTGAGCAAGTACCGATCTAAACGCAAATCTTTCTCTATATACATTGTAATTCCCATCCACCAAATTTTTCTCTTCAAATATGATTTATCCATCATTGAGATGTACGAAATCAATATTAAAAACTTGGAAAAAGCCGTACTGGCTGTAATGTATAATTCCCAAATATGTCTTCTTAATAAAGGAGCCGCCATTTGCAAGATAGAAGCATGGCTTCACAGCATTTGGTGGATGGGAATTACAATGTATATAGAGAAAGATTTGCGTTTAGATCGGTACTTGCTCAGGTAGCTCAGTTGGTAGAGCACTTGGTCTAGAGAACCAAGGGTCCCGGGTTCAAGTGCCGGTCTGAGCGTATAATTTTTCTCTTCAAATATGTACCCATTGCTTATGGTATGGATCCTAATTTTCTTTTAATGCATGATAATGCTAGATGTCATACAGCACAGGCTATCAGAAATGTCCTTTACGGAAGTCAAATTCCGTGATGGACTGGCCAGCATGCAGTCCGGACCTCAAAGCGATTGAGCATATGTGAAATAAGCTGGAAAATTTTGTTCTTAAGAGTCCTCCTGTGCCATATAACTTGGAAGAACTTTCAAATGCACTCGCCGAGGAATGGAAGATAATCTCGCAATTTTATGTAAGAAGGCTTCTTCGAAGCATGCCTCGTGGGTGTAATTCAGTCACTGAACCTCACGCAGGACACAATAAGTACTGAGAATTGGAATAACCATGGAAACATTGATTACTAAAATAATAAACCTCAAATTTCCACGTTGTTTTCTTTACAAATGATAACACTGAGCAACAAAAAATCAACTTTTTGTCTCAAAAAGAAAAACATGTGATTCCGATGGTATTTGTTGTCCTGAATACAAATATGATGTCGGGTTGTCTCCATCATGCAAGGTTACGGACAGACAGGCATTTACAATTTCAAACACTTTAATATTTTCTACATTTGTAACTACACAATATTCGAACATTCGGACTCACCTAGAAAGTAAGAAATGACGATTTTCAGCAATATTTCGCCTGTGGAGCGTCCCTCTTGATGGTCCAACAATAATCGGCCAGCATATTAGGATTCCATTTGCCTTATATCTCTTTTCCATAGCTGAAATCTCCTGATGGAAGTGCTCCCCGTTTTATTTTACAATGGACAGATGGACGAAAAAAGTTTATTAAAAAAATAATTATTTAAATCCATTAATTGAAATTGAAATTAAAAAACTGTACGTGATGGATAAATTCCGAATACATATTTGAAAACACTATAAAAACTACATTAAGTACAACTATTGGTACTCATGAGACAAAAATCATGTTGACCAGTGTAATTAGTTCGTATTTCTAATGATGTACAATATAATATTGTTTGAATGTCAATTCTAATTTTACATCAATCTTCAATTCATAATTACAAGATATAAAAAATTAATTTTTTTCAATATTTGTTTTGAGGCTTTGGTATAGACATAATATGTTCCTCTAATGTTTTTGAGTAGAGTATTTGTCTAAGGCAATTATTCACATACCGCAAAAATAAATTATTGTGTTTTCCTTTTTTTACTTATATAGGCGGAACTGTAGCACAGAATCCCTAAAAAATATAATTAAAAAAATGTAAAAGTAAAAAGTAAAGTGATCCCACAACAGGCCCGGAGGCCCTTGGGGTAGTAGGATATTAAGGCTCCCACTTTTTCTAAACAATCGGCACTTTATGTCAGCCGGGTTGTCAGCCCTGCGTGACGGCCGCCTTTACCCCCAGAACAAGCGTCTGGTACTCATTTCCGTTAGAAGCTGAGCCGACCCCAGGGCCATAGTGCCGCCAGAGGGTTTGGGTCAGTTTAAAAATCCTGACCACAACGGGACTTGAACCCTCGACCCTCTGGCTTGTAGCTCAGTGCCTTAACCACTACGCTACGGCGTGCCCCCTTTTAAAAAATGTAAAATATCTAATCTTCAATGTTCAGTTTCAGGTAGCGTTCTATTCATGATATATCAGTAATAATAATTATCTATTTTGTTCAGATTATGCTGATTTTATTTCTTAGTCAATTTTATATGTTTCTGTTTCATTGATCTTAAATATTTGCTCATTTCCTCTCAACACATTGATAAATATGCGAACAGAAAGCTATGTATCGAATCAGTGTTAACGGTTATTTACCAATTATTTGTGACTGATATGGAGCCAATTTTATGTGATTCATTTGGCGTCGAGTAAACTATTTGTCAAATATAAGCCATCGCTTTCTCTCAGTATTGAATACTAAACGCATGCAAACAGTTTCAACTGTGGCAGGTTACAAAACGCAAACACTACTAGCACCAGTCATTATGCCAATTTGTTAACTTGTTTAGTTTGTTACAGTTTGGTATGTAGAGGTCCACTAAATTTTAGTTTAACAACTGTAAATGTTATTATGTTAACAATGGTGGGAGTACAAATACCAATATTACTCTAATCCGAAATCTCCACTTGGTCATATCTAATGGTGATTGCAATTTGTACAAATCGTTTGACTCGCTTAATAAATCAATATGGCAGTATATATTTTTTACACAGAAACAACTTTATACTTAATTTTTATTGTACCTGCATATCTAGACTTTCACAGCCCTCTAATATTATTACCTTGCACTCGCTCTCCACACTAAATTACGGCACCTTTTACATTGGATTAATCCAATCAATTCATAACTTAATTATTATAGTGCGTTACTAATTATGCTGATGATGTAGTACTATTGGCCGATAGCGAGGAGATACTAAAGGCCAACACGCACGCACTATTCAGTAACACTAAGAAATCAGGACTGGAAGTAAATATCAATAAAACTAAATATATGGTCACACGTAGAAATACATTATATAATGGAAATGGACAGCTAATGACAAATGAGGGAAATTTTGAGGAAGTGGCTGAATTCAAATACCTAGGAACAATAATCACAAATAGGAATGAGATGCACAAAGAAGTTAAACATAGGCTCAATTCTGGAAATGCGTGTCATTATGCATTACAGAGACTCTTGACGTCCCAACTCCTTTATAAAAACGTTAAACTGAAAATATATAAAACTATTATTCTACCAGTTATATTATATGGATGCGAAAAATGCATTCTTACTTTAAGGGAGGAAAGGAGATTAGGAATATTTGAGAATAAAGTCCTTAGAAAAAATTTTGGACCAAAAAGAGATGAATAGACAGGTGAATGGAGAAGGCTGCATAACAGTGAACTACATGGTCTTTCTAGGAAGCCAGATATAATAAGAACAGTTAAGTCTCTTAGACTGCGATGGGCAGGACATGTTGCACGTATGGGGAATGAAAGACGCGCATGGAAGTTTCTTGTAGGAACGCCAGAGGGGAAAACGCTTAGTTTGTAGACCAAGAACGAGGTGGGAGAATAACATTAACTATGATTTGAGTGAAATAGATTATACAGGGAATGATTGTGCAAAATGTTCGATTTTTTAAGCCATTTTTCGAAAATTTTGTGCATTTTTTTCGAATTTTCGAGTAGCTCAGGATAGGGATATATGGAGAGGTTATGTCCGCGCGGCCATGAACCTACGGGTTCGATGGTGCCAGTGAGTAAGTAAGTAAGTGCGTTACTGATTATACGGTCACGTTTTCTTGTGAACAAATTAATATTTAGCGTTAATAAATGTATGAACTACTATTATTTAATCAAATATTGATTTATTTACATATTGCAAGTGGTAACATTACACCACAATAATTAAAATGAATAATATTACTTCTGGGTGTTTTTCGTTAGTCAAGTTAATATTATAAATGCTAGTAAAAATAAATTAGCCTTTAATTTAATATTCTTCCCCTTTTCTCTTTCAGTTCTTTTTTCACTTTATCATGTTATTTTAATCGCGCTCGCATGCGGCATGCACAAAGACATTTGCACACATTCAGACGTTGACGGAACGCTGACAAGTCCCTTCAGATTATCAAGAATCGAACCCGATACGTCACCTTCTAAACCACGGACAATTCTTGTAGTACGATTCAGTTAAATCAGAAATGCTCCACCTAGCCAAATCCACGTGGGTTCTCGTATAATCGTTAATTTGCTAAAGGGAAGATGGTATGAAAAACTAATAAGAATCTAATTTATGAACATGATGCACTATAAAACTGAGTTTGCAGCGAAGAGGCATTATATAGAAACTACGGATAAATACATTAATAAATAAATCAATCAATGCATAAATTAACTAATGAATGAACGAATCAACCAATTAAAATATCTGTTCATATTAAGTAATTGTATATAATTAGATGTAACTTTTGATTCATCCGAAAAGGTACAATATGAAAATCAATACAAAGAAAACTAAAGTGATGGCCTTTTGTGGGAAATACCTTATAACTAGCAAAATTGTTTTGGATGATGAAATTTTAGAACGAGTAAACGAATTTAATTATTTGGGATATAATTTAACATTTCAAGATGAAGCTGATATATCAAAGAAAATCACAAATTTTACAAAAACAACGGGGATAATTAACAGTATAATGAAACCATCTTTAGTACAGAAGAACACAAGATTACGGCTTTATAAGGTTCTCGCAAGACCGGTATTAAGATATAATAGTGAAGCATGGATAATACGGAGAAGAGATGAAAGCCGAATAACAGCAAATGAGATGCGATTTATCCGCCGAACAGCAGGCTACACAAAATGGGACCATAAAAGAAATGAGGAAATTATGGAAGAGTTGGATGTAGAACCCATTCTTCACCGTATACAAAACTACCAGAACAACTGGAAAGCCCATCTTCAACGAATGCCGTCTCATAGAATTCCAAAAGTCATACTTCGCTACTGCCCCCAAGGCAAAAGATCGCTGGGACGTCCAAAAAAAGCGCTGGATGGAAAATTCCTCTTTGAGACCGTAACAGGCCACATGGACTAATATTTGCATGGATGATGATGATGATGAGGTGTAACTTTTCATTTGTGACGAGAATATCATTATGATAATTATACTTAGTTTTGCTGACATTTTGGTTCGTTTTAGGTAGTGAGAAATATAGGATATGATGCCTATCTAAGTCCTTGCAAAGTACTATATGAATATAAACATTTTACAGTTTTCTGGAGATTAAATATCATAAATGAAAATGGATTTGACACACTCTAAGAGGAGAACTAGACAGTGTACCAAAGAGAGCTCTGAAACTAATTCCATAAGGATTGCCTAGGAAAAGAGAGAGAGAGAGTAAAACTTGCATGTCGGAGCACAGTAATAATATAAATTAAACAAGAAGGGTTAAGTAGGAATCATAATCATCGCTCCAGGGATTAGGCAATTGCCCGTTCCGACTTCATATTGCATCAGCCCAACGTCTTCTAGGTCTTCCAACATCACGCCTTCCTCTTGCTTGATAATTTCTGGCTAATAATGGATATCTCTCCTTACTCATTCCATCCATGTGATCAATCCATTTTTGTCTGTAATTTGTGACTTTATCCAATAAAGGCTGTACTTTCAATTCTTCTCTTATACCCCCTTTTACTTGTCTTAGGAACCGCATCTCTGCCGTCTGTATTCTATCCTTCTGTCTTTTCACTGGAG
Source organism: Diploptera punctata (assembly GCA_030220185.1). Taxonomy (NCBI): domain Eukaryota; kingdom Metazoa; phylum Arthropoda; class Insecta; order Blattodea; family Blaberidae; genus Diploptera; species Diploptera punctata. The sequence continues at coordinate 3,599,947 of JASPKZ010009809.1, read as the reverse complement.
CCCAAGTTTCACATCCATACAATATTGTGGGAACCGTCATAACATTATACATTTTTATCTTGGTTTCTTTTCTAATTTTATTTTTGAATGTTCTCTGTATTGTTCCACACACCGTCTGAAATTTATTTATTTTGGAGTCAATATCTCTTTCCACATTGTAGCCAACATCACAGCCCAAATATTTGAAACTAGACACCTGTTCTATATTTTGATTTTCTAAAATAATTTTGGATCTCACTGGATCTCTTCCTCTAAAAGCCATGGTCTTCGTTTTCTTTACAGAAATCTTTAGGAAAGTAGGAATGAAATCAAGACTTTGTTCTTTGACAAATTCTTGATTTCATTAAAGTAGGAATGAAATCAAGATTTTGTCAAAGAACAAAGTCCGATGGCGTGCTTTCATGAAGGACCTTTGCTTTCAAAGGCAGACACAGGAAATACCACTACGAATTCTTTACATCAGCAAATGCCGTTGGAAGACGTTAAAAAATCTAAATTAAAAGTATTTCACGCTAATCAATCATTACGTAAGACCTCATAGTCCTATTACTATCTCAAGGTTTGAATTTTAATCCGTATCCTCTTCTAATAGCCCAAAGATCACTTTCTATGTACACGCTATTGAAGTGTGAATTTTGAGGTTCTATCTCTTGACATGTCCTGTACACGAGCTTTCCAGTTATATTAGTAATTGTTTTGGAAATTAATACTGATTCCGAGGGAACGAAGTGCTTGTTACTTTTGCCTAACTAAGTGACTAACTAACTCACTGGTACTATAGAACCCGTAGGTTCATGCCCGCGCGGATATAAGCTCTCCATACACCCCTATCCTGAGCTAATGTTTTCCAATCATTCCCTGTATAATCTACTTCTCTCAAATCACGTTAATATTATTCTCCAACCTCATTCTTAATCTACTAACTGGACGTTTTCCCTCTGGTTTTCTTACAAGAAGCTTCCATGCAATTATTTCATTCCCATTCGTGACACATGTCCTGCCCATCGAAGTCTATGAGACTAAACTGTTATTATATCTGGCTTCCTATAAAGATCACGTAGTTCCCTGTTATGAAAGTCTTCTCCATTCACCTGTCTGTTCATCTCTCTTTGGTTCAAAAATGTTCCTAAGAACTTTATTCTCAAATACTTGTAATCTCCTGTCCTCCCTTAAAGCAAGAATCCATTTCGCATCCATATAATATAACTGGTAGAATAACAGTTTTATATATTTTCAGTTTAACGTTTTTTGAAAGGAATTGGGACGTCAAGAGTTCCTGTAATGCATAATAGGACGCATTTCCAGAATCGAGCCTAAAGTTACTTTTGTCTTCATGACTAATTTATATTTTTATTTCAAATATAGTGTTGCACTGTCTTTATGACGAATTTTGGACAATGTGTACGGGAAGCTCTTGTATATTTAGGCCTATTGTACATTAAAAAATTACTCAAATTTTATATACAGAAGTCATTCTCAAGGTGGTCCATATCGACCCCAGGGAATTGACTCTCACCTGCAATGGGTCCATATTAGCGAAAAAAAATGGGTGTGCAAAATGTACGAGAGTGAAACTCATTTAAGCAGGTTTTGACAAGAATTTTGGCTTTCACTAAATAGAATAATTCTCATTACACCGATAGTTCCGTTGTACTTACATAATACGTTTGTAATAAAAACAATTCATGGTGCGACAGGCGTAGACGTTCCTTAGCCTACCAGTTGTCTGCTGGCTTCGCACCCACATGTGTTAATGACAGATGTAGACGACCATCTTGCCAGTGTAGGTGTGACATTTGATAAGCATATCGATTCCTCCAGTCGTTATAGCTGGTCTTCTCAACCTGGACCCCGCTACTTTCTGCAGCTTCCCAAATGCTTCACGATGTGGGTGAGCATCGATCCCATACTGGCCGAAATTCCATATGAAAATGTATTCCCTCATGTAGACTCAAACCAGCTAAAGTCCCGTAGCTCAGCGCCAAGGCATCTTGCCTTAACCACTCGTCTACACCGCGGAACACTTGCTTATAATAAATATATATATGCACATTTGTGTGTGTGTGTAGATACAAGACTAGTTAATAACTTATGTTTCAAGATTCATACGCCGTCATTTGAGCTACAATAATCATTAACTTTGAAATATATTATTATAAGTTATTATTGTAAAATTGTTTTAGTCTTCTAGAATATTATTTTTATCATATATTTCTTATATTTATAATTTTATTTTATTAAATGGTTCCGAAACATGGATAGTCGAATAAGCTAACAAATTGTAAGCAGTATAAATGAATATCTGGAGGCGGTCGAAACTATGTTCAAGAAGGAATAAAATATTCAATATGATAAATTATATCGAACTACAAACTAAAATAAATATATTGGTTAAAATAAACTGAAAAGTTTAATAGTATATCACGATGTGTGGTTGGGAAGTGGTTTTTACAGAAGCGAAGAAAATGTTTGAAAAGAGTATATAAATTAACTGTGATGAAAATATTTTTAAAATATAAATATTTATGAAAGGTTATGGAGATTTGGAACTAGTTTTGGGGAACTTCATTACGCCATGATTTAATCATGGGAAGATTCGATATGATAAGTTGACGTTGATTCTCCGTCAAACGAGTTAAAATTAAAAACTAACAGCTTAGTTGCTTCGAATTTTAATTAAACCTAATTGTTAGAATATTCTCTTTGACTTCAATAAACCTATTTCTTTTTTACTTATGAAATTATTTTTATATTTCTGCTATTGAAATTTAAGTTATTAATTTCTAACATATCAAACTGTTTAATAATTAAACATTTCAGAGTAAACGTAAATTCCGCGCGGCCATGAACGTACGGGTTCGATAGTGCCAGTGAGTGAGTGAGTGTGAGAGTAAACGTAAATAATTATTTCACTTACTACTCTCAGCTAAGAGGGAGAAGTTATATAGTATCCTGCTGGAGTTCGGAATTCCTAAAAAGTTAGTTAGACTTATACGAATGTGTCTAAATGGCACAAAGAGTAGGGTGCGTGTAGGCAAAGAGTTTTCGGACTCTCTTGAAATACAGAATGGGTTGAAGCAAGGAGATGCTCTATCTCCTCTACTATTTAATTTTGTTCTAGAGCATACCATTAAATCTTCAGAGAATGAGGAAGGCTTACAACTCAGTGGTATTAATAAACTGTTAGTTTATGCTGATGGTGAAGTACTATTGGCTGATACTGAGGAGATACTAAAGGACAACACGCACACACTATTGAGTAACACTAAGAAATTAGGACTGGAAGTAAATATCAACAAAACTAAATATATGGTAACACGTAGAAATGCACTATGTAATGGAAATGGGCAGCTAATGACAAATGAGGGAAATTTTGAGGAAGTGGCTGAATTCAAATACCTAGGAACAATAATCACAAATAGGAATGAGAAGCACAAAAAAAATTAAACATAGGCTCAATTCTGGAAATGCGTGCTATTATGCATTGCAGAGACTTTTGATGTCCCAAATCCTTTCAAAAAAACGTTAAGCTGAAAATATATAAAACTATTATTCTACCAGTTATATTATATGGATGCGAAACATGAACTCTTACTTTAAGGGAGGAAATGAGATCACGAGTTTTTTAGAATAAAGTTCTTAGGAAAATTTTTAGACCAAAGATAGTCGAACAGACAGGTGAATGGAGAGGACTTCATAACAATGAACTACATGGTCTTTATAGGAAGCCAGATATAATAAGAACAGTTAAGTCTCGTATACTGCGATGGGCAGGACATGTTGCACATATGGGGAATGAAAGACTTGCATGGAAGCATCTTGTAGGAAAGCCAGAGGGAAAACGCCCAGTTGGTAGACCAAGAATGAGGTGGGAGAACAACGTTAACTATGATTTGAGGGAAGTAGATTGTACAGGGAATGATTGGAAAGCATTAGCTCAGCATAGGGATGTATGGAGAGCTTATGTCCGTGCGGCCATGAACCTACGGGTTCGATAGTGCCAGTGAGTAAGTAAGTAAGTAACTACTCTCAGCTACATTTCAATTAAGTATATTTCATAAAATTGTCCAAATAGGCTATATATATACAGGGTGGACCGCTCGAATGGACCTAATTTCAATTGCTTGTTACTGGCAAACGGTTGAAGATAGAAACTTAAAACAACGTTCATAGTACAGAAAAACTCACCAAGTTTCGAATCCTGTCGGTAGATGGCACAAAGATACGTTTCTCGTTCTTAGATTTAATTGTTTGTGAAAATGGCGACTCCGCAGATGAAAGCGCAAGCTGTTTTGTGGTATGCGGAGTTTAAATCAATCATTAGAGTTCAAAGGGAGTTCCGGCGTGTGTTTAACCGTGATGCTCCAACTGCTAGAAGCATAAAGAAGTGGCGTGATACATTATTAGCTACAGGATCTGTGTTGAAGAAGCATGGTGGTGGTCGCAGAGCATCCGATGAAATGGTAGCAAATGTTCAAGCCGCATTTGAGCGAAGCCCCCGGAAGTCATTAAGAAGAGCTTCGCGGGAACTTCAAATACCAAAATCGACATTACAACGGATTGTCCACAAACGCCTCAAACTGCACGCATATAAAGTGCAGTTAGTGCAACGTCTGGAGCCGAATGACATGCCGAAACGAGTGGAATTCGCCAATACGATGCTGGACCGTCTCGGCGCTGATCCTGACTTCATGACCAAGATTTTCTTCTCGGACGAAGCCACTTTCCATTTGTCAGGCAAGGTAAACCGGCATAATGTGCGGATCTGGGGATCGGAGAATCCTCACGCTATTCAAGAGCATGTTCGTGATAGTCCGAAGATGAATGTTTGGTGCAGTTTGTCACATAATAAGGTCATTGGACCGTTTTTCTTCGCCGAGAAAACTGTTCGTGGTACCACATATCTTGACATGCTGGAGCAGTTCTTCTTTCCACAAATTGAACAACTGCAGCCTAACATCGTTTTCCAGCAAGATGGTGCTCCTCCCCACTGGTCCAATGAAGTTCGTACGACTTTGGACAACATTTCCCTGGCCGTTGGATTGGTAGGGGAGGACCAATCGCGTGGCCCCCGAGATCTCCCGATTTAACACCACTGGATTTCTTTCTCTGGGGCTATGTCAAAGATAAAGTTTACACCACCCCAGTCAAAGACCTTCGTGATCTTCGTGAGCGCATCATAGAGGCTATTGAGAACATTCCAGAAGACATACTCCAACGTACTTGGCAAGAAATTGTTCATCGCTTTGATATCGTCACAGTGACTGCTGGGGCTCATATAGAGATGTGGTGATCTGGATATCAAAACTTGGTGAGTTTTTCTGTAATATGAACGTTGTTTTAAGTTTCTATCTTCAACCGTTTGCCAGTAACAAGCAATTGAAATTAGGTCCATTCGAGCGGTCCACCCTGTACTTTGTATTCGCAACACTTGTAACTTGTAAAGACTTCCACATTTAATATTATCGCCTCACTATGATGACTGTCCGTTTATATAAAAGCGGGTGCCTCGCTACAATGCTTGACAATCATTAACATGCGGAATTATTATAGTAGCGATAGTCGGAATTTTTTGCATTTAATTATATATAACAGCTGCGGGGAAACAAAGCGAGCCGCTGGACAACCATCATAGTGAGGCTACAATACCACTATCAACATCTGCGCACGTATGTGGAGTAGCAACGCTTGTCCAGACTTCTACGAGCGTTTTTCAAGGATGACGCAGACTTTTACCGATAGGCCTACTGTAAATTGCACGGACTCGTTCAATTCTCCATTTATTGTCATGAAAGTCGGAGATAAACTCTGTTCATTTATTTTCGGGATATTGAAAAGAAAAGTGCTAAGTAAATATTTTTAAAATACAATAAAGGCGAAATAATATTTAAAGTTTTGAGAGATTATTTCATTGAAATAAAGATATTTTTCATTTATCAAATATATGAGCGGCAGCTGTCATGTTTGGGAGTTATCGTGGATTTATAAGACACTAGCTAATACCCGGCGTGCGCTGCTACTCTTAAATAAATGTTAATGTGTTTTTACCACCAGCCTTGAGCTGCTATGCTTGTCCGTGAATCAGCTTATCCCGATCTTCTTGGCATCAATGAAAGACAAAAATGGTTATTGTGAGTTATCCGTAAAAGATAAACATGTGTTGTCGTGGACTTTTTTGTAGAGTTTTTTGAGATATTCTATCCCGTGTACATTCATTTGGTGTATTTGTTATGGTTTAGGCAGCGTACGCCATTTAAGCGTCAAAATAGGACATTTATTCCACGTTTTTCACTACAAAGGGTGATTTTTAGGGGTGAAGGGGTTGGGTATTACAACTCTCTTATAGCCTATGTTCATCCCGGGAATCTCCTGAATATTTTGCAAAAAACTATCAAAATCTGATGAAATGTACGGCCGTGCATAGAATATGAACAAACAAACAAACATTAATTTTTATATATTAGATTTAAAACATAATGTACCCGGGGAGTTTGTCGTCCTGTGACATTTGTTTGCTAAAAATTTGAGTACTAGATTGCACCAATCTTTTCAATTTGTGAATAACGCAGTAAACAAAATTCGAAGCAACGCATTGAAAATTAGGTTATTTGCGCAGTGGTGTGAAAAAAAAGAAAACTTTCATCGATTTTACCTTCATACTGAAGTACTCTGGCTGTCAAAAGGCTTATGTTAAACAAAATTTTTTCTTTCATTCTTTGAGACACTTTTAGAATTTTTGGATTTATATAGTAAAGATCCAATTTGAAAGAAAATTTAATCTATTGGAAACCAGACGTTCCTTATTTAAGATGTTTGTTTACTAAATGTAACATTGTGGTTACAAGGGATAGTCTGAATGTGATAAAAACAAAGGCTATCATTTCAGCTTTTCTTGAAAGAATTAAACTAAAGAAACAAAACATTGGACGTCGCGAATTTTCCAAGTTTCCCAAGTAGTCACAGACACACTGCCAAGATGATGACTTCCAACCTTCATTCAACAATTAAATGCCCTCCACACAGACCGATCAAAATAATCAGTGTTTAAAGTCTTCCATTTCACATAAGTAAACGCACACTAAAATGAGTGACATCCAAAATCACCTAAAGACAGGTTTATTTTATTTACAATTTAACAGATCTCAAGAAATAATGATAATGGGGTCATTGCAAGCAAAATTGAGGTGTCAAAACCTAACCCTTTCAGAATTGTTTTTTTTTTACTAGTTCTCCATAAGTAAAAATTATATTATACAGAACTTCTTCTCCTTCTTCTTCTTCACTTCCTGGTTTAGGCATTAGTTGCCTGTTCCGTCTTCACTAATAGATCTAAGACCATCTCTTCCGAAAACGTCCGACATCTCTTCTTCCTCTCGGAAAATAATGTAATATTTTATATGGTAATCTACTTCCTTCCATTCTTTCTACATGTTCTTTCCACTGAATCTTGTTGTTAAATATTTTTTTCTTTCATGGAATAGATCTGCAGTTCTTCACGGATATCCTCCTTTCTTATCTGGTCCATTCTAGTGCAGCCTTTTACTCTTCTTAAAAATTTTATCCCGACTGCTTGGATTTTACTTTCTTGTTTGGTAGTGATAATGCAAGATTCACTCCCATTGTTTTATAAAATATTAATTTCGTTTATTTATAGGCCTTATTATTCAATGTCCAATTTATTGTGCCACGAATAGCTTGAAACTGATGAGTTTTATGTTCAATATCTTTATCATAGGCTATCCATAGCTGATATTACATCCTAAATATTTAAGGTGGGATATTTATTCAATAATTTTGTAAATAATTATTATTTTTGCACGCAGAGTGTTTCTTCCACAAAATGCCATTACTTCCGTTTTACTTACTGAAATTTTAAAATTATAATCGCCACATATTGCATTTAGTTTGTAAACAGCCAATTGTAACTGGTTAGGTTCAAGTTAAGTACAGTTATGTTCGCTTAGGTTTGGTTAGTAAAGTATATAAACAAGTTTATCCCTATCTACATTAAACTAAACTCAAAAATCAATAAATTAATATTAAAAATATTAAAGGAGAGTTTTAAATTGAATTCTTTTCCCGTAAAACTAGATCAGGTTAGGTTCGGTTAGATAATGTTCGGTTACGTTACGTTCGGTCAGGTCCAGTCAGTATAGGTCATGTTTGGTCATTTTGGGTCAGTACAGCACGCCGTAGCGTAGTGGTTAAGGCACTGAGCTACAAGCCGGAGGGTCGAGGGTTCAAGTCCCGTGGGGGTCAGGATTTTTAAACTGACCCAAACCCTCTGGCGGCACTATGGCCCTGGGGTCGACTCAGCCTCTAACGGAAATGAGTACCAGACGCTTGTTCTGGGGGTAAAGGCGGCCGTCACGCAGGGCTGACAACCCGGCTGACATAAAGTGCCGATTGTCTAGAAAAAGTGGGAGCCTTAACCTCCTACTACCCCAAGGACCTCCGGGTCTGTTGTGGGATCACTTTACTTTTTATAGTACAGAACAGGTCATTTAATAGTCCCAAAATGTACCTTTTTCACGTTTTTCACTAGAACGAGTGCATTTTAAAGGTGTAGAAGTTGAGTATCACAACTCTCTTATAGCCTATGTTCATCCCGGGAATCTCCTGAACATTTTGCAAAAAGCTCCATCAAAATTGGATGAACGGTATGGCAGCGCATAAAATGCAAACAAACAAACATTCATTTTTGTGTATTACATTTTATTTGAGTAAGTTTCATACTAGAATCTTGAAAACTCTGCCTGTAAGAAAATAAAATAACTTACCGTGTCAAAAGGTTGACATAGTCCAGTGGTCTTCTCGATGCTTCGTACTTCCTTACCCATACACGAGATGTGTGGGCGATAACGATATTTCTCATGAACTGGAGGCGGTTTTTGAAATATTGATTCAATATTCCGTTATGACATAATCAGTGCTTCTTGTGCCCTGAAGTCTTAACTCTAAAAAATCTTACTATTTAATGAACGGTCTTCCATTTTATGATCTTCTTCTGTTGAATATGAAAACACATTTCCTTGAATTATAGTGGATGGCCATTTTTTAAATTCTCCATGATTAGAGATTTCCTTACTGTGTAGACTAGCATATGTAGCTAATCTCCTGATCGTCGTCCATACTCGTCTCATCCATTTCATTTCATTTCATTACGTTCATCTGCCCCCGTGATGGTGCGTCAGGCGTGGTCGGCCGGCACATTTGCCATTCACAGACCTATATATATGGGCCTCATCTCATCTCATCCCTCGACCCGACCCTGAGTTGGACGCGAGTTGAGGATAGTATATATGTGTGTGTGTGTGTGCGTGCGTGCGTGCGTGCGCGGGTGGGCGGGTGAGCGGGTGGGCGGGTGGGCGAGTGAGCGGGTGAGCGAGTGTGTGTATGTGTGCGTGTGCGTGCGTGTGCGTATGCGTGTGTGTGTGTGTGCGTGCGTGTGTGTATGCGTGTGTGTGTGTGCGTGCGTGTGCGTGTGCGTGTGCGTGTGCGTGTGCGTGTGCGTATGCGTGCGTGTGTGTGTGTGTGTGTTTGTGTCCACCGCTGTGGTCTCGAGGTAGCGTGCTGCCTTGTCATGCAGCGGGCCCGGGTTCGATTCCCGGTCGGGGCAGTTTTTCTGGATGAGGTTTTTATTGGGGTTTTCCTCGCCTGTGAGACAAATGTCAGGAAAAATTTAAGGCCCAAACGGTCCCCGAAATCATATGGCCATCATCATCCTTATCATCATCATCATCATCCTTCACCGGTGTGGAAAGCAACGGGAAGCTACCACACCTACAATTCCCTAGTATAGCTGCAAGCATAGCATGAAAATGTTATTATTGCAGTGAAGGACCTGCCTTCGGGCAGAATTACTATGGACGGATATATATATATATATATATATATATATATTATCATTTTGATGATACGAATTTGTGTGTTTTGTACTTCTTAAGTTTAACAAGTAAGCTACTTACAAAATGTTCTCACAAACGCCAACTAGTAATTTCAGCTCTACTAATTGGTCTTCCATTTTTTAATTACTATTTAACATGATTACTTTTCAAACATGATAACATTTCAAAAATATTTATAGCACCTCTACATTTTTCTCATTTACCTAAGTAACAATTTTATGTAGGGCATTCTTATGGTATTGTAAATTTCTTGTACATATTTGAAAACGTCCTTAATTTTGAACTACGTATCAGTTTGTGGTTCACAAGTGCTAGAAATATGGAATTTCCGCGAACATCCTCATGCGAAACCTTATTAAAGACAGGAGTTCCAGCGAAAGCTGTATCTTAGGTTCGAGAACCGTGTACATTAACTATTACTTCCAGTATTTTAACCTATCCAGGATGAAACTCAGATGAGGGTTTAATCACTCTGCGTTTCATTATGTAGATTAAAATACTTATTGCTATTAAAAAAGTATCAGTTTGGATTTCAATGTGATGTAGTGCACGACCACATTTTTCACTGAGCGCACATTATCTGAAAGCTTGCATGACCACTAGGCTCTTAATCATCCATCCTCCACATCATCAATATACTGAATCATCAATCTAGAAAGACAATACATTTCCCCTACATTATACACCCGATTTTCTTTCTCTCTATATCGTATCATTATCGCTACACTCCAACCTGCAAACATAAGTTTTCCTTCTTGCAGTTCTGTAATACTGATGGACGCTGATATGTAATAGCTTATTAGATAAGTGACAATGTTTGCAATCAGTTCTATAACACAGTCTTCATAATATCACTACTGCCATTCTGACGTTACAGAATATCTCTGTTATCTTACACTTGCCAACCAATAAACATTTTGCTTGAACTTTTGAGAAAAAAATCGAGGTGGGATACCCTTTGATTCATCCACCTATAAAGAATTCATATATATATATATATATATATATATATATATATGGTATGATAAGAAAAATAAATGCCTGGACGGGATTCGAACCCGGATCTCTGAGTCTGTACCTCAGCGTGATACCCATTACACAACCAGGCGAATCCAATTCAAACACTTATTTTTCTTATATATGTATTATACTCTCCATTATTACTAGATGTCGCGAGAACTCTGTCTTCACTGCCATCTAGTAGCTGACTATAACAAGTAAGTGAATTAAAGAGATTATTAAATAATAAATAATAAATAATCTCTTTAATTCGCTTACTTGTTATAGTCAGCTACTAGATGGCAGTGAAGACAGAGTTCTCGCGACATCTAGTAATAATGGAGAGTATAATACATATATAAGAAAAATAAGTGTTTGAATTGGATTCGCCTGGTTGTGTAATGGGTATCACGCTGAGGTACAGACTCAGAGATCCGGGTTCGAATCCCGTCCAGGCATTTATTTTTCTTATCATACCATATTAAGCTTGCATTGCTCAATGTTAAACATTTAATTATAACATATATATATATATATATATATATATATATATATGATTGTCTCGCAAAAAACACTAATTTTAGGACATGGGTTCCTAATCATAACTTGATCTACTAAATCATTAGCAAACCCTGTTTTGTGTGATAGGAATTCGGAATCACTCTATATAGTAGGCATTGGTTAATCATAAAGACAGTTTGTTTTGAACCGTACGATACAAGTTTAAGGTATCAAAGATAAATACGAATTATAATTACAGAAGTTCAAAGTTTATTTAATATATCAAAGGCTCATCACCTACAAACACTGTTACTCAAATATTCTAGCTTTCACATGTTTCAGATAAATTCTTACTACATCTTCCTCACTTTCATGTAATAGGGGTTCATAAACTTTCTTAGTTCGCGACACACATTTCACTGTGCGACACATCCCTAATGTACAAACAACCCTCCATACTTTACAACTCTGAATCCTGGCTCTTTCTTTCGTTTCCTTTGTTTAATATTTCCATTCGTACGTAACGTGCCTCATGTCATTCAGAGCCTTAGGATACGATATGGTGGGAAAGGATTTTGATCTATTCGCTGTGGACTCGAGGTAGCGTACTTCCTTGTCATGCAGCGGGCCCGGGTTCGATCCCCGGTCGGGTCAGTTTTTTTTGGTGAGGTTTTCATCGGAGTTTTTTTCCATACTTGTAAGACAAATATCAGGAAAACTTCAAGGCCAAAATGGTACCCGATATCATATGGCCATCATCATCCTTATCATTATCATCATCCTTCACCGGTGTGGAAAGCAACGGGAAGCTACCACACCTACAATTCCCTAGTAAAGCTGCAAGCATAGCATGAAAATGCTATGATTGCAGTGAAGGACCTGCCTTCGGGCAGAATTACTATGGATGGATGGATGGATAACATATATACCATTTTGATCACATAAGGTTACGGAGGCCCACTCCCCGATTGAGTTGATTCGCTAAATACCGGGACCACATCCGGAACAACATGAACATTTTAGACATACCGATACTCAATTCATGCTGAACTAAGCGAATGTGATAGGCCCTACGGATAATTATAATATCAAGAAGGCGTTTGAAGATTATTAGGGAAGTAAAGTTTCCTGACATTTGCTTTATATGTGAGGAAAAATACCAGGCAACTTCGCCCAGGAAATCGGGGATGAACTAGGTACCGCGGCGTGTGAAGCAACGATTTTATCAATAGATCTCTGGGGTGGATGAATGTTATTTCTAATAAGGAAATATCTCCACAAGTAAATAATCGCACATTAGCCATTGGATTTCTAACATATGGTAATATTTTTGACAGAATTTTGTTAATTCGTATTTTGTCTATTTATTTGCAGAATAAAAAAATAACATTACTTTTTTATTACATTCTTTATTTATTTTTGTTTACTAGTTTGATCTATCCTTTGTAGGTACTTTCACATGTTCCACACCACAGGGCCTAATAGAGACACGATCTCTTGGAAGAAGATTGTAATTCTGGATCACACACATACTTTTTTTACTATACAGGGATATGCTGCAACTCCGCGAATGAGTGATCAGTTCAATATCAAGGCCACCTCTAAGACAATACAAACATTTATGACAAAATACACCATTCTCTCAAAGATTTACACTAAACAAGGTGAACAGGATATGGATGATTGCGATGGGTCCAAATAGCTTTCGAGACCACTTATCGAACTTACACAATGTATTTTTCTGTCCGCGGCACAATTTAGCACATTTGCTTAACATTAGCGTGCTGCGGCATACCATTTGATAACCCCTTGCCTACAGACTTGATGTTGTGTTAGAGGCATTTTCAGTTACTTCGGAGAATTCCAACCATCTCCTTAACACAATATTAATCTACCCTAATAGGATATATACAGCAAATGATGTAATTTTGGTACATTGAACGCAGCATAACTGCATTCCTTGGCAATAGACGAGCAAACCTATGAATAATTCATTCCCTACAGACTAAAGCATACCTTGTGCATATATGGTTGTTTTGTCATACATTTTCACCAACGCATCTGCAGTCTAAAGCATTAAATTAAAACAATAAATATATGATTACTCCTAGAAATAAAGAAATGTACTATAGTTTTCTCGTAATTGGCAAATTGAATTATATAGTCATTGATTTTTTTTGGAATTAGTATTTAGCATCAAGTGAGCCATTACCAAAAAAAAAAATACTAATGTTAACCGATTAATTTCACGACCCATATTTACTGGAACTTTTTTCATCTCTTATTTTCACATCTCATACATAAATTTGGACCTTTTTTAAAACCAACTCACTGGCACTATCAAATCCGTAGGTTAATATCCGTGCGGACATAAGCTCTCCATGCCTTCCTATTCTAAGCTAATGTTTTCCAATCATTCTCTGTATAATCTCCACCCTTCAAATCGTAATTAATGTTATTCTCCTAACTCATTCTTGGTCTACCAACTGGGCGTTTTCCCTCTGATTTACCTACAAGTTTTCATTCCCCATTCGTGCCACATGTCCTGACCATCACCGTCCACGAGACGTAACTGTTTTATATCTAGCTTCCTATACAGGTCATGTAGTTTACCGTTATGTAGTCTTCTCCATTCACCTGTCTGTTCATCTCTATTTGGTCCAAAAATTTTCCTAAGAATTTTATTCTCAAATACTTGTAATATACTTTCCTCTCTTAAAGTAAGAGACCACGCTTCGCTCCATACAATATAATCGGTAGAATAATAGTTTTATATATTTTGGATCACTTGTAAACACTCCATATTTAGATAAAGGGGAAAGTTATGTAAAATTAATATATAATTATTAGAGACTTCTTCTAAAATTTGATTGATGTTAGGAAAAGCGGGGTATTAATTATGTTTAACGTTTATTAAGAAGGTTACAATGATTGTCATACTTCTTTACGTCACTTCTCTCTTCCTCTAAATACAATACATTACTGGTATGTAAAATTGTAGACTATCACGGCAGGTGTTACGATTCATGTATTTTATGTCTTTCGGTCAAAGAGCACGGAGAATCTCCTGAGGATGTCAACCGCAGTAGTAGACGAAACATTGCGTGTTAATAAAACATAAAACACACATTAATTTTCGTATTTCAGCTCATTTATGTCAAGAATATCGGGATAAGTAGATTCCCGGGCAACGCCGGGTAATCAGCACGGGGTATCTAAAAAATAAAAATTTATAATTATTTTTGTTTTCACCTATTCAACTAAAAATAAAAGCACAATAATTATCATTTATTTAGGTGTAGCAGCTCACGCCGGGTATTAGCTAGTGTTAAATTAATTAAACTAATGTATCTTATCGGATACGTTGCCAGTTTAAGAGTTAACCAAGTTGTGTGGTTAGCTATACGTTGCGACGAAGTAAACATGGCGTTTGCTAAAGTCAATTTTCAATTCTAGTTTTACGTAAATTCCTACTTCTGTTGATCAGATTTCATTGGTTTTAGGAGAATGACTTTCTAAATTTATTTTAATAGCATAGAGTGAGTTTCATTGTGAAAAATCGGGGCTTGCGACCGCTAAAGCCATTTTAGATTTTAGTTTCAAGCCATCTACTAAACCTAATGGTCCCATTTAGCTGGTTAACGAATTTGAACTTACTTTTTTATTTAACTAATATATGCCAGGTTTGGTTTTTATGAAAAAAAATTCCGGTCGCAAAGCATTAACAGATACATGTATGTGTATATGTGATGTAAATTTTGATCATTATCACTTTCAATATCTACTGGATACAATAAGTGAAGATCTATTATTTTTTTTTTCAAAAATATTTTCATGAGATCAACATAAAAATGTTCATTCCTTCGGATTTCACTAATAGATTATTGTTGAACTTCCCTTCACGTGCCTGTTAATAGTTTTTCTTTATTATTACAGGAACAATGAAATCATTATAGCAATGAAGTTCGACAGTATCATTTGGAAATACAGTAACAGTCAGTGTAATTCCACAACATTTCATATTGAAGTAGTTTTACGATCCATGAGTTTTTTGTTTGTCTGGTCAGGAATAAAAAGCTTTTTGCAGAGTTTATTGATCGTTAAACTATATTACAAAATAGATAAGATTTTGAACAACGAATTGTCAGTAAAATTATTTTGAAAGATATATAGTCCGGTCAAAATAGACATTTCAATTTACAAAAATTCACATAGAGCTGAAAATTGGTTCGAATGTCGGGGACACCATTATAGATGAAATGTGAAAATTCTCCATCGATACATCTGCAAAAAAAAGTTATTAAAGGTCAAAGTACACGAATGTGAGTTTTTTTCAATTTCCAGCCAAACGGTAAGTTTTATCATAAACATAGATCCGACAAAAGTTGTAGCCCATTCAATTGTCTACAAAACGTATTCATATGCTTTGTTTCATAAGAATCACCAGCTTCGAGATATCGCGATTATTAAATTTGAAGAAGTCGTATAATACATAACTTACTTACTCACTGGCACTATCGAACCCGTAGGTTCATGGCAGCGCGGACATACGCTCTCCATACATCCCTATCCTGAGCTAATACTTTCCAATCATTCCCTGTATAATCTACTTCACTCAAATCATAGTTAATGTTATTCTCCCACCTCATTCTTGGTCTACCAACTGGGCGTTTTCCCTCTGGCTTTCCTACAAGAAGCTTCCATGCAAGTCTTTCATTCCCCATACGTGCAACATGTCCTGCCCATCGCAGTCTACGAGACTTAACTGTTCATATTATATCTGGCTTCCTATAAAGACCATGTAGTTCATTGTTATGTAGTCTTCTCCATTCTCCTGTGTATAATACATAGTATGCACACGTTTCCGCACCACCTATGAGGTAGTGTACTTGGCGCATTTTTTTTTTAATGTGGCGTCTTCGAAAGGTATACTCCACGATCTATTATGATCAAGTTTTATTAAATAATATTCTATTAATTATAAATGGTACTATTGGGAAAGATTTAAGTGACAAAAATTATTCTTAATTACGGGTAATGTTAATCTGACTGATAATCTTCGAATTCTACTTCGATAGTAATGTCTTCTTCGATTTCTTCTTCTTCTTGCTGGATATTTGTTAATTGTTTCGAGAAAGATGCATCAATTGTTTCCTCATTGAAATCATATAAATCTTCATCTGTTCCATTTGATTCAACATTGGAATAAGACTGGCCTTGACAATTGGTACATACTGGTGAACAAAATAATCCGACTTTTTTACAGTCACATTTTGCACTACAACCCTTTTTCAATTGCAAAACATGGTATTTAGAATATTTGTGGAGCAGGTGGGAGTACCATTTGAATTGGTTCCAAAGTATTATCTATTAATTGACCAAATTGTAATTTTGATTTGAAATATCTAGGCTAACAGCAGTCATAATAATGTGGCTGATATTAGTACATATCAGTTTTAACAGTTCTAGTTTAAATTGTATATTTTTAAGAATTACTTGTTCCAAAAAATAAGTCAATGTCTCCGGAATATCGCTCTTAATATTTTCAAACATTCGACTAGGCGCGGGGTAGGCCTAATTGGTGTTATCAAATACTAAATATTGAATGTCCTCTCGAATGATTGCTGCTGCAGCTTTGATGATTCTAAATCGTTCTTCCTTTTCATTTTGACTTTTTTCAATACCAAGTTTGGTTAAGAATATCGTGATTATCATACTTTAACTTCAATCGAATCTTAATTGTTTTATTATCTAAAGCTGGATTTTACAATTATTTTGTAATTCTTCCAATGAAAATTGACAGTCATCACTTTTTTCTCCATCGCAACATTAGTAGATTCATCTCGAGTACGATCCATTTTACCACAAGTGGTGGGTCTCAAGAAGGAATTATAGCAATTATCACGGTACCTAGTTTCGGGCAGCAACTAAATCGTATTCGTACTGAATACGTGCAGTAAAAACTTTGCTATGTCATCAGAAGGAGTCCGAGCTACTTTCAGAACGGATTCTTTAAATTCAAGTGTAGCAACTTTATGAATGTTACGTCTAACATTTTGCGCTTTTTTGTTCTCAGCCTCTTCATTCGCTTCATCTCCACAAAATAAGCAATATTTTTTTAAACAAGAAACGGATTCACTTACGCATGCTCTAGTACGAGGTGGACTTATTTCAGATATACTGCCTTGCTCCATCTCATGCTATCTTTTAACTGCAGCAATAGAACTCTTCGGAGTGTACATTTTACGGCACTGCACATGAATTGTCACAGATGTCTTGTCCTTCAGGTATTCAGAAAACCCATAATTTCTTTCAACACTTGAATCAATAAAATTCTTCATTTCACGATCAACAATAACTGTTTCATTTTCAGTCAAAGGTTTACTACAAACAAAGCAATATTTCGATTTTTTTTTTCAAATTATTGAACAGCACAAATTGTTTAAAGAAATATTATTAACAAGCACGTGTATCAATAGCCATGTGTATTCACTGTAAAGGAACACTATACTAAACGTCTTTCGTTTATGCCTTCCAGAAAAAAAACAGGTATATAACTGTCGCCACCCGGACTAAAATAGAATAGTCGGCAGATGTTGTTTAAGGTAACACGGACCAATTAAATTAGGGACAGAGTTTGAGTTTCTTTTTTATGTATATTCTCACAATCATATAATATATAATTTGTATATATAAGTCATTCAACCAATATTTGTACTAAATTAAATATCCCATGAAATATAGGAGGTTAAATTGCGGTTGAAAAGCGTGCATATTATTGTTTTTAGTGTTTAAAATGGTGATATCTCAAGAATGGCGGTTCTTATGAAAAAATTATAAGAACAACGTTTGTAGATAATTTCACTGTCTACAACTATTGTGTGACCTATTTTTATGAAACGAATTACCGTTTGGCTGAAAAATGCAAAAAACCCTTATTCGCGAAATTTGATCTTGAATAAATAGTTTTGCAGAAAATCGATGGGCACTTTGTACATTTCATTTATAATGGTGTTCCCATCGTACCAATTTTCAGTTCTATGCGAATTTTTGTAAGCTTATCCCCATTTTTTTTAGCTAACTTGACCGGGCTAATAGTGGCTTTGCATTGATGCAGCATATTTCAAATTCACGCGTAACGGTTAGTAAGCTCTACGTATGGATAAGGGCGATCAAAGAAAAGCACATTCGCATGGTTGCGACTCCGTAAAAATGCAGTCTACATCATTCACCTATCTTCACTAATGAAACGTACTTTCCAATACATCATTAATTTACACATATACGGTAGAACAACATGCTACTTTTCTATACGCAAAACTTCATAACACTTAAAAACCAAAATCAACAAAATATATTTTTCCTGTTACCTAAAATATTCACGAACAACACAAGTAATTCTCCATATTCGATATACTGGGACCAAAATATTGGCTCAGATGATATAGTTGAATATACGTTTCGATAGTCCTCACTCGTGAATGTGGTTATACGTGTTTTGAAATCTAATTACCACAATTCATTTGAACATCAATAAAAAAAACTCCATGTGTCATATTCTGGGAAAAAGGATCGACAAAAATATGTGCCTAAATTGGGAACTGAACACAAGTTTTCCATCTTTACGTGTTGGCGCATTAACCTATTGTGTTATTTAGGCAATTAAAGTAGATACAGTACTATTGGCTGATAGCGAGGAGATACAAAAGGACAACACGCACACACTATTGAGTAACACTAAGAAATTAGGACTGGAAATAAATATCAATAAAACTACATATATGGTCACACGTAGAAATACATTATATAATGGAAATGGACACCTAATGACAAATGAGGGAAATTTTGAGGAAGTGGCTGAATTAAAAAACCTAGGGACAATAATCGCAAATAGGAATGAGATGCACAAAGAAATTAAACATAGGCTCAATTCTGGAAATGCGTGCTATTATGCATTGCAGAGACTCTTGATGTCCCAACTCCTTTCAAAAAACGTTAAACTGAAAATATATAAAAATATTATTCTACCAGTTATATTATATTGGTGCGAAACATGGACTCTTACTTTAAGGGAGGAAAGGAGATTACAAGTATTTGAGAATAAAGTACTTAGGAAAATTTTTGGACCAAAGAGAGATGAACAAACAGGTGAATGGAGAATACTACATAACAATGAACTACATGGTCTTTATAGGATGCCAGATATAATGAGAACAGTTAAGTCTCGTAGACTGCGATGGGCAGGACATGTTGCACATATGGGGAATGAAAGACTTGCATGGAAGCTTCTTTTAGGAAAGCCAGAGGGAAAACGCCCAGTTGGAGGACCAAGAATGAGGTGGGTGAACAACATTAACTATGATTTGAGGGAAGTAGAATATACAGGGAATGATTGGAAAGCATTAGCTCAGGATAGGGATGTATGGAGAGATTATGTCCGCGCGGCCATGAACCTACGGGTTCGATAGTGCCAGTGAGTGAGTAAGTAAGTAACACAAATCCCTTTCTATTTAAAATTCCCGTGTACCCCTTTTAGTGAACTTCTATTCACATTACAATAAGGTCGCTTTTAGTAACAAGTCATTATAATGGGAAATTATTCAGTATCATATAATCTACTTATAAACGCAATATTGGCATTAATGTACTCAAACTTGGTCTGTGTTCGCATGCGCAAACGAGTAAAGCGGGAGATCTTCAGTTCGAATATCGGCTTAGGCAGAATTGTTTTTCTTTAGCTGTGTTAACTATTGCATGCCATCATCAAGTCTGAGTGTGAATGCATGAATTTGAATACTACTTTTGTAAGAAGGATCGATGAAGATTAGTATTGTTATTTTTCAATTATTTATTGGATCAAAGTGAATAACTGAATTATTTCGGAATTCAGTTAGAATTAGGCATATTTATCGCAAGGAATTTAGACTTAAAATCTGCTCATTTATAAACACTTCTACCCAATATAATACCAGTTTTAATCTGAATAACAAATCTGTGCTCAGATGATTAACATACTTGCTTCCTAACTAGTGGATCCATGTTCGGAACCTGACGGTGCACCGCGGCGTTGGAATTTTTTGTATTAAAAGTTAGATTCCCTGGCCCGGGGGTGGTGGTGGTGAACAAATTTTAAACGTACATTTTATACTATATGCCTGCATTAATTTCCAAAATCCTCCGCATTAAATTATTTCGACTATTTAACTCATGCCCCAAATGGGAGTCCATGACCAATCGTGTCTCAATGAATTTTGATTTCCAACCAATCACAGTCGTGTTTCACCTGGAATTTATCAAATAAGTTTATCACTGTGAGAGAGATGAGTTTGGAAATTAAAGAAAGCACTTCCTTTTTAACATTCTGAATAGGTCAGATCATTATTTTGCTGTGACTGACTCGCTAAGAAATACAGCTACCAGATTGTATATATAGTGCACGAATGTAAACAGAAACTGCTTGCTGGATATAGCCTAGAAGAAATACATTCGTAGTAACTGATTATTGCACAATAAAAAAAACACAGTTTTCAGTTTCTTAAACGTATTATTTCCCAGGTGTTTACGTTCCAGAAAAATATAATCTACGTCACAGGTCATCGGAAATAAATTAATAACCTATAATGTTGGTTAAGAACAGTTTGGCGTGTTTCATTTTTTCTCCACTAGGGTGTATTCTTGCAATTATGCGATACTTTGGCAATATATAACATGATCTGGTTGCAGTGATGAACAAATGAAGCATAAAAAACGTTTCACATTTGTTTTCAAACATCACCATTTACATTAAATATATAAATATTTTTACATAACCATATTTAAATAATGATTTGTGAGTAAAAAGCTTAATTTCGTTCGATAAATATTCCTAACAAATACCACTCTTGATTTCCAATTTTCTTAATAAATTCACTCATCACTTCGTGAGGATAATTTGGAAATCACTGGTGGCATTACTTATGACTATTTAACTCATGCCACAAATGCTAGTCAATGACTAAACACGTTTCAATGAATTTTGTTTTACAACCAATTACAGTCGTGTTTCACCTAGCTCTTTATCGATTTCTTTTTATCAGCTCCTGCTTTTGTGATAAAGAAAGCTCCTCCTTTTTAATGTTCTGAACAGGTCAAAGCATTTTTCTCCAACAAACACATTGAATATAGCAAATAATGAAAAGATTCCTTGATTTTACTGAGTTGTTTACTAAAAAATAATGAATAACCCGTAATGTTGATTATGATATATAATTTGATGTGTTTCATTATTTCTCCACTTGGGTGCAGTCTTACAAAATTGCGATCTTATTTGGCAATAAATAATATGATCAAGCAGCAGTGAATGAACATAACCTCACATTTCTGATTTGTTTTCAAACATCGCCGTTTACATTAAATATACAAATACTTTAAAATAACTATATTTAAATAATGATTTAAAAGTAAACAGCTTAATTTTATTCGTTAAATAGTCCTAACAAATGCCACTCTTGATTTCCAAATTCTCTAGATAAATTCACTCGTGGCATTACTTGTGATAAAGGATAATAGTGTTTCCTCCATCGTTTGGGGATATTAAGCCTAGTGTTCTCCTTGGTGCTTTTAGTCCGATAGAGGCTATGTTCCTGCATCAGGTTTATCTTTCGTAGCTTTTTTTCATCCGCCTACCTATTCGAATCTCTTTAATCGAAAAAAAAACAAAAATGTTATTGTCATATACTCGTAATCATTCCTTCTCTTTTAAATTAATAGACCATTTTTTCACACCCCTATAGCACAAATAAAAAAATGTAAAAACAGTTTATTCTACTCTTAGCTTAACATTCTTCTCTGTACACAAAAAGTGCACATCATATATGTAATGTGGTCTGCCGAAGTGGTTTGTTTGTAAATTGAAAATGTACCATAACGTACCATCTATTCGTACAGCGTGGAACCCGAAGCAAAATAAAAAAAGGACGTTGATATTGAAACACACATTCTGAATACAATATGTGTTGCAAAAATTACATTCGTGTAGATCTTTGTTCTCTTGAGATCACTGTTAGATTTTTTGCAGTATTACTTTTTCTATTTTTCCACAGAGACAATCCACAATTACATCAAAGCGGAGAGGAATCGAGCCGTCGTGCCTCAGCTGCTGCAACTGTTTCCTGTAAGAATTGCGCTTGTAATTGCTCCCAGAGGTCTGCAGGGGGTCATCATCCACTACATTTGCGAGTGAAATGAGCTTTGAATAATACACAGACGAAGAAGCCAAACCAGTTAACTTTTATGTTTAACACAGTGACCCAACACTTTAATTCGTAAATTGCTTTATTACAGTTCAGCACTTTGTAAAGAATGTCGATTATTTCCCCTTCAACGTTTGCACAAGTAAAAATGTTAACACATGATCTGATTCTCTGGCTACATCACACCATAGATAGAGTTTTTTTAACCTAAAACATGACGAGAATGAGTACCTGGTATGTCGCAAGGCAATTAAAACCCACAACAACGACAACAATAACAACAATAATAGCAATAATAATAAAAATAGCAATAATAATATTAGCAATAATAATAATAACAATAATAATCTTCTTGTAATCTTGTAAGCCCATGTTTCCTTTAACAGAGATTTAGGCGCTCTCCCCCTACAGGGAAGAATTTGAATCATACTAATTTTAGTTACACTTGTTTTAGTACAGATGTCATTTGAGTGGTCCGTGGTCAGCGTGCCGCCTCATACTGACATCTAGGAAACCAAGGTAGTACTAGGACGGGAAATTTAGGTAAATTTTGCTTATAGGCCTTTTTCTTTCAGGCTTAAGGATCTTTTACGAACCTGAAAATCTTCAGACTCGGGACCCACGGCTTAAAGTTCCTCCCGGAGGACTTGCTTCTTGGATTTTTCCATCCTAAAGAAATACATCGACCCCGGCCGGGTTTGAACACGCGACCCTCGGGACAGAGGCAAGGAGCATAACCACTAGTCCACCGCTGCCCATAATAATAATAATAATAATAATAATAATAATAATAATAATAATAATAATAATAATAATAATAATAATAATAACAATAACAATAACAATAATAACAATAATAATAATAACAATAATAATAATGATAATAATAATGTTTTATTGATTCTGGTGTATAGGTAAGGCCATAAGGCCTTCTGTTCCACTCAACAGCACAAATACAAATAAGTATTTGAAAAGATAGATATACACTAATTATAAAGAGTTAAAAATATATTAAATGTTGCAACGTAAATTTCATATGCAAACAACATTTTATACGATAATAACAATAATAATACTAACGATAATAATCCATCATCCATAGTAATTAAGAGTTTTTGAAAATAAAGTCCTCAGGATTTTTTTTCGACCAAAGAGAGACGAACAGATATGAGAATGGGGAAGACGATATAAACAAATAGCTTCATTATTTTTTTATGAGAAACTAGATATAATACGAACAGTTGAATCTCGTAGATTGCTGTGGTCCCCTCAGGGGTCCTCATCTAGGGGATATGTGGATGGCGACCACAAGGTGCCCAAGCCGAGCAAAACATTTCTTCCACTTACTTGTGTTTTGCACTCTTTTAACTTTACTATCTAACCTCTCTTGGTTAACTCTTGTTTTTTCGACCCCGTCGCTATTAGGGCATCCGAGGGCTAGGGAGTCTTTCCTTTCTTCCATTTCTTTTTTCCTTTATTTTCTTTTCTTCTCCAGAAAAGCCTAACCAGAGGCTATAAAATGGCAGGCCCATCACTGGTATTGCCTTCCTTTGGCCAGCAACCAATCGAAGGGACTATTATTATGCTTTCAAGTCTTATACGAGAATTTTCCGGAAGAAGCAGAAGGGAAAATTTTCTATAGGATCGTAACAGGCCTTGGCCTAATACTTGGAAGGAAGAAGAAGAAGAAGATTGCTATGGGGAGAACATCTGCATGAATGGGAATGAAAGAGGAGCCTGAAAACTTTCTGTAGAAAAGCCAGAAGCAAATTAACTAGTACATAGACCAAGAACGAGGTGGGAAAATAATATTAACCGTGATTTGAAGAAGGTCAGTCATACAGGGAATGATTGGAAAAACGTTAGCTCAGGATAGGAATGAATAGTGGAACTGAAATTTGGTGTTTGTTAAGGAGTGATGAACTTAAAATTGCAGCATGGGAACAGAAGATGAAAACGAAGAGTGGAAAATTAGAAATAATCTCTACGAATTGTATGAAAGCCAACAAATTATGGGAACAATTAAAAGTACAAACCTTAGATGGGCGGGGAATGTATAATGAAGTGAAGAGGGATCCATATTACAAACAATAAGCAAAAGGAAATCAGGTGGAAGAAGCTGCATAGGAAGACAGAGAGAAATGGTTGGAGAAAATGGATTTGGGAATATGAGGATGGAGAAGAAGGATGCAAGATAGAAGATAATAGGTTTTGATAATATAGCCTCCTCTGGCATACACATGGACCGTAACGCCATTGAGGATAGATAGATAGAAGTAAAGTAAAGTAGTCCCACTATAGGCCTCAGGAGGCCTTTGGGGTAGTAGGAGGTTAAGGCTCCCGCTTTTTCTAGACAATCGGCACTTGATGTCAGCCGGGTTGTCAGCCCTGCGTGACGGCCGCCTTTACCCCAGAACAAGCGTCTGGTACTCATTTCAGTTAGAGGCTGAGTCGACCCCAGGGCCATAGAGATAGATAGAAATGTACAGTAAACGTAAGAAATGTACAGTAAACGTAAGACTGCGCAGAGTATTTAGTTTTAACTTAAAGGTACCGGTACACCACAATTTCTTCCGACATAACAAAAATGCGTTACGAGAAGCAGTCGTAAATAAAATTATGTGCATGTACCTGTAAATATCCTTTGAAATATCTCTCGGTGTAACGCGGGTTGTAAACTATTTTTCTCGTGAAAAACAAAATATATAAAAAACTATCTAACCTCTCTTGGTTAACTCTTGTTTTTTTCGACCCGGACGCTATTAGGGCATCCGAGGGCTAAGGAGTCTTTCCTCTCTTCCATTTCTTCTTTCCTTTATTTTCTTTTCTTCTCCAGAAAAGCCTGACCAGAGGCTATAAGATGGCAGCCCCATCGCTGGTCTTGCCTTCCTTTGGCCAGCACCAATCGAAGGGACTATTATTATGCTTTCAAGTCTTATACGAGAATTTTCCGGAAGGAATCACTGGACCGTCCTATGAAACGCTGGAGGGAAAATTTTCTATAGGATCGTAACAAGCCTTGCCCTAATACTTGGAAGGAAGAAGAAGAAGAAAAACGACGTTCAGTGCCAATTTGTAATCGTATGAGTTAAAATTTGAACCATTACTATATAATTCCACTCTAGATTTTAATTCATAGCTATATAATTTCGATCTAATATTTATAGGTTATAAGTTTAGAGAGTATGAATGTAGTGACGAGATTCTTATTATCAGTCATCACTCTCTTGACGCTGTTTATGTGAAGCAATGAAAACAGTATATTCCGTTGATGTAAGGAATAAGGCACATTTCTGAGTCCTTCAATTATTATGAGACAAAAAATATATTGGCCTATAATGTATTCTGTATATGGTATCGAGAAACGAATATCGCACGTCTATGTAAAAAATAGGCCTATTAATGATGATAATAACATATTCCAATCAATAACACTGGTCAACATGATTTTTGTCTCATGAGTACCAAAAGTTGTACTCAATGCTGTTTTGTATCGTGTTTTCAAATATGTATTCGGAATTTATCCATCACGTACAGTTTTTTAATTTCAATTTCAATTAATGGATTTAAATAATTATATTTTTAATAAACGTTTTTTCGTCCATTTGTCCATTGTAAAATAAAACGGGGAACACTTTCATCAGGAGATTTCAGCTATGGAAAAGAGATATCAAGGCAAATGGAATATGCTGGCCGATTATTGTTGGACCATCAAGAGGGATGCTCCACAGGCGAAATATAACAGAAAATCGTAATTTCTTACTTTCTACATGAGTCCGAATGTTCGAATATTGTGTAGTTACGAATGTAGAGAATATTAAAGTGTTTGAAATTATAAATGCCTGTATCTCGGAAACCTTGCGTGATGGAAAAAAAAACCGATATGATATTTGAATTCAGGAGATAAAATACTATCAGAATCATATATTTTTCTTTCTGAGACGAAAAAAAAATGTTTGTTGCTCAGTGTTATTGCTATGCAGAATTATTTCTGCGCAGTTGTACTAATCACCATTGTAATAACGTGCCTTGTCTTTTTCCCACCCTATCTCATACTCCCTACGCACGAGAGAAGACCAACTCAAGCTCGCACCCTAGAGCAATGAGAATGAAGTTCTAGGCTGTGAACTGAACATTATTATGTTTTTAATGTGTCCATTGTGTTTCTAATGATCTCGTTATAATCTGTCTGCTGTATGCTTATTATAATATTTAAAGATATGGACCAGTTGGCTCCGACTGATAGTACTCTGTAAGGGCCTCTAGCCAGGTTATGGTGAAGACCTCAACGGCAGAGTCGGCGCAGAAGGAGTACTTCAACACGGCGGATCTGGCGGAAGAGGCAACCGTATCTCTTAGGGAAATAGAGAAACGCTGCCTTGCTGTGAAGAGGGATCTTCAAAGGCTATGGGCGGAAAACCCAGACAGAAATTTTCCTAGTCCTCCAGGTTGGGGGTTTATGCCGTGGACCAGCTCCCCACATATTAACAAAAAAAACACAAAATGCTAAAAGAATAAATCAGTCAAAGCCGGACAGAAAAATTGCCCAAGATCATAGGCTTAGGAGGTTTGGCACGGGAAGACGACAGCAGCTGTAAAAACGCGAAGATAGAGATAGAGATATGGACCTCCTTCAGCAAAACGAGGTGGAATGGAACCTCCTCAAGGTGGACCTACGGCCAAGAGGGGAAGATGTGAAGGTGCACAAGGTGCTAATGGTTATTCTCATCCTCTCCAAGAGGAGATTCAGTACATAAATACCAAGCAGATGGAGTAAGACGACATTATGATGGCATCACGGATGCAGCAGCCTATGGTGTAAATCAGGCATATGGCACAGGGAATCAGACATATGGAACAGTTGCTGGCTATACAAGTTGTGCTACAGGCTATCAGGCTATGAAGCTGGAGATTATGCAGCGGGTGGGTACACCACGCCTGTTCCCGATGCTGGGACGAGATATGGCCCTCCTGCCAGTACCGCAGCTGGTGGACACATTCAACCGGACTCCTACCAGTCCTACAATAAACCGGCGAACTTCTTCATCTTGAAATGTAAAGACAGTTTGTCATCCCCACTGGCATCGTTTCATGCTGTGAAACTTCAGCAATACTCGAGACTAGGGCTGTATAATATTTGTTCAAAATTTAAGTTTATCCAAATTCTTCAATGCAGATTAAGTACAATTCTAAAATAGGTGACATTTTCTCTTAAAAATTATTTTTTTTCATATTCTGATTAACGTGATATTAAGCATTTAAGCTTTGAACCTTTTATAGGATTGCCCTATGTAACTTTATATATCAAAAATATATATCAGACTATTAATTTGAATTCATTCAAATGTAAAACTAGATTTTCTTCCTTCTCATATTAAAAATATAATGCGACCATTCATTAAGCTCTATAAAGATTATGTTTTCATTCACTCAGTATGATAACCAACATATGTCCGATGTTTCAGGGTCCCTATCCGAGGGTTATACTGCAATGAAACTTGCTTGAAACTAAGTGCGAATAATTATGTGAAATAATACTGAATTGTAAGTGACTAAATTGTCATAACTAACATATTACCACAGTCATAGTTATGCACTTTCTCAAAATATTATAAAAACGCATATTAAGAGTTTCAATTCTATGACCAAATTTATGAATAATTGTATATTAAAATTTCTTGATCCACAAAAGTTGTTTTTTGAAAATCAAAGACTTTTTCCTCTAATGAGGAACGTTTTATATAATAAAGATAAATAAGGCATATATATATATATATATATATATATATACCGCAGCGGCCTCGAGGTAGCGTGCTGCTTTGTCACGCAGCGGGTACGGGTTTTATTTCCGGTCGGGACAGGCTCCTAGGTGAGTTTTTTTTGGGGGGGGGTTTCCTTACCTGTAAGATAAATATCAGGAAGCGTACGGACCAACGGTCCCCGAAAAACATCCGGCAAAAATCATCATCCTTACCATTGCTCGGAGTTTTGAGAATGTGCTCTGAGATCCCGTGAATATAATAATAATAATAATAATAATAATAATAATAATAATAATAATACATAAAACTGCTACCATAAAGTTCACGCTCGGGGTTCTGTAAGCTCGAATACATATACATAAATATACACATACATATTATAGTGTAAATAACAAGTGTACATAAATATGACCTAATATAATATACCGCGTAAATAATGAGAATCCGAGAGCAAAATATAATAACCATATAAATTTCTAGCAGAGTATCCATGGCTGGGCCCAAATTCCATGGACATGTTTCACTACGCTTAGTGCAAACTATACTAGGCATGAATAATAATAAATCCGTCAACATGAACAAGAAGTAATCTACGCTGAACATACTATTATTAATCATGAGTCGTGAACAAGGGAACATTAACCATCGTACTGTACTAGATTAGAGATCTAGAATACAACTAATAAATCAGCATGTAAAAAATAACATGGAAGTATATTTCAATTAAATTAAATAAATATATGGGCCAAGCATCATAAATGAGATGTATTAAGAAAATCAATGTTAACAAATAATAGTGCATTCATTAGCAGTCCTAGAACTTTACATAAATATGAATAATAAACAATATAAAGATTCATACCAACAATATTCAATTCATTTTGCATTCACTCCTGAAAAAACTTCAGTTCCTCACAGAATCTTCACGCAAACTCGTAATGCTGGATGGTAGTGGGACCCCAGAACTCGGCGTTCCTTGCCGCAACGAAACTTAAAACCCTGAAGGAAGACTGCCGGCCAGTCCGACCCTGGTGACTGAATAACTGATGACTGACCTCGGACGTACCGTGTCGCGGGACTATATTACGTGAGGCGCTTCATTTGCGCCGGCGCCGACGCACGTAACGAATGGAAGAGGTGGGGAAAAGGGCGAGTTCAGGAATAGGATGGCAGAGATATACACAAACTATATCAGAGGAACACAGATATCGCTAGGCAACACACAGATATATCTTCACCACGGTTCACAAATATCATCATTATCATCCTTTACCGGTGTGGAAAGCAATGGAAAGCTATCACACCTATAAATGCCTAGTAAAGCTGCAAAGCATAGCATGAAAATGCTATGATTGCAGTGAAACACCTGCCCTGGGGCAGAATTAATATGGATGGATATATTGAAACATTGTACTTGACTATGAACTGTGAAGTTACATACTATATCTCGCATCTAAAAGAAATCAATATTTTAAAAAGGAGCCTATTTGACAAACTAAGAACTGTTTAGAAATTACAGGTTTTTACTCGCAGTTGAATTGTATTTTACAAAGTAGAAGTTAATGTTAGCGTAAATAAATTATTGGTAGCCAGAGATATATTTTGCATGGGGGGCGCTGTTTTTCTTGAGAGGAATCATGTACAATTAATTACTGAGTGAATGAATCAGAAAAATATCTAAATAAAACTTTAGCTCATATTGCTTATAAAAGGCCACTCTGAAAGCAGGTGTGTGGTGTAATTAATTTACACTCTATTGATCCTATGTTAGCGTAGTGTTATGGCTCAATTCAAAACTTTAAATAAAGTTAGTTTGCGGTTTTATATATTTCAACACACACACATGAAAACTTAGTTCCTAAAGCAGAACAGTTCAAACTTCGGAAGAAGAATGAAGAGACAGATCAATTTTCAGCAACTATCTATGTCTGCCCATATTTTTCCTCAACTTTAATGCTTGTCTCGTACAGTTTACACATCAAAGCTCTTTTTCCAAGCACATTCCTCTTTCATGCAAGGTCTACAAATATAGCATCATATATATTTAGTCGCCTCTGAGCACTTCAAAGCTACCGTCATGATTACAAATAAAACGTAGTTTTGCGAATGAATAATTATCTTGGGATACATTCCAATATTCTCTTAAGCAATAGAGAAATATTAGTTGAGGCAGCTGCCTCTGGCGCAAATGGTTAGACACTCGTCCTCAAATTCTGGGACCCGAGTTGGCGCCTTATCATTCCATGTGGAGTTCTTGGTAGCGAATTGTAAATATCCAGGGCAGTTTTCTGCCACAGAATGAATGACATCACTTCTCCACACACTTGAATCCACTTCGGTACACTTAATTTCATCCGTTCCTGAACGTCTACATCCTTATATTTCCCAGAAGTTCAACAAGAGACACTTCATATCATATCTTCGCTTGACCTATACATATGCCGGGCACGAGTACAGTAATTTAATTTATTATTAATGTTATATTTTTTATGTTAGCTGCTGAAATGAGATTCCTCAGACCAATAGCAGGATATCAAAGAACAGTCAAAAAACATAACACAGAAATAAGACAACTAAAAGTAGAGGAATTAAACACAACAATAGAAAAATACAGAACAAACTGAAAAGAACACTTGGCAAGGATGACTGAGAAATTGGCGCAGAGCTACGGGACTTGCGCCGGTTCGAGTCTCCATGGGGTAAGAAATTTTCTCATGGTATTTCGGCCAGTATGGGACCGGTGCCCACCCAGCATCGTGAGGTAATCGGGTAGCTACAATAAGTAGCGGCTCCAGGTTGAGGAACCAGCTATAACGGCTGGGGGACTCGACATGCTAACCACATGTCACCCCTACACTGGCTGTTGATCATCTACCTCTGTGATTGACACATGTGGATGTGAAGGGCCAGCAGCCGGCTGGTAAAAGGGCAACCGCTGAAAAGTGGAAGACCCTCAATCGAATCGAATTAACGTTATATTTTTTTTTATGTTAGCTGCTGAAATGAGATTCCTCAGACCAATAGGAGGATATCAAAGAACAGACAAAAAACATAACACAGAAATAAGACAACTAAAAGTAGAGGAATTAAACACAATAGAAAAATACAGAACAAACTGGAAAGAACACTTGGCAAGGATGACTGAGAATACCAAAATCAGCATACAACTATTCACCACGAGGAAGAAGAAGTTTGGGAAGACCAAAGTAAAGATGGCAAGAGCAGCAATTTGTAGCCGGAATAGGCTAGTAAATAAGTCTAAACCGTGAAGAAGAAGAAGATTTTTTATGTTAAATGGCACCAGGTTACCTTACGACATTCTGGTATTCTATCCTGGCATTCGCGGAATTGTAACCCACTTCTGAGATTGGGGCGGCTGGGCGGTGGAGTTACATTACCCCGATGATATGATGGGTGATAAATATTAACGAAGCACCAGGAGAGACCTCAAACCTTAACTTAACATAATTTTCAAACAATAGATGATCTCAGAAACAATTCCCTTTTTAAAAAAATCATGTAGTTTTATCGGGAATTTGACTCGGACCTTTACGACCTGTAGTCACAAGCTCTGGCCACAGGACCACGAGGCTGGTATAACGCCTAATAGATAATAAACATAATAAACATTAAAATGTTAAAAGTTTTGTTCAGACGAGAAACCACTTCTCTAAGGCAATTACTAATAGCATCTTCCAAAGTAGTAATGTTTTGGTGATGCTTTTATTTATCGTTGGTCATGTCACTAAGGGTACAAATCAAATTTGAGGATGAAAAGTCCGACAAATTGTGCAGAGAGACTGCTTTTTCAAATATTGAGATTTTATTACTACCTAAAAAATGCGACACAACCCTGGGCTTCACTTCCTTTGAGGTGTATTCAGAATGTTTACACAATTAAAAAACGATCAATCCCGGCCGCGTTTGAACCCGATAACCTCGAATCAGACGCGAGAATAGTAATCTAAGTTTACTAGGACCGATTTACTGTCAAGGGCAATGCCACAAGTTTTTATTGTATCAATAATTTGCGACTAGAGCGTTACGACGGAATCAATATTCCAAAGAGGTGAAAAGTTGCGGGTATTTTAAACGGTATTTATTCAATGAAAGTATGAATAAAATGGAAATAAGTTACACATTTTATACAATATCTAATTCAATTTATTATAACAGAATTTGGTAGAACGGTCTTTTGTGTTCTGTAACTTACAAATAAGGAACACTTCCGAATCAGGTCCGACAACTGCGGAACAATTGTGAATTAGATCCGACAATTTCATTTCAACAGCATTTCAGTGAAAATCGACTGTGATTGTTTCAAACTAGAACGGTTATAAACTGGATTTTCAATGTTCAATCTGTGGCGTACGAACAAAATTGTTATTATCATCATCATCGTCCTTTCAAGTATTAGGCCCAGTGGCCCGTTACGGTCTCCCGCCATCTCCGAAAAGGTCGACCCACAGATCTTCTGCCTCGAGGAATGTAGTGAAGAATTTGTTTTGGTATTCTGTGACGATATAATATGGTTAATATGCTATTAACTCTAACAAATTTAGACACAAATACAAGGTTTATATTTTATGTTTACATATGGCCACCGCTGTGATCTCGGGGTGCATCACTAACTCGCATGGAGCGGGCCCGGGTTAGATTCCTGGCGGATCAAGTTTCTTAAGTGATGGTTTTTTTCGTGGATTTTTCTCATCAGTATGATAAATGTTAGGAAGCACACGGTCCCCGAATATCTGAGAGTTTCATAATCAATATTAGCTATTTTAGAATTAATTTATGTGATGGTGCTTTCCTGTTCATGTTATGTCGGAGGAGGTCCTCCATGTCCTTATATGGACAAAAATATTTTGTGTGATTCATAGTTTAAATCCTCTCTCCCGATGGGTCGTGCCTGACCCGAGTGGCGTATGGCATGCAAAAACTATGTATAAGGTGACAGATCAAACTAGTTTAATGGAATTTTACATATGGGGGAAGTGTCCACCGCTGTGGCCTCGAGGTAGCGTGCTGCCTTGTCATGCAGCGGGCCCTGGTTCGATCCCCGGTCGGGACAGTTTTTCTGAGTGAGGTTTTATCGCGGTTTTTCCTCACCTGTAAGACAAATGTCAGGAAAATTTTAAGGCCCAGACGGTCCTCGAAATCATATGGCCATCATCATTCATATTCATCTTAGATTAAGCTTAGGATTAGGGACTCTCCTGGTATCGTCATCATCATCATCATCATCATCATCATCCATCATATCATCGGGGCAATGTAACACCGTCTTCCAGGCGCCCCAACCTCAGAAGTACGCCATGCCAGGAGAGAACACCAAGAACGTCGAAAGACAACCTGGGGCATTTGAAAAAAAAATATATATGGGGGAAGAAAAATTTACGGTCAACAAAATATACTCTAAAAGTATAATTTTTAAAAAATTTTATAACAAAATTTTATAAGTTCAATATTTTAAGACGTCCTTATATTCCAGTGTTACAATGGAAAGAAATGAAGTTATAGAACTTATCTTACAATTCATCTTCAAAATATTAGTTGTTTATATAAAGGTAGACCAGATCCTGCATGCTTATCAACTTACTGGTTATCATTGTGGGAGAGAGACAAATTATTATGGTAATTTTTTTGGTAGAAAAGTGCATCGAATTTTGAAATCTGGAGATGTAATTAATTATTTTACAGGTGTCTGGTGAGAGACAGGAACAAATTCTGCGCTTTCGCACAACATGCCTTCAGCAGGTATTATTTTTAAGAAAAAACTAGAACAGCGTTTTCTAATTTTTGCATGGTGAAATAGGTGACAAGAAAATTAATTTCTTTAATCACACTATTTTAATAAATTAAGCATACAATTTTAAATGTTCAATCAGAATATGATTACTTCAAATGTTCTTTTAACATCCAATACATGAAAAACCCTTTTTTTATCTTACGGTATATAAAGTTTATAATTCTGTAACATCATCATCATCATCATCCAGGGATTAAGCCTGTTGGCTCGTTCCGGTTTCATGAAAGCTATAATTGTTAAAATTGTTGAAACCATATTCTGTGTCGGCGTCCAACATTTCTCTTTCCGTCCGGTTTATAATTTTGCAATAATTTTGGAAATCTTCCTTCTGGCATTCTATCAATATGTTCTTTCCAGCCGTTCCTATATTTAATTATTCGGTCTAAGTTTGAAAATATTTAGTTCTTTTTTATATCTTTATTTCTTTTCTTATCCAGCAGAGTATATCCTGCTATATTTCTTAAAATCTAATCTCAGCTGCTTCCAATTTTTGTTCTTGTCTTTTAGTGATCGTCTAACATTCTGATCCATACATCAATACAGAAACAACCAATACTTTATAAAATTTCATTTTTGTTTCTTTTCTTGTGTTTTTAAGGATTATTTCAATAGTGACACACATTAGATTAAATTTATTTACTTTGTCATTAATGTCTTCAATTTTAACATATGATAAATTGAGACCTAGTTATTTAAAGCTGTTCACTTGCTCTAAAATTTTATTATGAATTACTATTTTTGCTCTTAAGGTATCATGTCCTTTATATGCTGAAATTTTAGTTTTATTCTTTGAAATTTTAAAATTGCAATTGACACTTATTTTTTCGAAATTAAAAATAACTCTTTGTAGATATTCTTCTCAACTGGAAATCACTACTTACTCTCGGCAAATAATATTGTATCCAACAGTTTATTATTTATTTTAAAATGTTTATTTAAATTAATCTGCCACTTTAACATAACTTCGTCTATATATAAATTAAAAAGAGAATGTGATAAAGGACACCCTTGTCTGACACCACGATTTATTTTTACAATGTTTTATTGTTTATATTTAAAACCCATGTCTATTACAATTTTATTATTTACATATAAACTTTGTATAGCCATAATCAAATGTTGTGGTATGCCTTTATTTCTCATTATACCCCATAATATACTTATATTTACCATATCAAAAGCGTTTTCATAGTATATAAATCCTATATATGTTGGGATGTTAAATTCTGTATGTTTCTCAAATAATTGAGTCATTGTGAATATACGGTCGGAACAGGATCTTCCCTTCCTGAATCCATTTTGAACATCCAATATAATATTTTTCTATAATTATATTAAGCGGTTTTTTTAAATATTGGCATTAATAATGATATATTGTAAAATTATGAAATAAATTAACATGAACAGTAAACAAAATACAATTACATAAGGATATTATAACAAGGATGAACGGAGTCATATTAACTTATAGTTGTGTACAAACACTATTTACAAATGAAGTGATGCAATTATAACATTTGTCGTTGATGTGAATATGATGAAGATGACTGGAATATTTTTTTATTAAAGTTCAAATATGACTTAAGTTTGTAACGTTCAAACCATAACATAGGACAATTAAATAAAACTTGTTTGATTGTTGAATGTGTTCTCCACATTTCGATAATGCATTTTATATTTTTAAAGTATATAAATATGCCTGAAATTGTCCATACCCGGTTAAAAATTGGGTTCCTTTTAAATTGGGAACTGTATTTGGGCATTTACGTCTGCCGTAGACTCTTGGGAAAATAAATTATCGAGTTGTCATACCCTTATCAGCATTTAGCTATAATATATCGCATTCAGCAATAATGTACTGTTTGATTTTTCACTTTATATAACACACACACATATACAGGGTGCTCTAACATTCCACTTACAAACTTCTAGGACTTGTAGAGGGGAATGTGTTGATAATATCTACAATTGAAAACCATGTCCGCAAATCTACCGTTCCGGGTGCTACAGCCGTTTGAAAACTAGCATTGCCTGAACGTACGTCACATGTCTCAACAAGTAATAGCTTCGCGATTCGTGTAAATCGAAAATTCCCCTATCGAGTATTCCAAGACTTGCTTTTTTTTCAAAAAATGTCAATATTCTTCCCTGTTTATCTAAAGCACTGGAACACATAGTACACTCACAGTTAACAGACTACCTCATCACACACGACTTATTTGATGAGCATCAGTCTGGTTTTAGAACAGGACATCATACAAGTACTGCACTACTTGACATTGTAGAGGACTTAAGAGACTCAATGGACAAAAGCAAACTCACCGCAATAGTCCTACTCGACTACAGCAAAGACTTTGACACAGTAGATATAGACTTAATGCTAGCGAGACTAAAGACACTACATCTGTCGGAAAACTGCCTTGATTGGTTTAGATCTTACCTCACTAATCGTCAGCAATCAGTTTCTGTTAATAATCGCATTTCTTCTTGGCGCTTGGTGAGGAAAGGGGTACCTCAAGGCGGCGTCCTCGCTCCTCTTCTCTTACCGATTTATATTAATGACGTGACCAAGAAACTACAAAACTGCAAGCATCATTTTTACGCCGAAGACTTACAGATTTACGCACACTTCAGGCCTGACGAAATTAATGAATATATTGACAAAGTAAACACTGACCTCAGGCATATATCTTTATGGTCCAGACAATATGGGCTGAAACTAAATGTAAACAAAACGCAAGCAATAATTATCGGACATCCACGGCTATTACACTCCATAAACAATGGCAATATGCCGGCTGTCATATTAGATAATGAACAAATTCCTTATACCGACGTCGTTAAAAACTTGGGACTTTACTTAGATTCTAATTTAAATTGGCATGTGCAAGTAAAACAAACATCTAAAAGGATCTTCTCCATAATGCATTCCCTAAAGCGTTCTTAAAAATTTTCTTCCTACAACTCTTTAAAGAATTTTAATCCAAACCTTAGTGATGTCGCATTTTGACTACAGTGACGTTCTACTAACTGACATAAGTGATGGATTGTCGGACAAACTGCAGCGTGTCCATAATATGTGTATCAGATTCATATTTAATGTTCGAAAATACGATCACATTTCTCCATTATTCCACGAATCGTCATGAATGAATGTGAATGAACATAGCCACTATGTCCCATGAAGGGCTAAGGCCTCCTACAAGAGGGGGGGCTCAATTTTAAAGTTTTAAGTGGTTCACGTGGTGAGCTAATTCACGTGAATATTATGTTTATAGAGTCTTTCACTTGTGCACTTCACTGAAGTTTATTAAGAATTTTAGTCCATTTTTAGATTGTTCGCTTGTTGTTTCCACTTGTTCCTGATGCGGGCTGTGGTTGACCAATGTCCTGCCAACATCAGTTTGAACGTGTCTGGCCATCTTCTTCTTGGCCGACCTCGTGTTCGTCTTCCAATATAGGGGTCCCACATAGTGGTTTCCCGCGCCCATCTGCCTTGTTGTTGTCTTGTTACATGACCGCCCCATGTCCACTTTGTTTGGAGGGCTTTTTGAGTAATGTTCTTTCAAGTTGTAATTTTCTGTAGCGCCATGTTGGAAATCTTATCCCGGAGTGAGACACCCACTATCTTCCTCTCCATCTTCCTTTGGCAGATTTCAATGCTCCTCCTTTACTCTCTGTTAGGGCCCAGGTTTGGCAGCCATATGTTAAGACCGGGAATACGCATCAGTTGAGGGCTTCTAATCTTATTCTGTGGTTTAGGGACTTGTCTAGAAGTATGAATTTCAGCGCCCAAATGGCTTTCCAAGATTTTCTGATCCTCCTTTGTACTTCTTTCTCTGTTCCTTGGTGTAGTGAGACAATCTGTCCAAGGTAAATGTAGCCCTCCACATATTCTATGTCTTTTGCATGTATCGAGATTGGTGTTGGCTTCCTGTTCGTCATTACTTTTGTTTTGTTGTAGTTTATTTCAAGCCCGACCTGATTGCTCCGGTCGTTCAGTTCTGTTAGCATTTGTTGCAATTCGTTTGGAGACTTGGCGAATAGTGCGACATCATCCGCAAATCGTAGGTTGGTTAGCCTTCTGCCATTTATTATGATGCCATATTTATTATCCCATTTAAGCTTCTTGAATACTTCCTCTAGTACGCTTGTGAACAATTTTGGTGAAATTGAGTCGTCTTGTTTAACTCCTCTGCCTAGTCGGAAGATCTCTCCCTCTCGTTCCGTCTTCACTTTTGCTTTGCTCTGGGAATACAAATTGCCTAGAATTTTGATATATTTTGATTCTATTCCTTGTTTCTCTAGAGCTTGCAGTACACTTGTCATGGCTACATATAAAAGAGAGAAGAAAATCGCACTGTCTAATTCTCTTATTTAAGATCCTACATACCTCGTTTCCCAATTATTTATCATCCCGTTTCCAGTATCTATCCTCAAACCATAACTTAAACACAAGATCACAACATAGTCTCCTGCTTAATATACCGCAACATAGGACATCTCATCACTCCATGTCATATACCATCTTCATTTCTCGCAACTGGAATTCCCTACCACATGAAATAAGGGGCTGCTGGACATTGGCATCTTTTAAAAGAAATCTAAATTTATATTTGCTCTAACCTCATTACCCAGTGTAAGGTATATATATTAATTGGTGTTTCTCGTATAATTTATTATATTTATATTATTATTATTATTATTATTATTATTATTATCCTATAAAATGTTGTTTGTAAATAAAATTTACATTGCTACATTTAATGTATCTTTTAACTATTTATAATTAGTATAGTGTATATTTATATTTGTCAAATATTTATTTGTATTTGTGCTGGTTGAGTGGAAGAGAAGGCCTTATGGCTTTACTCTGCCAGAATAAATAAAGCATTATTATTATTATTATTATTATTAATATTATTATTATTATTATTATTATTATTATTATAAATTTTGTTTGGAATTTTTTAAATCTGTAAAAATTGATTGTGGAGGGGTGTATCCGGGATTATTAATGCAAGTCATGATTCAGTTTTCATTTTGTTTCTTTCATTATTAATGAGTTGAATTGTAAAAAAGTGATGTACTGTGTCACGCCTCATAATAAATTATTTGTAAAAGTGGTCGCGTTAAAAACATGTTTTCAAACGGCTGTAGCACGGAAATGGTAAGTTTCTGGACATGGTTTCCAAATCTAAATTTCAACTCAGTCTCCTCTACAAGTCATAGAAGTTTGTAAGGGGGATTTTAGAGCAGCCTGTATACCCCAACGTGCTATCCATTACACCATCAGGCAAATCCAATTCAAACATTTATCTTTCTTTTATATATATGGAATGATAAGAAAAATAAATGCCTGGACGGGATTCGAATCCCGTCCAGGCATTTATTTTTCTTATCATTCCATATTAAGCTTGCATTGTTCAATGTTAAACATTTAATTATAACATTCTCATTATTACTAGATGTCGCGAGAACTCGGTCTTCACTACCATCTAGTAGTTAACTATAACAAGTAAGCAAATTAAAGAAAATATTTTTACTTTATAGCAGTGACGCTTTATCGATGTTGTAATTACATTTCTGACATTGAGCAATGCAAGCTTAATATGACATGACACGAAAAATAAATGCCTGAACATCTAGTATTATGGAGAATATATATATATATATATATATATATATATATATAAGAAAGATAAATGTTTGAATTGGATTTGCCTGGTGGTGTAACGGATCGCACGCTGGGGAACCAACCCAGATGTCCATTCAGGCATTTATATGTCTTATGTCATATTAAGCTTGCATTGCTCAATGTCAAAAATTTAATTATAGCATCGATAAAGCATCACTGATATAAAGTAAAAATATTCTCTTTAATTTGCTTACTTGTTATAGTAGCTACCAGATGGCAGTGAAGACCGAGTTCTCGCGACACATCTAG
The DNA here is from genome assembly GCA_030220185.1 of Diploptera punctata. Taxonomy (NCBI): domain Eukaryota; kingdom Metazoa; phylum Arthropoda; class Insecta; order Blattodea; family Blaberidae; genus Diploptera; species Diploptera punctata. The sequence continues at coordinate 3,559,790 of JASPKZ010009809.1, read as the reverse complement.
TAATAATGGAGAATATATATATATATAAGAAAGAAAAATGTTTGAATTGGATTTACCTGGTGGTGTAATGGATAGCACGCTAGGGTACCAACCCAGAACTCCGGGTTCAAATCCCGTTCAGGCATTTATTTTTCTTATGTCATATTAAGCTTGCATTGCCCAATGTCAAAAATTTAAATTTAAATATAACACACACATATATATTCGATGGTGACCCAAGAGGTCAATATCATTAAAGTGAATAGTAGAGTTGCCTTTGACATATAGAGGAACATAGGCCGAGTTCATAATTACAGTGCGCTCGCACTAATCGAAATGCTGTACCATCTCTATTTATGTATTAGGTTGTATAAGTAATGTCGATTTGTAATGCAATGTTGTGTGCCTGGTGGAATTTCGAAGGTATCATTCACTGGTAGTTTGTTCTAAACTAGAATGCAGTTGATGCGGATCTTTATTCTCCACAACTGGAACGAGTTCATGAAATATTGAGGTTCATGTGTATAAACTCGACTGGACCCCACATAGCACAAACTATATTCAGGAATTGAACTGCTACCACACTCAGCATACAATACGTACTAATAAAGTGCATTGTTAAAACCGTTAAGGTGGAAAGTCATAAAATAAAATAAGTTAAAATATACCTTCTTAGGTAAGATCCGTCGTCCTGAACTTATAAAATATGTATTCTTTAGGCCTTTCAGAACATCCGTTCCATTTTCAGCAGGTCCTTCTTCGCTATAATATCTAATATGATGGTTGATGCTGCTGGTCCTAATGTGGTGACAAGACCACATTAGGAGATAATTATATAATAAGATTTATATAAATATAAACCACTTAAATTTAAATATAACTTTATTATATAATCATTTATATATTATTAGGAATACATGACTTATAATATATATATATATAGGTATTACATTTAGATAAATTAATTATATACAATTAAATAATTTAAACTACATATACAAGTATATACATATATACATATACGTATAATGATATACAATAACATATGGACTAGTAATTAATATATTTATTATAATCTATATAAATAACTGAATATATATATATATATTAATTATCAACCATCATATTAGATATTGTAGCGAAGAAGGACCTGCTGAAAATGGAACGGATGTTTTGAAAGGCCTAAAGAATACATATTTTATAAGTTGAGGACGACGGATCTTACCTAAGAAGGTATATTTTAACTTATTTTATTTTATGATTCAGCATACAGCCCTGATTCACTTTGACATCTGATTTCGATCCATGATCCATTTCGCTCATTTCTTGCTTGAAATTTCGAAAACATTGAATCAACGGAAATTAGTCTCAACGAATTCTTCACAACAAAAACCAGAGATTCATACCTTCGCGAGATAATAAACCTAGCTGTAAGATTGCTCAAGATCACACAATCTGGTGATAAGTACTTTGAAAGAGTAGTATAATTTCTTGTACATTAAAATTCCAAATATATTTTGTTTAAACTAGGCCTATAGCATTCTTGTAAGACAGTATCTATATATCACATTCAACTGCAATGCTACCACATTATAACGATATTTATATATATAATTTAAAAATTAGTAATTATAGAGAATTTTCATAGGCACAAAATGCTTAAATTTCCATAAATTATCTGCGTTTTAGTTGGTTGTCTATGATCGTTCTCTTTTCTTTAGGTAAATTGTGAACGAACGTAGTTATTTTTTTATTTATTGCTTAATAATGCCAACTTATAAGTATCAGGTTCAAGACTAGGCGTGAAAATATTGATAAATTACGCAGAGGTCTCTTGTTTCAGGCTTGAGTTACTTTTACGCTCTGTAAAGCTAAGAAATGATGCAGAGCTGACTATGATAGTCACTATATCATCAGATCCGAAATTTATAAAGGAAAAAATAAATAAATTATTAACAAGAAAAGCACTTTTCAGGGATACAAAAATGTTACAGTTAATTTTTCTCTTAAATCAAAAGGAAAAATTCAGCTAAACGTGGAGATATAATAACGATTGCAGGAACATTTTTAAAAATTCTATTTTAAAATTATAACTGTTATTACGGTCAAGTCAGTATTCAGTACCGCATAATAATTTAAAAATAAGATATACACGGTTTTTACGCATTTCTGAGAACATGTATTTCATTTTATTTGGTCATTTTTCGTTGCACGTTTGTGCAAAATTTAGAGTTAACATAGTTTGGGGGAATAAAGATGTTACGATGTTTTACTTAACGGCGCTCTTTAAGAAATAAGATTATTAGTCCTAATTCAAATATGATCGTGAAAGGGTCGACATATTTTGCTCACAATCAGAGGCCTTGCTTTTTAGGGTTGTGTTTTACATAGCGAAAATCAATGTGTTATAAATATTATATTATTATATACAACTTGCATCATTAGAGGATTGCCCCAAGGACAAAGTGATACAGACAATTAATTTTTGAAATTGATGAAATACATTTTGTAAATACATTAAAAAAATTTAAATTGTAGGCTTAATTGAAGTATACATACTATAAAGTAGACATTTTGTAAATATGGTTTATTAAAATTGATCCTCTAATTGCAGCGATGGCAATTTTAGAAAGATACACGCTGTCTAAATCTAAGAAATTCCAAAATTTAGATATATACATTTCATCATCATCATCATCATCATCCGGTATCATGACAGCTGCCGCCGTCTTCCGGAAACCAAACGCCATTCCTCTCTGCCTATCCATTGATCTTCCTCCAATCCTCTGACATTCATAGCCGCTTGTACCCCTTCTATCCAAGTTTTTACACGCATTTATTAAGTAATTTTAAAAAAGGTTACCCCGTGTTAAGTTTTACTTCACATTTCACATATCGGCCTTCAATTTAAAAAAAATAACTAATAATAATATTAACATATATTTGTTCTTTTTACCTAGCATAGGTTTTCATTGAAGTCTCTTCGGTTGAACAATATTCTTTCAATAGATAAGCTAATTGATTTTGAGATCAAAAGCAGCATAAATAGCAAAACTACATATTTTGAAAAATTGCCAATCTACAACATGGGTCTCGTGAAATTATCTGCCTTTCCAATAAACATATATACATACATTTTACTCTGAAAAAAGCATCGATCCTAGCCGGGTTTGAACCCACGAATCTTTAAATCAGAGGTAACCATGATAGCCACTAGTCCACCAAGAACTACAAAGGATGAAAGGAGAGGTTAAGACAAACAGCTTAATGTATGCATGCAAGTACATCAACTGATTTCTTCTTACTAAGAGTCATACCTTTTCCACGCATAATTTTAATGTTTCACTTAAAGACGTTATAGAAATGGTTTATTTGATGAACTTAAAGCTGCATTTACCCCACAGGGTAAAGACATTTTAACCAGGATCTGTGGAAAGACGATACGAAACAACCTAAATCAGAATGTCGTAGAGTACTGAGGTCTCAGTCCCTTATCTACTTTATTTGTGTCCCTATCGTTATAACTAGGACAAGGCATTTAATGACCTATAAATTGGTAAAAAATGCATTTATGACCTAAAAAATACAAAAAAAAAGACCAACAAAATTAAAAAAATACGAATAAAAAGTTAAGAATCATCCATAGTAATTCTGCCCGAAGGCAGGTCCTTCACTGCAATCATAGCATTTTCATGCGGGGACCGTTTGGGCCGTTTTCCTGACATTTGTCTTACAGGTGAGGAAAAACCCCGATAAAAAACCTCACCCAGAAAAACTGCCCCGACCGGGGATCGAACCCGGGCCCGCTGCGTGACAAGACAGCACGCTACCTCGAAACCACAGCGGTGGGCAAGTTAAGATTAACCAATAAAAATACTATTTATTAGATTAAGTACTCACTTGATTACTGAATTACATAAAATTAACTTAACATCAAAATATTAAAAGAAAATTATTTAAAAAATATGTATTAGGGTACCTTTTATTGCTGAAAATCCATTTCAATTATACAGTGCACTTTTACAACAATTTTAAATTGCAGTTAACAATCAAAATAAAGCTAGCATGAGCTCTAAGAAATTGAATAAAATTCCTAGAAGTGGGCAACTTCATTATGCACATACCTTGAAAAATAGAGGTAGTACTTAGCAAAACATCTACTTAATTCCACGAAATTGTATTGACAAGGAAAAATACTGAATTATAATAAAAATCTCAAATCACATACAAATAATTACACAGCCTTCCGGAAAAGTGTAAAAAATGCTCAAAATGACCTAAAAATTGCGAAAAAAATGACTTATCCCTAAAAAGGTTAAGAAAATGCAAGAAAAATGCCCCAACGAATTGTTTTTATTTAATCCGTTTTTTAATGCCATACATTTTCATATATGCAAGCAATGTTTCAACATTTATAAGAAAAAGATGCAAAATCATTAATTGCCTTGCCCTAGCAATAACAGTCGGTGTACAGTCTTAGACAAGGAACATGGCCAATGTAGGAAGAATCTAAGTGAGCTTCTGACAGACATATTTTTTAGAGTTCCGTCTGATACTCAGAAGTAAGATAGAATATATGCTGGTCCAACATTAGGCCTATATATTTGTTTCTGGACCAGTCATTCGATTCTTATTCTATTTCAATTTCGTTCCATTCAACATATACAATTGAAATTAATGTGGATTCAAAAAAAGAAATATATTTTCGCGTAGGCCTACTCACCTTCATGTTCAACCGCTGGAACAGTTTGCCCGCAGTTATCTGAAAAAAATAATTAAAATTATTTTACAGGTCACTGCATTTCAATATTAAATAATACATTTGTTATGAACAAAGCTTACGCAATACTACAAAGATAAAAAGGAAGTTACATTAGTTTGTGAATGATTATTTAGAACATTAAAAATAGTAAACACAGAATCAAATATATATTAATTTTATAATTCCAAGTAGATTACATCCGAAGATCATTTAGCTTACTAAAATAACATGAATATCTCCATAAACAAATTATTGTATTATATCATACGTACATTGTATTCATTACTAGGCTAGGATTTTTAAAAGAATCGCAATTTTTTAAAGTAATAGGCATTTATTGAGATTTTACGAAGGATCTGATTTTTTTTTGGAATAGGCTATATACATTTAGCAATTAATAAATTTAATTATTTATGAAAATAATACTAAGATTAACAAATATTTTCTTTTGTTTTGTTTAAATATTTTATATTCGTAAAATTAGTTTTCTATATCTCATTATTTTTCTTTGTTTTTATATGCATTAGACAAGGGCAATTTAATATATCTTAAGTTATGTAGATAGGAAATAACACTATGAGGTTTTTTAATATTGTTTATTTTTTATTATTTCACTCACCTCATACTTCATAATTCATAGCAGACCCAGGGTTTCTTCACATCTTTTGTGACATTCTCAATGCTGTGTCACGTTCACAACTGACGTCCAACGGCCTTCAATCCTGCGGACTGACCTCCGCGCCATCTGGTGGCCGACCGAAAAATTTCCAAATCAGTCCTCTCTCCTTATAACCGGGTATTTCAAAATTCATAGTTGTATTTTCATTCTTGCATATGTGATTTTTTTCCCAAATTGTGAGTTCCTTCGGTTTTTCCAATTGTTTAAATAATTTTGTTTTGGTTTCTATTCTATGTTTTTGTAGGATTGTTTGAGGTATTCAATTCTGTGCACATTAATGTTGTGCATTTGTTATGGTTTAGGCAGCGTAAGCCACTTAAGCGTAAAGAAAGGGATGTTTTTTACGTTTTAAGGGTGTAGAAGTTAAGTACCGCAACTCACTTATAGCCTATGTTCATCCCGAAAATTTGCTGAACATTTTGCAAAAACCCCATCACAATCGGTTGAACGGTATCGCAAAGCATAAAATACGAACAAGTAAACATGCATTTTTATATATTAGAATATTAGGGGTAGTGATCATGTGTTGCGACTGATTTAAAATTATTTTTTTGGTCACTTTTTTTCCATTAAGTTTTTAATGTAGGGACTAGTATTGGTGAAGGTGACTGTTTAAGAACAGTACGGTCGATAACATTTCTCAGATATATAAATGAGTTTAATTACTCTGTGATTAAGACGAATATCGCATGCCCTTTCCATTAATATTATACCTCATTAGTGAGGTTAGACATTAGCGGGAGAAATTCACCCGCTTCCTCTGACAGTGTATTAGTCAAATCAAATAAAAATTTTCTCAGAGGAATCCAATAGAACTGCTCTGAATTACACAAAAGTCACTATTTCAATTAACAAGACTCTTCAAAAACTCTAATCATTAATTGTCACAATTCAAATTTAGGCGTAGAAGGACCTCTCATGACATTCTTTACGTGTCATAAATCAACGACACGGGAGCTACGTTTTACGTTAATTTCAAATAAAGCTACGCTCAGTATTTTGTATTCCATTTCATAGTACTTGTGCCCGATGGCAGGTCTATGCTTGCAGCTTTACTAGGGAATTATAGGTGTGGTAGCTTCCCGTTGTTTACCATACGGGCGAAGGATGATGATGGCGGGGTGATTTTCGAGACCATTGGGCCCCAAGCCTCCTGACATTTGTCTTATATGTGAGGTACAACCCCAAAAAAAAAACCTCACCCAGGAGCCCGCCCCGATCGGGAATCGAACTCGGGCCCGCTGCGTGACAAGGCAGCACGCTACCTCGAGATCACACCGGTGGACTTATTTTGTATAATATATAAACATTTTACAAGTCACGTAGGCATAATATTGAATATGAAATGAATGTTTTATTGAAACTGGCAGGACTAAAGGTACTCAGGCAATGCTATGTAACTTCTTCCGCTGCTTACATTTATAATTGGATACTTACTTACTCACTGGCACTATCGAACCCGTGGGTTCATGGCCGCGCGGACATAAGCTCTCCATACATCCCTATCCTGAGCTAATGCTTTCCAATAATTCTCTGTATAATCTACTTCCCTCAAATCATAGTTAATGTTATTCTCTCACCTCATTCTTGGTCTACCAACTGGGCGTTTTCCCTCTGGCTTTCCTACAAGAAGTTTCCATGCAAGTCTTTCATTCCCCATACGTGCAACATGTCCTGCCCATCGCAGTCTACGAGACTTAACTGTTCTTATTATATCTGGCTTCCTATAAAGACCATGTAGTTCATTGTTATGCAGTCTTCTCCATTCACCTGTCTGTTCATCTCTCTTTGGTCCAAAAATTTTCCTAAGCACTTTATTTTCAAATACCCGCAATCTCTACTTCTCCCTTAAAGTAAGAGTCCATGTTTCGCACTCATATAATATTACTGGTAGAATAATAGTTTTATATATTTTCAGTTTAACTTTTTTTAAAGGAGTTGGGGCATCAAGAGTAATTGGATACAATTCTATAAATCTTACATATTTTTGCCTTCAGTATAATTCTGTTTTTCATGTACACAGAGTGTAGCCTGCGACTCAAGTACAACAAGCAGTGGGATAGTTGTAAACATAAGCTGTTTCTGACCGTGCAGCGCACCGTAACTCGATCGATGTTAAGGCTCAAATTGAGTCGTGACACAGCGATTGCCCATTTACGATCTAGTGGTTTTTAACTATTGTAGTATTTAAAAACTAGTGTATTTACATTTATATGTGAAGAGCAATAGACTACGATAGTTGATCCATTATTACGTAAAAAAATACCACTCTAACTAAACTCGTTATAAACAATATTGTATAGATCTTTGACTGACCAAAACTAAGTTGGAAACACAAGGTGTCTCATGTTTTCACAAAGGTAGAAACTAATTTACAAGAAGAGGAGGAAGAGAGTTGTGGGATGCCTGTGTGAATGACGAAAAAATTAATTCGGTTTGAATTACACAAAATAAATCACATATGATGTTATTTTACGGCTGACAATCTTATAATACTTTTCAAACCTATGTAACCAGGAAGAACTGACTTTGAAGTAGATTTGATCTGTGCCCACCGAATCACTAGCTGTTTCGAGTGCAATTCTCTTTACGTCACTTTATTTTACAATTTCATTTCTAGACCGCCGCAGAAAGAATTCTTCAAATGTTGTTCGGTGCACACTTTTCATTTTATTTATAACATCATTTTTTTGCTCAACTGCTTGCTTCATTTTGTAGAATTTACTTTCGTTTGTTAGCAACGAGAATCTATACTGCTCCATAACTTATGGTTAAAGGTTTTATTTTTATTCCTTGGTGTACCTGGCAGAATCTAATACTCAATTACCTTACATTTTTCTTCAAAAGAATGACTGGAGGAGACGGATAATAAAGAGAACCAGAATGCTGTGAAGCACTCGATTCTTCTTCTGACGAGGCAATTGTTTCTTCTGATTCGCTTTCTTGTACATGAGACATGTTACCATCATCTTCTCGTTGTTCATTTTCATCAATGACCAGACTATGAATTTCTTCAACTGATTCATAACTATTTATTCGTCATACATAACATCAGCAACTATAAGCTCCTTTCGCAGCATTTTATATTCTGTCTCTTTATAACTTTATTCTGTTAGATTAGCGATAACTTTAACCGATATATTTACAGAGTTCATCTTTTCCACTTAATAAAAGCAAACAAAACACAATAGCACAACACAACTGAGAGCACGCCTAGAGCAGTAATGTGTTCACTGTTACTTATACCACAGTGCATGTTATACGTTCCCGCAACCTAAGATGGTCCCGTCAACTTACATCTTCATTGGTCTGTAAATCTGGTGTTCATTTCATTAGGGTTGTACATTGTATGCATTTTGCATAATTGTAATGCTTAATCGAACAGTAATAATGACATTTGTTTTGTTTCGTACCCCAGGTGAAGGTTTGCTTGTAAGAGATAAGAAAATGTAGCTCTTTTGTATTAGTCTACAAGAGAAAACACGAAAGATCTGAAGAGGTGGTTAGGAAACAACAATTAATTTTAGATTTCATAAATATTCCGTGACATTCAAATTAAAGCTAATAGTACATACTTCTACATGAAACAGAATACTGATATCTCCTAACTACGACTGGTAGTAAAGTCCTATAAATGAAGAATGACACCGGGAAGGAAGAAAAATGAGACGATCTATGATATGGTAAGTTTTCTGTTATCAGTGCCTCTAGGTTATATTTATGAGACAGGCGGAATTGTAACCACTTGGAAGGCGGAGTTACATTACCCAGATGATACATGTGATAAATGATAATGAAGAGTCGGGAGAGTCCTTAAACATAAAGCTAACATAAATCCAGACCACAGGAATAATTCCCTTTAAAAGTGTACATGGTCTGACCGAGAATCTAACCCGGGGCCTCATGAAGCTCTGATCACTAGCCCATGAAACAATCACTGAATTCATTCTAGTGTTGAAATAATAGTTTTCCTCTGTTAGAGTACGTATTGCTGAAGTTCTTGGATCAACTCCTCTCTCGGAATACTTTTATTTTAAATATATAATATACCCATTGAAAATGGAATTAACAGACAGCTTTGAACAGAACCTAAATTTGCATAAATTCATCTTACAATCTGCGATAGATTAGCTGCTATTGTGTAGATGTAAATTCTCTCCAATATAATAGTGATAACACTAATAAATAACCTATTGAAGCTTCATCACACTACAAGTTATGTTTTGTCAAAAACTAATGTCAACTACCTCGCCCCAGGGCTTCAGCGCCTCAAACACATAGAGAATTAGTACATAAAGCGGCACTATAATACAGAAAACAACATTTAAGTTATATTCACACTAACCATATTTATTAATTTACTGATCTAGATCGGGTAGATTTCTGGAGAAAACGCGGAAAATAAGAACAACACTTATTCAGGAATAAATAAATATGTTAGCAAATTGCAATGCCATTAATTCTTAATAATTCTACATAACTAAGTTAATGTATAATGTAATTGTATTGATATCTAATTGTAATATTATTGTGTTCTCTTTTTTTTGTTTGTTTTTAAACATCAACTTATTGTAACGGACTGTCAACAGCACGTACGGCTTACTGCCCGTGCGATCCATATTTATAAATAACATTTTATGTATCTTACGCACGACCGCCGTAGACGTAGTAGGGTTAAGGCCAACTGAGCTACAAGTCCGAGGCGTCGCCAGAGCCGGTTACAAGTCCCGTCTGGGGCTCAGCGATTTTTTTAACTAAGAGCCCCAAACATCTGGCGGGCACTATAGGCCTGGAGTCGCACTCAGCCTCTAACGATGAAAATGAGTACCAGAGACTTGTTCTGGAGCGGTTACGGGGGTAAAGGCGGCCGAAACGTCAGGGCTGACAACCCGGCTAGCACATAAAGTGTCCCGATTGTCTGGAAAATGTGCACCGGCGCAGCCTTCTTAACTCATACTACCCAAGCGGCCCTCCGGGCTCTGTGGTGGGATCACTTTACTTGATAGTCCCGCCGCCCGTAGCCGAGCGGTTTAAGAGTAGGAAGCCTTGGCGACAGAGCCTACGCCGACTTGCGCTGCCGTTCGAGTCTCCCGTGGGAGGAAGAAATTTTCTCATGTTATTTCGGTCAGTATGGGACCGCGTGCCCCCACCCAGCATCGTAGAGGCAATGGGCTAGCTACAATTAAGTAAGTAGACGAGCTCCAGGTTGAGGCAACAGCTATAACGGCATGCGCGCGGGGACTCGACATGCCTAACCACATAAGTCATCCATACACTGGCTGTTGATCATCTACCTCTGTGATTGAAACATGTAGTGCCGCATGTTGATAGGGCCAGCCAGCCGGCCCTGAGTAAAAGGGCAACGACATGTAGATGCGAAAAGTGGAAAAGACCCTCAGTCGGACGTCTTAGTTTAATAAAGCTCCTTTAGGTATGTATGTATGTATGTATGTATGTATGTATGTATGTAATTTACTGAAATATTAAACTAAATAAAGTAATTATACTCTTGAAAATTCGGGGTTTTTACAATTAATTATACACAAACAACTAGAATAGTATGATCACATGCCAGGAGAAGTGCTCTGGAAGAATGACATTGAGATTAATGTAATGGATACCACCAGGAAGGGGGTGCCCCAAGGAGACATAAGCGATTGTGAAGGCCCAGTTATATAAACACATACCATAGGTAAATAAAAGGCATTGAAATGACGGGATATTCCACCGACAGCCGGATATAGCTGATCGAAAATGGTTTAGTCGCCGGGAAAAGGCTCGTCTCTCTAAATATTGAATCTGTATACCACAGACGTCAAGAAATATTGATATTGTCCTATCTCGTAGCACTGGATTCAGTGAAGCACGCAGAGACGGTAGTTTCCACTTCACGTAGTATTGCGAATCTGGTTATTATCATTACACATGTGATTAGCTGGAGCTATAATTTTACCCTTTCATATTAATATCTAATTTATTTATCGTAATGCATTTTTAGTTTTAATTACTGATTAATTTTTGTCAATAAATTGTTTGTCATCATCTCCATGGATTGTGCCATTTCATCCGTTCTGTCTCTGGAATTTATATCTGCTCTCGCTAACGGACTTTAGGTTTACGAATTCTTCTCTTACTCTCTGGTAAGTACCTGAATGCTTGCAGAGAAATTCGTCTTGCTTTATTTCGTCGTGAAGTTAATTATCAATTTTATCTGTATTCGACAATTATTTCTAATACACTTGATAGTTTCAATACTAATAAAATTCATAACAAATTCCGTTGAGGTGAATAGTCATAAGATAAAAACTTAAAATATTTAGGCCTACCTGCTACATACTTTCAGTTGCTGCTACAGTCACTTGGAGTCTACAACGTCATAAACAACAACCACAACAACATCAAGTAGTAGCAGAAGCTCATCCTGCTGATGATGGAAGTTAACTTCCGAAAGGCCTCCATATAATATTTAAATATAATATTTTAACATTGTTGAGGAATACGACACCTGCCAAAAAGGTACATATTTTAGTTTTTCTCTTATGGCTTGATATTTTATTCCTTACAAATAGACTCATATGCTTTGTGTTGTGGTCAAGAAGATTGTATCCTACCAGAGGACTACCTAATTATATCTCTGCTGCTTCAATTATCATCTGTCAGGCTATTCCTCTGGAGATTTTGAGTTCAATGAACATAAATAAACTGGAACCAAATGGTGAAATTATTTGCCTCGGTGGTTTAGTGAAGCTCAATCCCATGGACCATGATTTCAAATCCTGTCGGGGTCGGTGGATTTTTAGGATGAAAAATCTAACGGACAAGTCCACCGGGAAGGATTTTATGCCTTTGGATCCCGAGTTTGGTATATCGGGCTCATATCTCAAGCCTAAATCAGTACTCTGAGCAGACCTGAACCGATCTTCTTTATCCAAGTCATAACTTAGTTGCTTACTAGTTCTTGCGCACGTTTTATTTGTGGTATTCGCAAATTTGACCATGTTACACCGTCCCTGGAACAATTATCGTGGCTTCGTCTAAGAGATCGTAGAACTGTCCATTCACTATCCCTTCTCTATAAAATCCTTCACACATCATCGCCTAATTATTTATCACGCCGCTTCATCAGACTATCCGACACACATAATCTTGACACTCGATCCCATCAGCACATTGTCCTTTATATCCCTCCTCATCACACTGTATATTATTCATTATCTTGTACGGTCTCGCTTACCAAAACATGGAATTCCCTTCCGCCCTATGTCAGAGACTGTCAAACTATAACATCCTTCAAAAACAAATTAAAGAATTATTTAATAACAAACTAACTTATACACCTCACTGATAGTATTCTATTAACAATTAATACATTTAATTATCTATGAAAATAACATTAAGATTAACAAATATTTTCTTTTGTTTTGTTTTAAATATTGTACAAACGTAAAATTAGTTTTCTATATCTCATTATTTTTCTTTGTTTTATATATACATTAGACAGGGACAATTTAATATGACTTGCTTGTATACATTTTATTATTAGCTTTAGTCTTAATTTTAACTAACATTAACTAGTTGCATTATAGATCATAATATAATAGATATTATCTATTTGATCAAAATTTTATTTAGTATTTAATATTAGAGTTCATTGAGATTGTTATATTCTCATGTAATATATGTTTGCCCTGGTGGGTGGAAGAGAAGGCCACATGGCCTTAACTCCACCAGGCTAAATAAATAAATCTCTCTCTCTCTAGATGCGCCGATGCGATATGTGGACCATATTGGCGCTCACTTACATTTATAGAGAATTAAGCCTAATTAAATTACCTCGTTTAAGAAACTTCCATGTCTCCATTAGAGAATATGGGATATGTATACGTATACATACTGGTGCATATATTAATATTAGAAAAATAAGAATAGTAATATATCGGTAGCGGTGACTTACTTCCTCATTGCTAGATGACCTATTTTCAATAAATATCTAGTATAAATCCATCGTTACATTAAATTTTATTTCTCGTCCTCCTATTTCACTTTATTGTTGCTATTCTTCTTTATTGTTTTACTTTCTCTTCTCTAGTAAGATTTGTACCTCCATGAGAATTACAAGAAAATACACAGGACTAGTTTATAGTTGGCAGAAACCAAGAACTTTGAAACTGATACACTAGACAGAAACACAACTGATAGGCCTTCCTGAATCTATGATTGTCGAGATTACGAGATTACAGCCATAGACTTCACAATATATGGGCCACATTCTAGTGTCAAGAAAGATATTTAAGATTACCCTAAAGTTTCAAACTCGTTCCACTGCACTGGTAGCGCTCTGCCGGTCAAGCCTACGAAGGCAATCAAATTAGTTAGAACATCAATATTATTCAATTTTGCGTTATTTGTTTTCACAGCTGAATAAAGATAACATTTAAATTTAAAATATTATTTAAAGATCATTAAAATCAGTTTAAATAATAATACGGATTCGAAATATGTAATCTTACTTTAATGAAGGAGAAATGTTTTACGAGTAGTTTATTTGAGAATAAAGTTCTTAGAAAAATGTTTGGTCCAAAGAGAGATGAACCGACAGGCGAATGGAGAAGACTGATTAACAGTGGACTACAAGATCGTTAAGAGAAACCAAATATAATACGAACAGTCGATATTCGTAAACTGCGATGCGAAAACATGTGGCACGATTGGGGAATGAAAGAAGGGCACAGGCCTATAACGTATCAGCAATTTTTTGAAACTGCAGAATAGGAGTAAAGATGCAATATGAGTTATCAACACACAGTAGCCATGAGGAGGGCACCATCCAGTGTGCAGCATACTGTAGCTTACGGGGCTTTCTTGGCACTTAATCCCTTCGCGGCAGCAAGATGTTTTCGCTTAATAAGTCGACGTTTGGGTTTAAAAAGTAGACGTTATCACAATAGAATAAGACGTCGGTAACTGCACTAACGGTAAGCCGAGAGTAGGAAATCCAAACAGTACAGAATGAGCCTCGCTATTCTAGGCGAAGGAATCTGGCACAATTTAAGTGGTAATCCATTCAATGCAAAGCATAAGTTAATTATTCTATTCCAGAGCAGAAAACGTTCCATTGGATTTTATAACCCAGTCAACATGGACTAGGTATCCCGGAGCATTGCCTCCGCATGAGTACTTAGGGGTGGTGCTGGCATTTGCCGGCCCTGAGATTTAACAATACTGTTCTCATTAATGGTTTTGGAAGAAGTGCCAGATTTAAGGGTCTCGGTGAAGGAAATATAAAAATTGACTTTTAACGAAGTGAAGGTTCGAGATTGGGTTTTGAAAATTAAATTGACTACATGTTAACAGTTGAGTCTGGAGCCAAATCATCTTTACCATAATTAGATGTCAAATATCGCTTACGAATATCAAATAATATAAATTATTCTATCAACCGATAATTCAGATTTGATGTCTGAGACTCTGAATGCCCTATCTCAATTTATCTGAACCAGCTCCTCAATAATAAAACAGATTTAGTCAATTTAAATAATTTACCATAGTTATAATAATAATAATAATAATAATAATAATAATAATAATAATAATAATAATAATATCATCATCTAGGGATTAAGCCTGTTGGCTCGTTCCGGTTTCATGAAAGCTAGAATTGTTAAAATTGTTCAGACTATTAATAATAATAATAACATAGTTGCTTTACTTTACCTGACATAGTTAAGGTCTTAAGAATATATATATATATATATATATATATATATATATATATATATATGTTATAATTAAATGTTTAACATTGAGCAATGCAAGCTTAATGTTAAACATTTAATTATAACATCTATAAAGCGTCACTGCTATAAAGTAAAAATATTCTCTTTAATTTGCTTACTTGTTATAGTCCGCTACTAGATGGCAGTGAAGACTGAGTTCTCGCGACATCTAGTAATAATGGAGAATATAATTCATATATAAGAAAAATAAGTGTTTGAATTGGATTCGCCAGGTAGTGTAATGGATATCACGCTGAGGTACAGACTCAGAGATCCGGGTTCGAATCCCGTCCAGGCATTTATTTTTCTTATCATACCATATATATATATATATATATATACAGGGTGTAACAGCACATCACCGACAAAGTTATAGGGATGATAGGCCATGCAGAGAGGTTCATTTTTTGTGAAGGAACATATAGTTGCAAACACGTCGTTTATGAGTTATGCACAGATGAAGGTGTTCACCCGTAATGGTCGGAATTGAATACAAACAATTCTACATGTAGCATTTTATTGAAAAATACATGTTTCTACAATAAGTGTTCAAAAAATAAGTGTTTTGAAGACGTCAAAAATAATCCTGCCATGCTCGGTCCTGCTGGCCGATCGTTGCTGCGACGATATCAAACATGCAATGAGGCACAGGCTCGAATGTTTGAACACTTATTATAAAAACATGCCTTTTTCAATAAAATTGTATGTGTACAATTGGTTGTATTCAATTCAGACCCTTACGGGTGAACACCTTCATTTGCGCATAATTCATAAATGACATATTTGGGACTGTATGTTCCTTCACAAAAAATGATCCTCTCTGCATGGCCTATCATCTCTATAATTTTGTCGGTGAGGTCCTGTTACACCCTGTATATATAGTTTTACACATTACACAGTAATTACATTCATATTACATTTTAAGTAAAGCTTCCTGATTTAAAGCATGACATTTTCATGAAGTAATGGTCTACTGGTTCGTCTTTTGCAGCACTTGAAAGTTCATTGTGCAATAAATAAAATAAGTGTTTTACATCCAGTTGGTACACTTTTAAAAATATCAATCATTATAAGTTGATATAATTATATATCTGCAGTACATTAGTGGTTTGATTGTTAGAGCAGGGGTTGCGAACTGGTAAATGGAGGAGAGATTGATATGATCCCCATTCCACACGCAATTACAATCAAGACTATCTCTCGGCATAGAGAGTACGACAGTGACGAAACCCTTCAATTCAAAATATGAGTGGCCGAATATTAATTCCTTGCATAATTTTTCCTTAAATTCATTTTTTGGACTAACTTCTCAATTATAGGCTTAATTACAGATACAGGAAGACGAATTATGGAGAGTAAAGTATTTTCATTTGAACTGAACAGTATTTCGTATAAATTATTTTGGTAATCTTTTTACATCTATAATTATTATTATTATTATTATTATTATTATTATTATTATTATTATTATTATTATTATTATTATTATTATTGGTCTGTACTTTCAGAAGAATAAGATTTTTTACTTTATATTTATTTTTTGAGAGAAGCTTAATTCCTACTTTATTTTTAATTTTAGGATGGGGATATCAACCTGAACGATTACAAGCGGGAGTTTATCTTTTATTTTATACTTTACTAGCCTCTTTACCATTATTGGTAGGGATTATGTATCTTTATGATAGTAACAACTTAACTTTTTTCCTGATAGAAGGAGCGGGGGAATTGGTTAGATTTTTTTATATAGGAATAATTCTTGCATTTTTGGTAAAAATGCCTATATTTTCTGTTCATTTATGACTCCCAGGACTGAAATCAAATTCGAAAGTAGTTTCTCACATATAGCCGTATATTGAACTAAACATTGGAATAATGTGATCTGCAAAATGTGTATTCATTCCCCGTGTGAAATAGAAAAAAATAACGTTCATATTAACGTTATACGTAATATACTACTAATTAATTATATTTTAATTCATGTCACTTAAAGCATATTAACTCACTAATGCAATACTTATTTCTGTTCATACCTGAAAGCTTACCTTTTTCATCTTCACAGCTGTGAACAATTTAAATGTGGTGTTATGTTACAATGTCTCAACTTATTAATGCAATACTTATTTCTGTTCATACCTGAAAGCTTATCTTTTTCATCTTCACAGCTGTGAACAATTTAAATGTGGTGTTATGTTACAATGTCTCAACTTATTAATGCAATACTTATTTCTGTTCATACCTGAAAGCTTATCTTTTTCATCTTCACAGCTGTGAACAATTTAAATATGGTGTTATGTTACAATGTCTCAAGTAACAAAACTGTGAACAACGGAATACACTCTCTGCCTTTTTTATTTATTTTTTTTCCTTTACGAATACATAAATTAACAATTTCCCATTTCTCACGAAATGTATACGTATTTATTTATTTATTTATTTATTTATTTATTAGTCTGAAAATATATAAAACTATTATTCTACCGGTTATATTATATGGGTGCGAAACATGGACTCTTACTTTAAGGGAGGAAAGGAGATTGCGAGTATTTGAGAATAAAGTTCTTAGGAAAATTTTTGGACCAAAGAGAGATGAACAGACAGGTGAATGGAGAAGACTACATAACAACTCTACATGGTCTTTATAGGAAGCCAGATATAATAAGAACAGTTAAGTCTCGTAGACTGCGATGGGCAGGACATGTTGCGCGTATGGGGAATGAAAGACGTGCATGGAAACTTCTTCTTATAGGAAAGCCAGAAGGAAAACGCCCAGTTGGTAGACCAAGAATGAGGTGGGAGAACAACATTAACTATGATTTGGGGGAAGTAGATTATACAGGGAATGATTGGAAAGCATTAGCTCAGGATAGGGATGTATGGAGAGCTTATGTCCGCGCGGCCATGAACCTACGGGTTCGATAGTGCCAGTGAGTAAGTAAGTATTTATTTATTAGTTTAGCCATGATGAAACGTAACTGACTGCCCACTTTGCGTTGTCATGCATCTTATCAACAGATTTTCAAGTAATGGGATGGGTATTTTAGGGTTGCATTTCTTTTCGCTACAAAGAGTGGATATTTCCAATCTCTATGTTAGAGGAACTATGTTATCAAGATTAGGATTTTTTAGAGTTCAAGATTATAATTGGTACACCGCTATGGTCTCGAGGTAGCGTGCTACCTTGTCACGCAGCGGGCCCGGGTTCGATCCCCGGTTGGGACAGTTTCCTGGGTGAGGTTTTTATCGGTTTTTTTCTTACCTATAACACAAATCTGTGGCACCATGCATAACACCCATAACCCTCAAAATTAAAAAAAATGAGTTAATATTATTAATGTAATATTGGAGCTGTCATTTATCATTCCTCAAATTTTTATTGCTGTACAATTAATTAAACATAAGATCCAGAGATGGACAACACATTGGAGATTCACTTCAGATAGGAAACCTCCATGCATTCATTTTCTCAGAACTACTTAAACGAGGGTTATTGGTTCATGCATGGTGCCACAGAAATTTCAGGAAACTTTAAGGCTTAAACGGTCCCCGAACATAATATAGTCATTGCAATCATCATCATTCATATTCATCTTAAATTAAGCTTAGGATTAAGGACTCTCCTGGCGCACCAACTGTCATCATATCATCGGAGTAACCTAAGCCAGCCTTCCAGGCGCCCTAACCTCAGAAGTGGGTTATAACTACGCCAATGCCAGCAGAGAACGCCAGAAAGGACAACCGAGTAGCATCAATTTATAAAATTGTATTTTTTATAGGAAACTTTTATTTAAAATTCGGTAAAACTGATGATTTATTGTCAATGGTAAGATTTAATACGAGGTTCCATCACAGACATACGCATGCCATTCTGGATGTGTAGGCTATACCGCTCAACCAGGTTTCATACATTTATTATAAGAAATCTTATGTTACATATTTAAGTAAAATATAATCACTAAAATACAGTATGTGTGATTTATTATGAATTTATTTATTTACTTTGCTATAGATTAACCTCTCACTGTGTACTTACAAATACATGCCCCACGCCACACCGATTTCAAGGGGCACAACCTCTCCGGAGAGAAATATAAACTCTTGATCACTCACATACAGCACATACGCGCACACACTTGTTTTGCACAGAAAGGCTTGGAAAGCCAACCTGGATAAGTGAGCGAATCATTGCCAGACAACACGCACTTTTAGGAGAAGACACACCAGAAACTCACACATTCATACGAAGTAAGGAGAATATGTTACGGTGACATTGATGGCGAGATATGTTCAGGGATTATTTGAGCCTTAAGATTTCCTGACGTTTGTTTATTCTAAATTTAAGGAATAATAATAATGTTTTATTTATTCTGGCAGGGGCCTTTTCTTCTACTCAACCAGCACAAATACAAATAAATATTTTACAATACCGATATACACTATACTAATTATAAAGAGTTTAAAATATAATAAATGTAGCAATGTAAATTTCATATGCAAACAATATTTTATACGATAATAACAATAATAATAATAATAATAATAATAATAATAATAATAATAATAATAATAATAATAATAATAATAATCTTCTTGTAAGCCCATGTTTCCCTTAAGAGAGATTTAGGCGCTCTTCCCCTACATGGAAGAATTTGAACCATACTAATTTAGTTACACTTGTTTTCGTATAGATGTCATTTGAGTGGTCCGTGGTCAGCGTTCCGCCTCATACTGACATCTAAGAAATCAAGGTAATACTAGGACGGGAAAATTCGATAAATTTTGCTTAGAGGCCTCTTCATTCAGGCTTAAGGATCTTTTATGAGCCTCAAAATCTTCAGACTCGGGACCCACGGCTTAAAGTCCCTCCCGGAGGACTTTGCTCCTCGGATTTTTCCATCCTAAAAAAATCCATCGACCCCGGCCGGGTTTGAACCCGCGACCCTCGGGAGCAGAGGCAAAGGAGCATAACCACTAGTCCACCGCGACCGATATAATAATAATAATAATATAAATATGATAAATTATTTGAGAAACGCCAATTAATATATGTATCTTACACTAAGTAATGATGAAGTCGAGGTTAGAGCAAACATAAATTTAGATTTATTTTAAAAGATCCCAATGTCCAGCAGCCCCTTATTTCTTGTGGTAGGGAATTCCAGTTGCGAGAAGTGAAAAATGTATAGGCTATGACATTGTGGAGTGATGTGGAGTCCTATGTTGCGGTATATTAAGCAGGAGCCTATGTTGTGATCTTGTGTTTAAGTTATGGTTTGAGGATAGATACTGGAAACGAGGTGATAAATAATTGGAAGTCGAGGTATGTAGGATCTTAAATAAGAGAATTAGACAGTGCGATTTTCTTCTCTCATTTAGATGTAGCCATGACAATTCGTGGAAGAATGGAGAAATGTGATCGTATTTTCGAACATTAAATATGAATCTGATACACATATTATGGACACGCTGCAGTTTGTCCGACAATCCGTCACTTATGTCAGTTAGTAGAACGTTACAATAGTCAAAATGCGGCATCACTAAGGTTTGAATTAAAATTCTTTTAAGAGCTGTTGGAAGAAAATGTTTGAGACGCTTTAGGGAATGCATTATGGAGAAGATCTTTTTTAGTTGTCTGTTTTAATCATATGTGCGAAGTGGAAAAACAGGAAAAAAAATTACAAATGACATTTAATACATTTTGCCTTCCTTTGGCCAGCAACCAATCGAAGGGACTATTATTATGCTTTCAAGTCTTATACAAGAATTTCCCATACGGGAAAATTTTCTATAGGATCGTAACAGGCCTTGGCCTAATACTTGGAAGGAAGAAGAAGAAGAAGAATTACTTGACAGAGGAAAATTAATTATCGAACATGGGAACACAGTCTTGAATGGAACATCTGTTACGACTTTTCCAAGAAATAATTTAAGCGTGAAATTCTTAAATATAGAAATTATATTTTAGACCTAAAATCGCTCTATGACGTATTCTGCTGACGCAAGGAGTTCCGTTTCAATTCTGTTCATCCTCAGGAGGTAGAATTCTTCAGGGAAATGAAATGAGATCGCAGTAAGAGATTTAACTGGTGAGAAAGCACCCCCAGGCCCTGGTATCGACCCTACCACCACATGCTTTGTTCAATGCACTTCCAACATAACTTCATTCTCGCCTCACCTTCCAATCTACTGCATTCTCAACATTTTATGTACACACCACACATTGTTCTGGATTCTATCTATTTATAAACAATTTCTCAAGGCTATATGCTGAAATAAAATACAAATCTTGTCAGCGTCTCTTATTCTTTTTTTGAGTTGGGTAGGCAGTATCTATATATTAATACGCGAAGGAAAACTTTGCACCCCTTTTTTAGGCACATTTCGTGCACGGAGCGTGATATTTGGCATAATTAAAGTTCATATAGAGAAGGAGTGCAGAAAAATAAAATTGATGTATAATATGTGTTACAAATAAATTAAATTCAACAAAACATAATAAATTGTCACTAAAAAATGTATGTGTATTACTCATTCATTTGTTCATTTGTATACTCATTCATTCGTTTACGTTCATACTGAGAGTGCATTGTTGTAAAGAATAAAATTGTGCAGCAGCACAATACTCTTGCCTATTTATTATTAGTGGTTTATTGTTAGTGATTTTAAAAAAGTGAGTACATTATATTATATAAATTAAACCCTGTCAAATATTTTTTTTTTCGCGAATGCCCCAGGTTGTCTTTCGACATTCCTGGTGTTCTCTCTTGGCATGGCGTACTTGTAACCCACTTGTTAGGGCGCCTGGAAGGCGGGGTTACGATGCGCCGATTATATAATGGGTGATGATGAAGATAGTGGTGCGCCAGGAGAGTCCCTAATCCTAAGCTTAATCTAAGATGAATATGAATGATGATGATTGCGATGGCCACATGATTTCGGGGACCGTTTGGGCCTTAAAGTTTTCCTGACATTTGTCTTACAGGTGAGGAAAAACCTCACCCAAAAAAACTGTCCCGACCTGGGATCCAACGCGGGCCCCCTGCGTGACAAGGCAGCATGCTACCTCTAGACCACAGCGGTGGACACCCTGTCAACTCTTAATTTCAGTAATTTAATCACATTTTTCTTTTTATATTTACATATTCGCACCTACTTCCATTATGCCTCGACATAGAACATTGATGGATTGGAGTGAGAGACAAAGAAGAAGGGATATAATATATTCCCGTACACATAATAATAATAATAATAATAGGCCAGATGCAAATTTAATTAGTATAAATAGTATACAAATGACGCGTTATTTTTTATCAAATATGGCTTAGCCAAGCTATACCACATATTTCCTATCGTTCGTATTTTTAAAATCGAAAATTAAGATATAATGGGGGCACGCCGTAGCGTAGTGGTTAAGGCACTGAGCTACAAGCCGGAGGGTCGAGGGTTCAAGTCCCGTTGGGGTCAGGATTTTTAAACTGACCCAAACCCACTGGCGGCATTATGGCCCTGGGGTCGACTCAGCCTCTAACGGAAATGAGTACCAGACGCTTGTTCTGGGGGTAAAGGCGGCCGTCCCGCAGGGCTGACAACCCGGCTGACATAAAGTGCCGATTGTCTACAAAACGTGGGAGCCTTAACCTCCTACTACCCCAAGGGCCTCCTGAGGCCTGTTGTGGGATCACTTTACTTAGATATAATTACGTATTTGTGAGATAATAAAATCCTTAATTGTGGTCGAATTTCGACCGCTGGGCGACAATTAGTTTTATTTAATAACACTCTTTAATGGCTAAAACCCATTAGCTTCGCAATTCGAAGCTGGGCTTAAAGTGGTAGTAGCTTGTTGTTACCAATACGACCAGGTTGTCTTAATAACATTTCTCTCCTGGCATGGTAATTATAACTTACTTCTTAAGCTAGTCGATTCATAGTATTTTTTTGGTGGATTTAGAGTCAGCCGCGATAATCTAATGTTTATGTTTTTTTCATCTAGCCCCGAGGGTCGCGGAAAATCCGAAAAACAAGTCCTCCGGGAAATACTATTAGCGATGCCTCCCGACTCCGAAGATTTTCAGGTTTGTAAAACAACCTTAAGCCGGAAAACAATATGCCTCTAAGCAAAATTTACCGACCTTCACCATCCAAGTATACCTTAGTTGCCTACTAGAAGTCTCATTGGGTCGGTATGCTGACCACATACCACTCGTGATATCTATAGGGAAAGAAGCATACCTAAATTAACTTGAGTAATTGACCGTTTTTCAATGCGTTGAAATAATTTGATCCCCACCTTTATTTCTACTGCATTTATTTTTGTCTTGACCAATGCTCTGATATATTTCGTACTCTGTTTATTTTTGCATTTAATAAACATCTTGAATGTTTTTTGCTCACGTTTCTTTAAGCTGCCGCATACTGCGTGCCTGTAGCTAGTCTGCTGCTCGCATGGCATCACCACTCCCCAACGCTGACATAGCATGGTTCCTGGTGTTACGCAAGATGGCACAATTCCTCTGTGGCTTCTTAACCGATTCGCTTCAGGTTTAAATGTTCAATGCATTTTCCCAGAAACCGAATTTAAGTTACCGTGAATTATATTGTTTATTTTCAGACATTCAAAACAAACAAAATATAACGGTACCTTAGATTTAATAAGGGTGAAGGCCAAAATATATTCCTCTACTATTCATAAATAGTAACGAAAAATTACCTATCCAAGGGATGTACAAAATATTGCAAGATATATAACAGCAGAGTAATGCGAGTATACCTCGTCTTTTAAGTTGTAGGCTATTTAACTACTGGCGAGTCAACCTCGTCTTTTGAGGCGAATGGGTTAAATGCAGCAGCTCGTTTGTTGTTTTCAATTGCATTTGTACATTGTTCAGCTCTTGGGATTTCTCACTATGATCATTTTTCAGTTGTGATATAGTTTTTTTTTCTAGTCATTAACAGCATGAACAATATTCTGCTTAAGGTCTTGATGCAAATTCTTGCTGGTACCGTAGAAGTGAAAACATAAATAAATTGTAAATAAATTGTATGTAATAAGAGGATTAGATCATCATCTTATTCATCAAAACAAGTATCTACGTTAATTCCGAACGACAACTGAGTGACGACGGGATTACGTATAGAACCAAATTATATTTTCAATGACATCATAAGAATAAAAAGAAAAACAGTACAACTGGAATATTTACTAAAAACCTAAGTACTGTAAGTGATGGAAAATAACCCAATGAATGTACCTGAACCTAAGTGTGTGAACAGAATTGTATTTCTCTTTCTGTATCTTGGATATCTTAAGAAGATTAATGTATAATTTTGTGAATACAAGTTATTTCATTTAACATAAGTAATGCCACGAGTGATTTCCAAATTATCGATAAATTCACGACTCACGAAACGAGGAGTGAATTTATCCAGAGAATTTGGAAATCAAGAGTAGCATTTGTGAGGACTTTTTAACGAATAAAATTAAGCTGTTTACTCACAAATCATTATTTAAATACAGTTATCTTAAAATATTTATATATTTAATATAAACGGCGATGTTTGAAAACAAATGAGAAACGTTATGTTTCGTTGGTTCATCGCTGCAACCAGATCATACTTATTACCAAATAGAATCGCAATTTTGTAAGAATGTACCCTACTGGAGAAAAAATTAAGCACATCATTACATATTATTAATTAATTCCTGATGTTCTATGATGTAAATATGCCAATTATATTTTTATGCAACATAAATTCCTGGGAAATAATACCTTTAAGAAAGTTCAAACAGTGTTTTTTTTGTGGTATAATCAATTGCTACGAATGTTTTTATATTATATCTAGCAAGCAAAATCTGTTTACATTCGTGCACTATATATATAATCTGGACGCCACTTGATAAAATGAAAGTGATAAAATGAAAGTGATAAAATCGAGGTGAACAAGACTGTGATTGTTTGTAAATCAAAATGCATTGAAATGTAATTGGTCATTGACTGTCATTTGGGGCATGAGTTAAATAGTCACAGTAAGATATAATTGGTGTTCTAACAACACAAATTGAATAATACCTCACACGGATTTGCTCACTATACGATATCCTTAATGAGGTACTGTTTAAGGGAAATTAAAGCACATAATAAGATATAAATTGTTCAGTTATAGTTCAGTTATATTATTATTTGATAAATGGTAATTATTTAAAGATTGTTTCTATTTAACTCATGCCCCAATCACGATTCAATGATTTTTGATTTACAACCAATCACAGTCGTCTTTCACCTCGCTCATTATCGATTTTTCTTTATCAGCTCCTGCTTTTGTGATAAAGAAAGCTCCTCCTTTTAATGTTCAGAACAGGTCAAAGCATTATTTTTCTACAACAAATGCATTGAATATAGCAAATAATGAAAAGATTCCTTGATTTTACTGAGTTGTTTACTAAAAAAATAAATGAATAACCCGTAATGTTGATTATGATATATATAGTTTGATGTGTTTCATTATTTCTCCACTTGGGTGCACTCTTACAATACTGCGATCATATTTCGCAATAAATAATATGATCAAGGTGCAGTGAATGAACATAACCTCACATTTTTATTTGTTTTAAAACATCGCCGTTTACATTAAATATATATAAATATTTTGAAATAACTATAGTTGAACAATGATTTGTGAGTAAACAGCTTAATTGTATTCGTTAAATAGGCCTAACAAATGTCACTCTTGATTTACAAATTCTCTACATAAATAGGAAATCACTCGTGGCATTACTTATGATACTCGTAAATAATAGACCTGAGAAGACAGAAAAGTAATTTTTTTAATTTATATATTTTTTGTATAATTTTGGGGTGTATATCTCTCTAACTAACTAACTAAATAACTGATTCACTCACTGGTACCGAGATTCATGGCTGCAAGGGTATAAAATCTCTACACTTCTTTATCCTGGGCTTCTACTTTACAATCACTTTTTGTATAATTCACCTTTCTGAAATCATACACCTACAAAAAGTTTGTATGCGTCTCTTAATTTCCTCATTCGTATCACATGTCCTATCAATCGCAATCTAAGAGACTTGATCGTTATTACATCACATTTCCCATAAAAATCATATAGTTTCTCTTATGTGCTTTAACACTTTTGAAATTCATGTTAAAGCACCGTTGAGCTTATGTAATAAGATGTTAACATTTCAAAAAACGTTATTAATAATGAAGAAAAATCAAGTTTGCCAAACATATACTCGAAACAGGTAATCGATTTGAAAAAATCGATAACTCTATGTCAATACTACATAAAGAGTATAACAACAACATGATCAGCATCCTTGAAGACAGAGATTCTGAAAGAAGCAAGGAATGAAGACCTGCTCAACGAGAACTTATCCATTATACAACCTACACAATACCATCAGCCATCAGTTCCAGTTAAATCGCAGAAGATGAAGTATGGTTTTCGAAAGGCCTCCATATTTGAATAACTTGAAGTTTAATAACTCAGTTGAAGATGACTGACTTACCAAGTAAAAAATTATATAATTAACATCTTATGTACTTTACTGCATTAACCTTACCGTTCCCTTCTCTTTTGTCGAATCGTTTTTCTCCCAAATGTTAGAAATATTTTCCTCTCTTCTCAAAAGATATCTCAGTTCATACTATATGGTATTGCATCTTTAAAAAACACAAATAAAATTATTTTATAAGTTTAATATTTCTATCAGCATCAATCACTTCAGCGTAGACTACGTAGCACCTTACAACTTTACTGCCCATAAAATAAACACTCGTTTTATATCAAAGTGGTTTGGAAAATGGAATAAATTTAATCATATCGCACAGACTTTTACTGAAATTACAATATAACTGCACGTGGTATTTGTGGCTTCTATGTTTTATGAGTTTCAGTAAATTTATTTCAAAATGTTATATGATCCATTAAATTTTATTAAAGTCTTACAGACATTACATGTAAAATCTACGAGTCTATTAACATCATTTCCCTGCTCGCGTGAATTAAACAAAATAATTATGCTCTCCATATATCTTCTGTATTTTATAATGTGATTGTAGAACTTTTATAACCTCCACGATTGTCTAAACTCCATTGAATTCTTAACTGAGTATATTTATTATCAAATTTCCAAATATTTTGAAACCCTATTTCGCCACAAAGGCATGTTAGGGTTGTAGCTTATTATAAAAATATTATACTATACATTGTAAAACAGAAATATTATCTTATGGTTTTGAATGCGTGATGAAAATTACATAAATCGTCTATAAGTGTCTTAGAAAATACTGCATGTTGTTATGAATGAGTGTTACGAATTTCACAAAATGTTTATAACAAATTGTATTGTTGTTAGCCTATATTTTCCCTTTACAGAGATTTAGGCGCTTCCCCCTACATGGAAGGATTTGAACCATGCTAATTTAGTTACACTTGTTTTCGTATAGATGTCATTTTGAGTGGTACGTGGTCAGCGTTCCACCTCATACTGACATCTAGGAAACCAAGGTAGTACTAGGACGGGAAAATTCTGTAAATTTTGCTTAGAGGCCTTTTCATTCAGGCTTAAGGATTTTTTACGAGTCTGAAAATCTTCAGACTCGGGACCCACGGCTTTAAGTCCCTCCCGGAGGACTTGCTCCTTGGATTTTTACATCCTAAAAAAATCCATCGACCCCGGCCGGGTTTGAACCCGCGGCTCTTGGGACCAGAGGCAAGGAGCATAACCACTAGTCCACCGTGGCCGATTTTATAATAAATAAGGTTCTCAAAAATCACTTCACACATTGAGACAGAAGCCTGATCATCATGTAAAAGTAAGTTTAACCAGAATCATTGTCTTTCGAATATAGGACAATCAAACAAAACATGTATTACAGATTGTATTGATTCTTGATATTTACAGTTATTATCACCGCCTAGGCTAATATTAAATCTCCTAAAATAACTTCCAAATTTTCCATGGCCAGTCGCAAATTGTGTTGAAATGAAATTTGGAATAAAATGTTTCAAATTTAGCCTATGGTATACTGTAGGAAAGATGGGCTCTTTAGTTAAAACGCCATGAGTACATTATAAGACTGTTTTTTTTTAATTAGGAAGTAATAGATAGTATAGTTACATGGACCTATAAATGTGCCTAATATTAATATCCATAATTCATTAAATGTTTGCACAAGCTTACATTAAACAACTATCTATCTATCTTCGGGTTTTTACAGCTGCTGCCGTCTTCCCGTGCCAAACATCCAAATCCAACGATCTTGGATATCTTCAATACTTAGCCATCTTGCTTGCATTACTATCTTTCATCATTTCCTTCCATGTTAACTTTGGTGTCCCTCTTTTCTTCTTTCTGCTCGGTTGCCGTTGATATAGTAGTTTCAGCCATCGCTCATCTTCTATTCTTAAAATATGTCCTAACCATTTTAATCTCTCCTCAATTCTATCAATTCTGCTTTCTTCTGCTTCCATTCTGTTAGACAACTAATACAGAAAATATAATAGGCCCTATTGCATATATCATTTACTCACCCAATATGGCCTAGGTTGAATACCACATACAATCCAGTTCATATCTACACAGTCTCCATCCAACTGAATCTAGTTCTGCATCAAGATCCCTACCATATAATAATAATAATAATAATAATAATAATAATAATAATAATAATAGTCATCATCATCATCATCATCTGCATTCAAGGATTAGGTCTGTTGACCCATTCCGACTTCAGCCCATCTCTTTCTAGTTCTGCCCACATCTCGAGTGCCTTTAGGTTTGTATTTTGTTATTTGTTTTGGATATCTATCTTCATTCATTCTGTCTATGTGTTGCTTCCATTTTTGTCTATATGTATCTATTTTATCCGTTATTGCAAATATTTCAAGTTCCTGTCTTATTTCTGTGATCTTGATTCTGTCTTCCTTAGTGCACCCTTTAACAGATCTCAAAAATTTCATTTCTGCCGCCATTATCCTACTTAGATCTTGTTTTTTATGTATCCAGGCTTCTGAACCATACTTCCAACGCTTTATAAAATTTCAATTGGGTCCCTCTTGTTGTTTTGTTATTTAGTGATCGTTTTATCGTACCATATATTCCCTGGAATTTTGCTATTTTATTAGTTATATCATTATCAAAATTAAATTAAATGTCACATCCTAGATAATTGAGATGGTTCACCTGTTCTATGATTTTGTTTCCTATTACTATTTTGGATCTGATTTGATTTTTCCCTTGGAATGTCATTACCTTAGTTTTTTCTATGGATATTTTGAGATTATATTGTTCACATATATTATGTAATTTAAAAATATTCCTTTGAAGTTCGTCTTCCGTATTTGCTATTATTACCTGGTCATCAGCGTATAATAATGTTTTCAAGTAGTGTGTTTTATCTAATTTTATTCCTTTATTTATTTCTTCGTTCCATTTTTTTATTAAATCATTGATGTATAGGTTAAACAAAACTGGATAGATACTGCATCCTTGTTTAACTCCTTGATTAGTATGAATTTTATTTTTACTTACTTCATTTCTAGTTTTTATAACAAAATTTGTGTTCCAGTACAAACTCTTTATAGCTGCTATTAAGTGTTTCGGAATTCCTTTTTCTTTTAAAATTGTCCAAAGTTTTCCTCTGTCTACTTTATCAAATGCCTTGACAAAATCGATAAAAGCTATGTGTGTTTCCTTGTTATAATATAATATAATATAATAATAATAATATAATAACAATTATCATTATTATTATTTGTTTAAGAATATTCCACAATACAGTGTTTCTCCTTCAACCCAAAGTGATTTGTCGCCAAAGGTTCCTGTCTAAAGCATCTTCTTCCCTCAAATGTCTAGCTTCCATTTTTCTCTTTACTCCATCCATCCATCGTTCTCTAGTCTTGCCCCTTCCACTTCTTCCATTAGATTCCCAATTAAGGATCTTCTTTCGTATTCTCTCTTCTTCCATTCTTATGAGGTGACCATACCATTTGAAACGTTTTTCTTCTATTTTTCCTAATATGTTTTTTCAACTTGCATAATTTCCCGTATTGTGCTGTTTCTGACCCTACCCCTTCTTGAAATGCTTGTCGATCGCCTCCAAAAATCAAATTAATAACAAATACAATAATAATAATAATAATAATCTTTGTAAAGACGGTTTTCCATCAAACGGACAAAACAGAAAAAAAAATAATCTTTCCGATTAAAATACATCCAATAGTTGGGAAAATACCGCCAGACCGAGAAAAGAGAAACATAAAACAGTAATATATTTTCCGAGTAAAATACATCAAAGGAAAAGGTTGCTTTATTATGTTCCTGTTCGGTCCGTTTACGTTTGATAGAAAACCGCCTTTAAGAATGCAGTATGTACTTCTGCAGACTGTAAGTTTACTGCAAACAGGTACAGTTAAACATCTGTCCTCTGTTAAATATGGAGCAAGAGATGATACAATTCATCCATTATCTCAGCCCTAGTTACACTATGGACTATCTAAACAACTCTAACACAACAGTACGCGACATCTGAGCTGAGTTTTATTGCGACATCACACTCTCGTGTTATGTAAATATAAGATGATCTAACTGCAGGCCTTTAGGAGCCATCTTTCTAGGCAATCGACACAAGATGTCAGCCACTTTGTCAACCCTGCGGTGAGACCAGCTTTATCCCCAGAACATACGTCTGGTAAAAATTAGAAAGTGAGTCCACCCCAAGGTCATGGAGCCATTAGGATATTTGGGTCAATTTAAAAATCCAATACTCATAAATAATGCCACGAGTGATTTCCAATTTATCTAGAGAATTTGGAAATCAAGAGTGGCATTTGTTAGGACTACTTAACGAATGAAATTAAGCTGTTTACTCACAAATCACTGTTTAACTATAGTTATTTTAAAATATGTATATATTAAATGTAAACGGCGATGTTTGAAAACAAATGAGAAATGTGAGGTTATGTTCATTCACTGCTACTTGATCATATTATTTATTGCCAAATAAGATCGCAATGTTGTAAGAGTGCACCCAAGTGGAGAAATAATGAAACGCATGAAACTATATATCATAATTTTTTTAGTAAACAACTCAGTAAAATCAAGGAATCTTTTCATTATTTGCTATATTTAATGTATTTGTTGGAGAAAAATAATGCTTTGACCTGTTCAGAACATTAAAATGGAGGAGCTTTCTTTATCACAAAAGCAGGAGCTGATAAAGAGAAATCGATAAAGAGCGAGGTGAAACATGACTGTTATTGGTTGTAAAACAACATTCATTGAAACGTGATTGGTCATTGACTAGCATTTGTGGCATGAGTTAAATAGTCATCGAAATTTCCCTCGACCTTACGACTTGTAGCATGTAGCCTTAACAAACTATGCTAAGAGTACATCCCATATGAAAGCGTTAAGATAAACTGAACATCTACCGGCGTTATTAAAGACCATTTCCTCTTTTCTCCTAGTTCAATAACGATATATTGTCATAGATTAGATAAGAACCATTTGTATGTAGATATGAACTGGATTGTATTGACTGAGGATGGACAACAAAGGAAGACTTTGAATGCGGTATTCCATCTATATAATCCATAGTTATAGAGTGGATCAGTGAGTGGGTGGAAAAAGGAATGGTATATGAAAAAATCTACATTAATGATATGTTAAAAACCTATAGAAAAATTAATATATATGATGATAATGATAAGGATGATGGCCGGGTGATTTTCGGGGACCATTGGCCCTAAGCTTCCTGACATTTGTCTTACAGGTGAGGAAAAACCCCGAAAAAACCTCACCCAGGAGCCTGTCCCGATATATATATATGTCCACCGCTGTGGTCTCGAGGTAGCGTGCTGCCTTGTCACGCAGCGGGCTCGGGTTCGATCCCCGGTCGGGGCAGTTTTTCTAGGTGAAGTTTTTATTGGGGCTTTTCCTCACCTGTAAGACAAATGTCAGGAAAACTTTAAGGCCCAAACGGTCCCCGAAATCATATGGCCATCATCATCCTTATCATTAACATAATCATCCTTCACCGGTGTGGAAAGCAACGGGAAGCTACCACACCTACAATTCCCTAGTGAAGCTGCTAGCATAGCATGAAAATGCTATGATTGCAGTTAAGGATCTGCCTTCGGGCAGAATTACTATGGATGAATATATATATATATATATATATATATATATATATATATGTGTGTGTGTGTGTGTGTGTGTGTATTTAACTGTTAGCATATTCATTTATTCATGTATAGAGAATACTACATATTATGTACGTCTTATAAAATATACATGAATTTAAGAATAGATTTTAATATAGGCCTACATTTAACAATGTTAATTTTCAAATACAGGTTCTTTTAATACAGTGCACATTGTTAGGCAGATTTGTTAAGCTTCGCTATAAATTAATAGGCCAATATGTTTAACGGAGATGTTGAAATGGAGAAACAATATTAAAAAATATATATAATTCTTTACACACAATTTAGAGGATAACTACAATCTACAACCATTTGTATAATAAACCTATACACAAAATAATTATGATTCTGATTGTATTTTCTTTTAGGCAATAATTCATTTTATGTTTTAAACCCATCTGAATTATGTTGCAAGTAATGCTAAACAATGCATCTAAAGGCTAACTGTTGCTAATGAAGGTAGCCACGTTCAGCTGTAGAATCTGTGTGTTTATTTGTCCTCTAGTACTAACAATAGCTTTCTCACAATGAGTCAAGCCGTATATACAAGCACCTTTTGCAAATTACAGGAGCTAGCATCCAGCCTTCCAACTCCATTACATCATTTCTAGCAAGATCAATAGCATCTCATGTCTAAAAATAAAAGTAACCTAGTATATTATTTTAATATAATACATAAAAATCAATGTTTGTTTGTTTGTTTGTTTGTATGTATGTTTATTTCTTTGTATTTTATGCGCGGCCATACTGTTGATCCGATTTTGATGTTTTTTTTTTTGCACAATATTCAGGAGATTCCCGGGATGAACATAGGCTATAAGGGAGTTGTAATTAACAACCGCTTCACCCTTAAACCTCACCCTTTGTAGTGAAAAAACGTAAAATGAAGTCCTTATTTTGACGCTTAAATGGCTTACGCTTCCTAAACCATAACAAATACACCAAATTATTGTACACGGAATTGAATATCTTAAAAATACTCTACAAAAAAGTCCGCTACAGCATATGTTTATCTTATACGGATAACTCACAATAACAATTTTTGTATTTCATTGATTCCAAGAAGATCGGGTTAAGCAGATTCTCCGGACAAGCGTGCTCTGTCATAATTTTAATCCGATTGTGATGGGGCTTTTTGAAAAATTTTCAGGTGATTCCGGGGATGAACAAAGGCTATAAGAGAATTGTAATACTCAACCTCTTCACCCCTAAAAATCACTCTTTGTAGTGAAAAACGTGAATTGAAGTTCCTATTTTGACGCTTAAATGGCTTACGCTGCCTAAACCATAACAAATACACCAAATTATTGTACACGGAAATGTATTTTCTGTATAAGAAATTTAGAAGAGATAATCCTAGGAAAAAATAAAAAAACTACATATGACCTTTATTGATTTAGAGATGGTATATGGTAATGTACCTCGATAATTGTTATGGACGGCAATGAGAAATATGAATATACGTGATAAATGGATTAATATTGATAGGAGGATCTACAGTAATACAAGTGCTAAAGCAAAAATACAGAATAAATTAACAGAGGAATTCACAATGAAGAAAGGCCTTAAGCAGGGATGTAGTTTATCGCCAATTCTTTTTAACGACCAGGCTCTTAATTTGTGGTATAAAAAATGTTCTGAAATGGGCATTCCTATAGGGGGAAAATACTTAATTCATTATTGTTTGCAGATGAATAAATGATTTCTGCAGGGGATGAAGATGATATGAGATATATGTTAAATAAATTAATGGAAGAACATACAAAATTTGTATTGAATATAAATTTACAGAAAACAGAATATATATGTTTGGGAAAGGATGTGGATGACCTCATACTCGAAACTGGGAAAATAAAAAATGTGAATTTTTTTAATATATTGGGTCAATAATTACATGTTTAGGTACATATGAAAGAGATGTACAAACTAAAATTTCAATGAAAAAATCCAACTACGAAACTGCATGTGATAATTTGGAACAAAAATATTAGAAAGGAAACTAAAATGAAAACTTATAAGAGCATAATACAGAATATTTCATCATATGGAAGTGAAACTTGGTCTTTGACGGAATTACAAAAGAATAATAATAGAACAGTTGAATTTGATTTTCTTAGAAGAAGCCCTCAAAAAACAAGACAGGATAAAATAAGAAATTAATTGATTTGGAGAGAAATGAATTTTACCACATCTGTTGTTAAGAGGATTGGAAATCAAACTCTTAAATCGTACGACCATGTACAGAGAATGGAAGATGAAAGATGGCCAAAAATATATGTACCAATGGTCACTCCAGGAAAAAATAAACGTGGCAGACCAAGATGCAAATGGAAAACTTATATCAGAACTATAATGGATGATAGGAATTTGGAAGAAGGAGAAGTGGAATAATAGAAATGAATGGAAACTGAAGACGGCAAACCTGTAAGTGGGGGAAAGAAGAAGAAGAAATAGGGATATTTATGTAATGATTTGTAATGTGAAACGATGTCATTTAGTATTGATGTTTATGTCGTGTTTTGAAATAAATTAACTAGATCTTATCAATTTTGTCTGTTTGTTTTTTATTTTTATTTTTTTAAGTTTTTAACAATTAGTTTGGATACTTTGTAATTAGGTGTGCTCATGCAATTAAAAACTGGTCTTATAGGCGTGTTTTGTTAATGAATCTTAGGCATGGCTTTCATTATAGGTGGGCTTGGATTATTGTTAGTCCATTTATGGTTTATTAATTTACTTTTTGTTATAGGATTATCTGTTACATTAGTCTTTTCTTCGTCTTCAACTATTTTATTACAGTTAATTTTAAGGAGGGTCCTACACCTTTAGTCATTAAAAATATGGCATATTTCAATATTTTTTCTCAGCAACAATGCAGGTTACAGATATGAAATTTGGTATGTGATATCTATATTACAATGTGAGTATGTTTGTGTACTTAAGTACAATCTAACTTAAGTCGTTATGTCAATTAAATATTCAAACTGTCAGCTGAAAATTTTGAATTTCTTGCAGTTTTCATGATAATTTTCCTAAATTTCAATATATTAGAATGATTCTTGTTTTATTTTACTCAATGTTGTAGCTACAAAATATACAAAATAATTGTTTAATTATATAGATTGTAAATGTTTTATTTTTAATTTTCAATTGACGCATACTCATTTTTGTTAAAATTTGCAATATTTTTTAAAAATAAATTATAAAAGATACATTACTAATTGTAGCATTTTATTCATCTCTGTAAACTACATAAGCAAAATTTCATCTCAATATCTTGAAAATTTTGGGAGTTATCAGGGAGACCGTATTGAAAAAATTAAGTTACAGAAAACAAGCGACAAACTTACCAAAGATGTATGTACCTTCTAAGTGCTCACTCGAATGACAGCATGGCACAATTTTAAACATAACTCGAACAGCAATAGAGATATCGATGAAAATCTTTCACTAATTTAAAGATGACGTTTAAATGTATATAAAAAAATAAAAACAAAACAAATTGAAAAATGACTTTGTTTACCCTCAAAGGTGTAGGTCCTCCCTTAAGTTATTTTCATTCTCTACGGTCTTTGACTCTTGGATCTTTTATTTTCTTAATTCTTAATTCCTTCTACAATTTGTTTGATTTTGTTTATGTAGTCGTTTTGTTCAGTAAAACTGTGGCATTACCTTTATTAGCTTTCATATGAATTGCATTACTAGTTTTAAGTTTCGTATTTTGTTAAAGGCTTTTTAAATTTTGCTTTTCCTCTTTTATAAATGACTATTATTAATTGCATTTATTATTTCAGCCGCTTCACATTTGACGTGTGTTTTGTTATCTATAGTAAGTTCGTTTATGGCTATTTCAGTTTAGACAACCGTATTCTCTTTTATTTCTCTTTTTTGATGGGATTAGAGAAATTGAATTTATATTCTAATTGGTTGGAGTAAACTGATTTCGTTATCATCGAGATGGATATTAGCTTGGTTTATTACCCTTTTCGTCAACATAATTTTTGTGTTTGGTTGTATTTTTCTTGTTCGAGGTTATAAGTATGTTAAGTTTCTTGAAATGTTCTAATTCAATTTAGTGAAAGATTATAAACACTTGTTGATGGATCAAAGACTGAGAATAGGTTTGTTATCATTTTCAGTTTATTATTTTAATGCCCACTCTTTTCTTATGTATGGTTGCATTTTTTTGTTTGGATAATTATGCTAATTTTATTATGTATTTAATTCTCTGATATGGGCCAGCAATTAACATTTTTGACAGCTTCTTGGTTAACCCTTAAATTGGAGAACACATATTTCTTCTGTTAGATATTTAAATGTGGCGGACCGCAGTGAAAACGGAATCTTGTATAATTGTTATTATTAGGTATGTTGTATAATTAGACTCACATTTAAGTGGTTTATTTTTGTTCATTTTCTTCTGATTTATTTAAAATGTTAAATTAACTAAACCAACTGATGTATCTAAAAGGATACATTACGAATTTAAGGTTAAAATAATATAATTAATTACTTATGTCATTCTTTTTCTTGTATAAGAATTTTACTTCGTTTTTGATCCAGTTAGTTTCATCAATAGTCATCTTTGTAGTTGTGTAATTTTTGTGGTCGATTTTAACCGTTTAATTAGAAAACACTAATATCTCGTGCCAGTTAATCAAATGTGGCGTATCGCACTGAAAACAAAATCATGCATGACAATAATTATTAAGTTTATTGTGTAATTCGACACACATTTAAGTTATTATTATTCGTTCGTTTTTTTCTGTTTCATCAATAGTACCAAATAAATCAAACAATTGGTGTAACCTAGGATATATTGCCAATTAAAAGGTTAATTTTGGCATATTTGGATATAACATTATGTTTCTTTAACATTCTTTGTTAAACATATGTTTGTAACAGTCTTGTGTTAATGTTTGTTTCAGGTTAAAATATACCGTGTCCGTAAAGTCTTTCCAACATTAAAACTTCACATAATATGTAAACTATAAAACTTAGAGTTATGTAGTTTGTGGCAGACGAAAGACTGTCAACGTTTCTAAAGCAATGTCAGTGTAATTTCACGTGTTCACCTCGTATCGCCTGCAAAACATCTAATACGGTAGATATGGTACAATGTGTCTATTCATTACAATATCATGGTACCATAAAGCACATTGCACTTTCTCCCGGTTTGATGAGATTGTAGAATATACCTAAAACACACAAAAAACAGAGTTGGTCTTGTATCGGCCACAAACCACACAGCTCTACCATTTATAGTTTTTATCTTACAGAAATTTGTAATATTGGAAAACTTTATGGACACGGTGTATTCAAAACTTATATTTACGGAGTTTCGAAATGTATTTTAAAAATCTTGACTTGTTTAGTATAAATATATGAATAAATAGCTTATCATGTTTTAAATGATCGTGTTGTTTCGGAGTTGGCCCTAGGATTAAGTTAATCCTTCATCTGAAAAGGTCCCATGTCATTGAGTGGTCAAAGAAGTATACATGTAATCAAGAGATTAAACATCGTCTCCCCACAGGTCGTGTCACTTATAAGGCCCGAGTGGAATGGGAACGCAGAAATACCTGAAAGGGAGATGTTGAATTGATAATAAAAAAGAAAGATTGAAAGAAACGAACAGACGTTTTGTATAATTTTAAAACAACATTTTCGTATTTTGTTATCTTAGTTCTTTCCCCACATAATTTAAATATCTCTGAAAGCGAAATAAGGTTAGGTCTTTTCGATTACGTGCTTTATTTGCCTGTCTACCGAGAGAGACGCTCATTTGTTCTAAATCAGAACTGCTGAGTTGAAATCATTAAAAGCATTGGCAGAGTTTGTTAGCATTATACTTAATCAACAGTGATGGTCAGGTGCGAGCTTTGAATTCAAATTAATGGGAAAGTTATAGGTGGAATAGTGCATAACGATCTGAAACTATAAAATACAGGAAAATTACACGTAGAGAAGCAAGAATATTTCATCGCTGAAAAAAAAACCTCAATGTACGAATTGGTTACAATTAACTGAATGTTCTAGCAGTAAATTATTCTCTCGTTTTCATTCCATCGCTCCTCTACTTACTACACTGTCGTTCAAACGTATACAATTACATTATGAATTTTATAGTCTGTATTTCTTTATTATTTCTTCGTCATTATGGTAGCTCACAAAACTCTACATGGAATTTAAAGGAAATTACCACTATTAGAGGAACTAAATAACAATAAAATTTTGGAGCAGGTGAATAATTTTACATATCTAGGATGCAATATCTCACAAGAAGAAGAAAAGGATGTAAATGCAAAAATATCTAAATTTTAAAGAATTTTAGGGTTAATAAATTCTATCTTCAAGCCACAGTTAGTCCAAAAGCATTCAAGACAGAAAGTGTATAAAACACTCGCTCTTCCAACTCTTTTGTATGGTAGCGAAGTATGGACGTTGAAACAGAAGGATATACAGAGACTTAGATCTGCTGAAATGAGATATCTTCGGAGGACTGCAGGATACACACTACTAGATCACAAAAAAATGAAGACATCTTAGAAGAATTACACATGGAATCTTTAGAAAACAAAATTTCTGATTATAAGTCAAGATGGATGCAACATGTTCATCGAATGGAAGATCACAGAATACCCAAACAAATGTTAAGATATCAACTTGCAGGAAGAAGAAGACCAGGACGTACACTCAAAATACTTCTGGATAGCGTTTCTCTTGAGGCCGAAACAGGTCAACAAATGGCCTAAATTCGTGAATGTACTATGATGATGAAATAACTATTATAACTAGGATTAAAACATTGGAGCAGTGAGATATTCT
Organism: Diploptera punctata; assembly: GCA_030220185.1. NCBI lineage: Eukaryota > Metazoa > Arthropoda > Insecta > Blattodea > Blaberidae > Diploptera > Diploptera punctata. The sequence goes on along the minus strand of JASPKZ010009809.1, from coordinate 3,520,539 downwards.
ATTAGACATCAACCATCACAATAATAAATAATAATAATAATAATAATAATAATAATAATAATAATAATAATCTATCATTGAACACTAAAGGGACCCTAGAATATCACACTACACAGATAATAGGGTATGCAGATGACATATGTCTCTTAAGCAGAAGTAACAAAGCCATTCAAGAATTGTACACAGAATATTAAGCAGCCACAGAGGATATAGGCCTACAAATTAAAAAGCAGAAAACACAAGTTATGATACAGACAGGTGTTACAGCTATGACAGAACAGCAATCTAATAGCATAAAAGAATTAGGTTTTAAGATTGTGAACATTTTTAACTGTCTTGGCTATGTATCAGATAATAATGACTAAACATTGAAGCACAAAGAAGACTGAAACTGGCCAACAAACTTATTACGCATTTCATAAAATAATGAAGAGTAATAACATACACTCAGAAACTAAAATAAGGCTACATAAAGTTTTAATAAGATCAGTTTTGACTTATGGTAGTGAGACATGGAACGTCACTAAAAGATCAGAGGTAGCCCTAAATAATTTTGAAAAAAAAACGTACTCAGGAAATTATTTGGACCAATAAATATTAATGGTCAGTGGAGAATACGATACAACAAAGAACTGTATGACAAAAACAATGAACCTGACCTTGTCAATTTTATTAAGTTAAAGAAATTACAATGGGCTTGCCATGTACAAAGACTTTCAACATACCGAGCCCCAAAAAAGGTGCTTACAGCAAGTTTTATGGGGAATAGACGAGTAGGAAGACCGAAAAAAGATGGGAGGATGGTATTAGGGAAGATGCTGAAAATCTACTTAAGTGTCGCAACTGGGGGCTTACTGCGCAAAATAGAAATGATTGCAGGCAGAAATCAAGGGATACCAAAGCTCGAATTTGAGCCAATCAGCCATTGGATGGATAATAATAATAAAAAATACAGGGGTCCTCATCTAGGGGATATGTGGATGGCGACCACAAGGTGCCCAAGCTGAGCAAAACATTTCTTCCACTTACTTGTGTTTTGCACTCTTTTAACTTTACTATCTAACCTCTCTTGGTTAACTCTTTTTTTTCGACCCCGACGCTATTAGGGCATCCGAGGGCTAGGGAGTCTTTCCTTTCTTCCATTTCTTCTCCAGAAAAGCCTGACCAGAGGCTATATGATGGCAACCCCATCACTGGTCTTGCCTTCTTCGAAGGGACTATTATTATGCTTTCAAGTCTTATATGAGAATTTCCCGGTTCTGGAGGGAAAATTTTCTATAGGATCGTAACAGGCCTTGGCCTAATACTTGGAAGGAAGAAGAAGAAGAATAATAATCAAAACATGGAACGTTCGCAGTTATGAAGGTATAACATAACACAGAAATTCAATATTATAAGATGAGCTTATTTTTAAAACATCTCTTGTTTGTTTTCATTCATTTGTGGGAAGAAATCTATATCCAGTATGGAGATGAGTGTGACGAAGTGGTGGATTGAAGTTTTTGACAGAAGAAATGGGATAAAACTCCGAACAATCTACCTTGACACCAACCTTCCAATACGAATCTCGCATGGAGTATTCGAGACACGAACTCGGGTCCCGGATGTGGAGGACTAGTGATTAATAATTTGCGCCAAGGATTCATCAGCATTCTGTATAAAGAACACATTATTGACTCTAGCAGACTGTACTGCAGCCAGGTAGAGTTTAGCATCTCTATTCAGAAGCGTTCACTCTTTTTATATACAGGCCTAATATTAAATCATAGGATGTCACATTTCTGATACAACTGCTCTCTTGTCTCAGCAATAATTATGATACACTAAACTGAGTGGATAATTTCCTTTCAGAGAAGCGAGACGGCTGAAGAAGCATTTATTAACAGCTTGTCTTCTCTTCCCAGCGATGTTGGATATTTGAGACTTCATACACACCACCTATATTTTCTTTCTTGCGTCCGAAAACCTATATGAGAAGCTTATTTTCAAAAAAGTATCTTGTTCATTTTGTACCCAAACTGACTTCTACATTGTTCTTGGTCTACTCTATGTTCTAACGTCGCCACTGGCCTCAGATCATCTTCTAAACCACTAAAAACTTGCATCAGTATTTGTTGTTATAATCAGACACTTGTTGACAGCAAAATATCAACCTTAGATTACTTCCCACATATTTATAAAAAAGGACAAGAGACGTTTTGAAAAATCATCATCATCATCATAGTACATTCACGAATTTAGGCCATTTGTTGACCTGTTTCGGCCTCAAGAGAAACACCATCCAGAAGTCTTTTGAGTGGACGTCCTGGTCTTCTTCTTCCTGCAGGTTGATATCTTAACATTTGTTTGGGTATTCTGTGATCTTCCATTCGATGAACATGTTGTATCCATCTTGACTTACAATCAGAAATTTTGTTTTCTAAAGATTCCATGTGTAATTCTTCTAAGATGTCTTCATTTTTTTTTGTGATCTAGTAGTGTGAAAAATAAGCTCCTCTTTAATATTGAATATCTGCGATATATTATATCTTCATAAATATGAATGTCCATGCTTTTATTATTATTATTATTATTATTATTATTATTATTATTATCGTGGTTGTAGTGGTGGAATTTATTTAAATATATTTGTGTTCCAGAAAAGAAGTAAAATCCGTAGACAATTGGTGTAACAGTTATGAAGCTAATCTATAAATCATGTTTACTGAAGCGTGATGTAGACAAGTATAAATACAAATAAAATTACACATATCACATAAGTACTCTAATTAAGATTGCAATATTTTTTCTTTAATGCACATGCAGTATTTGTAAGCATCTGCTGCTGCTTACGTGTTAAACCACCAAGCAAAGGTTTCGGGCCGCAAGGCTCGAGCCGGAAAGTTTGAAGTGATTTACAAGCCACTGGCCCATATTTTTCTGTTTCAAGCAAAATCTTGCGGGCTGCCGTAATTCGGCTCGCAAGCGATTTCTAGTGCATATTTCTGTTAACGCTCTCTAGCTACTGTAATCTTCGATTTTTCGCCGCAAAACTCGTCGTGTGTCATAGGAATGAAAAGAGAAAGAATCCTCCAAAAATCGGTGAAATTCGACCATTAGGATTCGTAATTTAAAAAATTATTCTAGCCACCGTATTTGTTTCCTTGCAACGCAACTTAATTATATTTAATATATATATATATATTTCCAAAAAACAATAAAATGAGACCATAAATTCGACTTGCTATGGAATTCCCTTAATTAACGCAGTTCTGCGTGACGAACGTATAATTTAATTCTTGTTTATAGACTCCTTAACCTATAAGGTCATATTGTGTCGATTCGCTTTATTTTTTAAGTGATAGGCCTACTGTATTTTTGAGTGAAATGATGAATATGATGAAAATAATGGATCCTGGTAATAAAATGCCAATCCACAATTTACTATGATAGTTAATAAAAAATCAACCAGGTTAGGTTTGAACTCGAAGCCTGCCGAAGCCTGATGCTAGGAATGAATAGGGACAGTCGCGTGATAATTTCTTATTCGCATTATTCACTTTATCTTTTTCTGTTTATTTCTCTCTCCTCTATTTGCATCTCTTCTATCTTTTTATTTTTCTTTCCGTCTATTTTGCCTCTCTCTAAAGATAACTTTCAGAGTGCATGCACGCCACACAATGGAAACGGTTATTTATAAAAGGCCGTATCTCCGCAGTTTCAAATTTTACAGGATATAATGAGGAATTGAATAACATAGAACCTGTAAGACAAACTAATATTTTTCTTGTAGATTTATTTATTCCATTCCGCTTCACATAGGAAAATTGAAGAAATGGCTCTTTCAAAACAAATGAAAATAACTCTGTTCTTATAACACATTTCGCATAAAATTGAAAAATTTGAGGTATGTTCATTTTCATACAACACATTTAAGTAAATATAATTCAACTTTTTCTCTGCAATTTGTAATACTTTAATTTTCTTTTTCTTTCTTGGCATACAATTATAGTAGTTAAACTAAAGGTTTCTTAACGATGTTATCTGATTCTTCTCTCTTCTCCACCTTTTTCTTCTTCTTCCGTTGTCCAAATCCTATGCTATTTCAGTCCTTTTTGATACAACCAGCCATCTGAGTCTTGGTCGTCCTCTATCTCTTCTCCCTATCTTGTTTTCCTTAAAACAATTATTTTAACAGAACTACTACCATCCATCCTGATAACATATCCAATCCATTCAATCATTTTGCCTGCATTACAGTTAAAATATTGGTCGTTTATAAAACTGACAAATATTTGTGATAGTGAGTTAGTGTGTATTCTCCACGTCTCCCAATTTTTTCTTGTGGTTATAATTATTTCTCAAAATCTTTCTTTCCAATATTTTCAACAGGTATTATTAGCCTATAACTTCAGTTATAACACACGTTTCACATATATTCATTACAGTTGGTTTTATTACCGTATCAAATATATATATATATATATATATATATATATATATATATATAGTATAATATCTATATATACAAGCGTTACTGCTATAAAGTAAATATTCTCTTTAATAATTTGCTTAACTGTTATGTTAGCCGCTAGATGGCGGTTGGAAGATCTTTCCGCTACCTCTTGTGTGAATGGAGAATACTACATGTATAAGAAAATTGTATGTTTGTCTGGGAATTCTTGGGTAGCTCAGTTGGTTAGCGCGCTAAAGGTACAGACTTTAGAGACTCGAGTTCAAATCCCGACTCAAGCATTCTTTTTTCTTTTCATATCATATCATATATATATATATACCGCTGTGGTCTCGAGGTAGTGTGTGTGTGTGTGTGTGCGCGTAATTTATGTAATTGTAATGTTAATGTTTTTAGTGTATAATGCTATTGTGTTATTATTTAATTGTAAAATTATTATTGTGTTTTTCTTTATGCAATTGTAATGTTATTGCTGTTTTTGTTGTTTATTTTTCTTTACACTAGTACCAATTATTACTTTATTGTAACGGACTGTCAACAGCACGTACGGCTTACTGCCCGTGCGACCCATATTTGTAAATAATATTGTAAATATCTTACTTTTTGTCTAATAAAGTCCTACTACTACTACTTGTTTTGACAGACTGATTATTATTTAGAAACATTAAATCAAAATACATGATGCAGTATCCTAAACCTGTAGTGTGTAATATAGGACAATGAATGTATCATTTTACTATAGAGATATCAAAATGTGTGGCATGAAAAGGGTACTTTATTCCTTTTGAAACTTAGGATAATATATCAACTATTCTCACTTAGGGCTTATGTGTTAAAATATGTATATTTAAGCAGTAACATACTTTAATATAAAACGTTACTTATTCAACTAATCATAAGAAATACATTAATTCTTGTCTTTCAGCTCATTTATGCCAAGAAGATCGGGATGAGTTGATTCCCGGGCACTGCCGGGTAATCAGCATGGGGTATCTAAAAAATATAAATTTATAATTATTTTTCCTTTTACATAAAATCACATTAATTTTCATTTATTTAGGCGTAGCAGCACACGCCGGGTATTAGCTAGTTAATGATAAAAAATAACTGATGTTAAATTTCAAACTAGTATATATATATATATATATATATATATATATATATGGCAAGATCAAAAATAAATGTCTGAGCCGGGATTTGAATGTGAGACCTCTAACTCTATATGTTATTGCTCTCCCTACTGCGCCACTCGGGCATTCAAGCACAAACATTTTTATTCCATCCTTATATATATAATTCTCCATTCACAAGAGGCAGCGGGACATTGCATCAGTCGAACAGCCATTTAGGGGCTACGAATAGATATAAGCATTTTAAAGGGAATTTTTATTTTATAGCAATAATTGCTTGTTTGTTTAGATGTTGTAATTAACATTTCGACATTTAGCAATACATGCCAATTATGAAATGCCTGAGCAGGGATTTGGACCCGACACTTCTAAGCTCCCAACAGTGCCGCTTGGGTATTCCAGCACAATCATACAGAACTCATTATTAATTAGTTTGGACGCATCGAATTTACAGTAATGTACATCATACGTACTTGTTGTGCACAAATTAATTATTAAAGTGGTGAAATAGTAAATTATCGTGCCAGATATTTCAATGTGTCGAACCCCATTAAAATTAATATATTGTAAATTATGACTGTATATTGCGTGATTGGCAAAAAAATTTAAGTATTATTTTCTCGTACGATTTTCTATTATTTTATTTAAAATATTGAAATAAATAATTGTATCTTACAGGTTGCATTGCCAGTTATGATTAATATCAGAATAAAATGTACTATAATAAAATTCTATACGAAAATTTAAACTATAATATGTTATATTAACGTTGTTTAATAGATTTGATACAGAGGAATCTTCAAATGACAATGTGGCAAATGAAGGAGAAACTGATATAAATAAAGAATGGGAGGCTTTAATAGACATTATTAAATTGTCTGCATAAGAAAGCATTGGTTATTTTAAAAAGAGGCAAAAACTATGAATAGTTTGATGTGGAATATGACGACATTTTAAAGAAAAGAAAGCCAGCAAAAATGAATGGTTAGGAGAGCCAAATGAGGTAACTTTAGTGCAATTGGGTAGTATTAAACGGAAAACCACCAGGTTACTAAAGAGTAAAAAAAAAGAGAAGATTAATGATCAAAAAATCAATGCAAAAAATAGGAACATTAGAGAATTGTATCAGAAGAAAGGGTTTTAGATTAGAACCAACATAATTAGGAATGAAAATATGGATACGATTGCATATACCAGAAGTATATTAAATAGATGGAAATGTAACTTCAATCAGCTATTAAATGTACAGGATGTTGACGAAGATAATTTACAGACAGCAGTAATGCTACTCGCAGAACCAAGTGCATTAAAGGTTGAAATGGAGATAGAAAAATTGAAGATGTTTAAAGCATCACATTCAGTTGAGATCCCAGCAGAACTGATAAAAACAGAGACAAGATACGCCAGTTGCTTAGAATGATTTGTGAAAAGGAAGCTATTCCTGATGAATGGAAAACATCTATTATCGTACCAATATATATATATATATATAGGCCTATATATATATATATATATATATAATATTCTCTATTATTACCAGATGTCGCGAGTACTCGGTCTTCACTGCCATCTAGTAGCTGACTATAACAAGTAAGCAAATTAAAGAGAATATTTTTACTTTAAGCTTGCATTGCTCAATGTCAAAAATTTCATTGTAACATCGATAAAGCATCACTGCTATAAAGTGAAAATATTCTCTTTAATGTGCTCACTTGTTATAGTCAGCTACTAGGTGGCAGTGGAGACCGAATTCTCGCGATATCTAGTAATAATGTAGAATATAATATTATATATATATATATATATATATATATAAGAAAAATACGTGATTGAATTGGATTCGCCTGGTGGTGTAATGGATAATACGCTGGGGTATCAACCCAGAGCTCCGGGTTCGAATCCCGTCCAGGCATTTATTTTTCTTATCATGTCATATTAAGCTTGCATTGCTCAATGTCAAAAATTTAATTATAATATGTATATATATACACACACATAGTATCTAAGTATGTATAACGAATTGTTTTGTGAAACTGGACAATGATGTGCTGGAGTGTAATGAATGCATGTATCTGTTTACCGTGCACTTGCAAAAGCAATTGTTCATCTGTTTGCTCATTCTTTCATTAGATTGATCAAATATTGCATTAGCATAACTCTCGCATGCACTATGTAACCTACATATCATGTGATTTGACCCACTCACGCATTTACGTTTTCAAACTCATGCTATTATTCATATATTCAACACAAATGTTACAAAACTCGGAAGGAAAACGATACATCTCATTAAAGTATAATTACCATATGTCCCTTTTGACCGGGGCAGTCCCGTTTGAGGATATTTGTCTCTGGGTCCTGTTGGTTACCATTATATTTCGGCTTTCAGTCATGAGAAATCTCTTTCCTCTTTATTGCGTTCCTTATATTCATTGCAGTTGTTGAATTCATATGTATTTTATTCACAGTAAATCCCTAGATTTCAACTATGTACATTTATGGAAATTTACCATTACAATTAGGAGAAAATAGTAAATAATGTTTTCTATTGTGCTCATATTTCCTCACGATATTTATTTATTTTTGCGTTTTCTCATATTGAAACGTGTAACCAAAAGGATACGTAAAACACACACCCAGACCCAGATATGAAATTCCCTACCTGACGGAACTCGAACCCGAACTGTCTAATAACCGCGCCACAATATAATTTAAAAAATCTAATCATTCAGATTCCCTCCATGGTATCTTTACCTTGTCGTGGTAGAGTGGCTTGCGTACTTAAATTATCCCGAGAGCTATGCCGGCGGTAGCATTGCTGCCGATAGGGTTACCCATGCCGGACTGGTCGAAGGTGATAAGCCGTCGAAGGAGTGACGATCTTTCACCGTAAAAATACAACCGTCAAGAAATGCGGACATGGGTTCAACTGGGGTAAAATTTTCCGGACGTCAAATAGTCCCCCATTCGATACATGAACAGACAGGTGAATGGAGAAGATTATATAACAATGAACTACATGGTCTTTATAGGAAGTCAGATATAATAAGAACAGTTAAGTCTCGTAGACTGCGATGGGCAGGACACGTAGCACGAATGGGGAATGAAAGACGTGCATGGAAGCTTCTTGTAGGAAAGCCAGAGGGAAAACGCCCAGTTGGTAGACCAAGAATGAGGTGGGAGAACAACATTAAATATGATTTGAGGGAAGTAAATTATACAGGGAATGATTGGAAAGCATTAGCTCATGATAGGGATGTATGGAGATCTTATGTCCGCGCGGCCATGGACCTACTGGTTCGATAGTGCCAGTGAGTAAGTAAGTAATCATTCAAATTACTAACACGGATTATTTTGTTCACGTATTTTCTTTTGCCTTATACGCTAGGTCAATCTCACTTGGTATAGACTTGATTTATCTATGACGAGTGTTTGATTGTCACACTAAGTACTCAATACCCTATTCATTGTAACTATGTTTCACCTCATACAAGGGGTAGATGAATCAAAACGAAAAAAAAAAATGTCCGTAGCTAGAGAGTTGCGGGTAAGTAATTAGCGATGGAGATATTAAGATCTCTAAAATATATCGGGTAATCGGTTGTTAAGGTTAAAATTATGATGTACGTATTTGATACATACGTTCAGTGTTAAAACTAAACAGGGGCATAGAGGATGGCGTTGGATGACTTTCAGACATTAATTAGAGATTGAATGATACCTTCTCTATGAAAACACTAGCGTAATAATCAATGCAAGTATATCTAAATCAGAATCCATAAAAAATAAATCAGTGAGTTAGACAAGACTGTAGACTGCTACCTGCACATGTTTGTGTTTACATTGATGATGCAATTTACAAATAGATGACTGAAGTAGCAATGCGAATACCAATTAGAGTAAATAAGAAAACTAATATATTTTTATATGCAAATGATATCACAATAATACAGAATAATGAAGATAATTTACAACGTTCAGTATATATTTTGAGTCAAATTGGTGGCGAATATGACTTGAAAATATCCACAAATAAGACAAAAGTAATGGCCCATCGAGTAAAATACCCTGTACGCTCCAAAATAATAATATAACACAAAGTATTGGAACAAGTACCTAATTTTGATTATGTTGGATGCAATATAAGTTATGAGAGAGAGAGACAGACTTAGAAACCAAATTAAACAAATATCAGTCAGTATGTGGGACAATAAATAGAACACTCCATAATAAAACTCGATAAGACATTAAATTAAAGTTTTATAAGATAATGGTTGCGCCAGTATTAATGTTCGGTAGTGCGTCTTGGATATTACAGGAAAATATAGAAGTAAGATTCAACCGGCTGAAATGAGGTTCCTTCGTAGGGTTAAAGGCTGCACAAAAATTGATCTGATAAGAAATGAAGATATAAGAGACCAATTGAATATATTTATACAACTTAAATCAGAAAATATATGAATATAAAGACAATTGGAGAGTCCACCTGGATCATATGAATAACGATAGAATCCCAGCACTAGCGTATAACTAACTCAAGGAAGCATAGATGTGGGACGTCCGAGGAACGAGGAAGAGATGGTTCTAACAATGTGAAGACGGAACAGGCAAGATTGCCTAATCCCTGCAAGAAAGATGATATGAAACCTAACTATCGATATTTAATTAAACGAATTTCTTAAATTAAGGAATTACTAGTTATACAGCGTGGAATTACACATACCTTTTCATCAGTTCATCTATTTAACACATCAAGTCGCACAACAAATACGTGGTGCCCCATTCTTATACTCATCCGTCTCATAATTAGTTAGAATTTCACGGCGCTAACTATGCTCTTTAGTATTGAAGATCATTAGCGTTGATATTTAAATCTAGGCGTTAAATGGAGACCAACTTTAGTCTGAGGCCTCTTTTTTATGCTGGAAGTTGTTTTGCATGGCTCGGAATGTTGAACTCTCGCCAAAAGTTTAATAAAAAGACTGGAAGCAGCCGAGATAAAATTCCTATTATATGTGACAGGATGTACTCTTTTGGACAAACGAAGGAATGAAGATATTCGTGAGGAATTATAAATAACTAGTATGATAACAAACATAGAAGAATATAGAAATAAATGGTTTGAACATGTTAGTAGAATGAATGAAGAGAGGATACCTTATAAGATGTTAAATTACAACCCACAAGGACATAGAAGTTGTGGACGACCATTTAAAATATGGAGCGAGATACTATAATATGGAGCCGGAACAGACCAGAAATGGTATAAACCGTGACGGTATATGATGAAGATGAAGTTATTTTATTAGCTTTGTATCAAGATCTATTCCAATACAATGTTAGTAGATTTCTTTAATATGGACAAAATCTTCTTCTTAAGCTAGCAAACGTGAACAGTGCAGATTGCAGCAGACATTTTCAGGTGTACTTCTACAGGTAAATAGTTTAACAATTACCATGCATATTAACACAAATATACTATAATAAGAATTTCAACATCTGAAAATTAAAACAGACTGAAATACCAAGTTAATTAATTCTTCATATATAACACAAGCTAAAAATAAAGTTAAATTAGACACATTTACGAATACGTAAAAAGCTGTGCCTGATAGCAAATTTCGACTTCAAATTTGAATTTTGCACACTCAAAATATTTGAAAACCACATTTTCAAATTAGAAAATTGATCCTTTTATAGAAGTGATATTAACTTGCTAACCCACGCCATAGTCCAAGAAGTAGCATCACCGGGAACCACGGTCCTCCTCTATGCAGATGATATAGTCATCCTATCCAGAAATAAGTAGTTCTTCAGACTAGCCTGGATAAACTACATGACTGGGCGCACAGGAACGAACACAAGCAAAAATAAGGTTATGAAATTTAGACGAGGAGGAAACGTAAATAGGGACGACAAATTCAAGCATGGAAATGTCCAACTAGAACTAGCCAACTGACATAAGTGTCTCGGTCTAACGATGCAAGTCACAGGAAAATCATTCACCAAACACATACAGGAAAGATGTGACGAAGCAATAAAGGCCACATTTGACATTCCAAATGTCGAAAGCTGTCCTTCGAAATAAGTTATAAGACTATTTCACATCAAGATATCCCCAATAGCGTGCTATGCAATCACCACATTCTGGACTCGGTTAAATGTAGCAAATCTAAAGACTAGAAATGGTAAAAATTACCTCCTCCGGAGAGTACTTAGAGTGTCAAGGTCAACGAGCTCTCAACTCATATACCATCTAACCAAGACTGACTTCTTCAGCAGAGAAATAGCGTCAAAATACAAACTGCCACACACCCAGCCTACGAAGCACACATAAGAGAGAGATCAGGAAAAGCAGAGTATATAGACCGCGGATTCTTCCTGGCACCAGCGATGAATACTGAAGAATGGAAGGAACCGAACTTCTCCCTGAGATACGTGTTATCGAGGACCGCCACACATGGATTCCACTACAGAATATGTACCCAAAAAGAGTTCCACCTCGCATCGAACCAGTGCCTCTGCAAGCTATGTGACCAAAAATATGAACAATACCACCTAATTGACTGTACAGCAAGAAGAAAGCCTCTAAATTCTACGCAGATGATAATAACGTTTAATAATTGTATCCAAATGTACAGAGTGTGTTTAATAAATCTTTTTTAAAAAAAGTGATATTTGTCAGGAATTTACATATACTCCAAAATCTACATTTTGAAAATATGTATCAGTTGTTAATAGTTAGGTTTCAACCAAACCCTAATTAAGGCGAAAGACACCTTATGACTTTCGTTAGTATTTTTCGAATTTAACGATGCTCTTTATCACTTGAGGTAATCAGCATCTCAATTCTAATCTGAAAGTAAATAATAATAATAATAATAATAATAATAATAATAATAATAATAATAATAATAATAATAATAATAATAATAATAATAATAATAATAATAATAATAGCTATATTTTATAATAGGCAGACTTTTTTTTCACAGGACTCTTTTTAATGCTGAAAGTGCGTAAACATATGATATGGGTTCAACGGATTTTATTCCTTTGAATGAACTAATGCTGTGATAAATCCATAGATCTCAGCCGGGTTTGAACCCGCGACCCTGAAACTAGAGGCAAGGAATATAACCACTAGACTACTGAGGCCGAAAATATGTAAATAATATTTATAATTGTTAAAATAGATTTATTTGGACTAATAAGGCAATTCTATGCTAAGTTCTGATTCTATGACGCAGGATACATAGCGTTTTAATTGCGGGCACGTTAATCATAACGGTGAGACGCTGCGGTCTTACAGACCTGGGCCACGGCCGCAAAATGAAAGCCTTGCAAGTCAAGAGTTTAAATAAATTTACATTCAGTTCAGATTAATTGCTAACCCTAGAAATTATACCGACCTTTTAAACTAACAACTCGATAATTTACAGCGTGTGTCAAAGAGCGTTTGAAATTGTCAATTTTATTATAGGGTACACCGTGTCCAGCGTGTAAGTATCATATAATATATATTGCGAGCCAAGAGGGTCCATGTATCACTGCGTATGTAAATAATAGTTTAAGTTTAATGAATATTAAATTCGCCTACAATAAAATAGTTTTACTTTTCAATGCGAGGAAATCCACTTATTCGCGGTTCCATTATTCGCGTTTTCATTATTCGCGGGTTAAAAAAGTTGCGACACAGTTCCTGTATTCGCGGCTAAAAATTTCTTTATTCGCAAATCCCGTCGGTATATTAGAAGGATTAGTATCCTTTATTAACGCATCGACAATTTTTTTTTTGCTGCAGGCACGTATCAAGGCGACTTTTACAAAGAGCGATTCAAACCAAATGGGTAAATTAATATCAAAGTAAAACAAACCTTACAGTATTATAACTAAGCCTAAAGATCGTTGTTAAAAGCTACCGCCGCCGTAATTTACGTTCCGCTATATCCGTTGATAAATGTTGCCTTCGCCACGATCGGTGTTTTATTGTTTCAACTTGTTAGTTGTTGTACAATTTTATTGTATAACACGTGTCTCTTCTGCTTCGTTGCTAATTTATAATATCGAGTAAAAGAAAGAAAATTAGTTCCGAAGCGGAAAAAAGTAGTGTTGCAGCTTAAAGTAAAAATATAAATGTTTGACCGTCTACGTGTTGGCGAATAATTTGCATTTATATCACGCTATTTCAATATTAATGAATGAACCGCACGATTCATCAAGAAATCCGAAGACAAAATAAGGAACTTTATCGCTAAATTAACTGTTAAACATCAATCACAATTGGAAGACCTTTTAAAAGCAGCAAAACAGGAAAAAATTACACAATTGGAAGACCTTTTAAAAGCAGCAAAACAGGAAAAAATTACACAATTGGAAGACCTTTTAAAAGCAGCAAAACAGGAAAAAATTACACAATTGGAAGACCTTTTAAAATCAGCAAAACAGGAAAAATTACTAAGTTATTTAAGCCCTTGCCCGAGCCCGACAGTAATAATTAATATAAATTGTTCAAAACCTCTCATTCATTGATTTTATTTTATAATATAAAATCAATTAATGAGGGGTTTTGAACAATACATACTTTATTTCTTTAACCTTGGAACGTATCCCCTATATATCCATAAAAATTACGATTCCATATTCGCGGTTTCTGTATTCGCGGCAAATTTGCGGAACTTACCCTCCGCGAATAAGAAGCTTTTACTCTACATATTTTAATATAACAACATATGTGCATGAACGATACATCATTCACGTAGACATGGGTGCTCCCGTAGCGGGAAATTTTTATCTATCTTATTCAGTTATGCTTCTTCCTTTACAGATGTTAGTGCGTGACTTGTGGTCAGGATATCGCCTCATTAAAATATCTACTAGGCAAGTAAGTTATTACTTGAATGGGGAAGAGCGGTTAAATTCAACTAAGATGCGTTAATGTAGGCTTCAGGTTCTTTAACGAACTTCAAAAATTTTAGACTCATGACCCAGGATTAAGTTCTTCCCGGAGGACTTGTCCCTTGAATTTTTCCATTCTAAAAATCCATCGACCGGGCCAGGTTTGAACCCGGCGGGAACTAGAACCAAGGAACATAACCACTAGATCACCGCGATTAACACTTATATCAGACATTCCTGTACTAATTTGTGCATTAAAATTTGTTAATAACATTTGAAATTTTAAGTTAGGTTCAGTCTTTAGATCGTGGGAAAATGTGCAGTTCATTTTAGTGTTTTACCATTTGCAAAGTCCTCTAAACTAAATTCAAATTAATTCAAGCTTTGTTCATTAAAACAAATTACACTGAATTCTCAATTTTAAAGTTATACTGAATTGATTTGTGCTACATTTAAAATTGGTTATTTTAAAAATGTTTCGACTTTCACTAATGAAACTAAAATTAATTCCAAGCACGCTCCCTATAAAAAGGAGCGGGAATGTACTGTACGTAATCTATCGACTTTACCTCGAGGGCATTAAGTTATCAAGCGTTCATTATATGACAATCATTAATTGAGCAACATTAAGGAAATGATTTATGGAACATTGACAATATAATAGAAGTTGTTGAACTTGTTACAGAAAGAAACTCTTAGAGAATCTCATTAAAGGGGATCAGGAAAACGACCTTACTCCTCAGTTTCTCTCAAAAATGCATAGGTGTTAAAAACAACTCTTACGTTATATAACATCCATCTTTACCCTCACAGCTTCAGAGTCTCAAATATTGAGGCAATCAGAGTCCAGCAAAATGCACACGTAGATCTGCAAAGAAACAGCGCATTAAATTTAAGAACTTGTTGATACACGTCATCTAAAAATGCAAGAACTGCGTATACTATTGGAATTCCTCAGAAAATGGAATTACAGTCCGATTTTACTAGTTCACGAAATATACCCTTTTATTTTCTTAATAAAGTGTAGGCAAAGTATTCACTTACGTTGCGAGAAAAATTACATTGCGACCGCTAGAATAAGTTTTAAATTTCGTATTTCTGTTACGGTCCTAAATCTCTACATGAAATGGCCAGATTTTGCCAGTATTTCAGTGATATATACAGAGTTTCGTTGCGAAAACGGGAAATTGCGGCCTCCAAAGACAGATACACACACATATAGGTATATATATATATATATATATATATATATATCTTCGGGTTTTTACAGCTGCTGCGTCTTCCCGTGCCAAACCTCCATAGCCAATGATCTTGGGCATCTCTAATGTTTAGCTCTCTTGCTTGCATTACTATCTTCATGATTTCCTTCCATGTTAACTTTGGTCTCCTTCTGTTCTTCTTTCTGCTCGGTTGCCATTGATATAGTAGTTTCGGCCATGCTCATCTTCCATTTTTAAAATATGTCGTAACCATTTTAATTCCTTCTCCTGAATTCTTTCAATTAAACTTTTTCATGCTTCCATCATGTTTCTAATTTCCTTATTTCTGACATGTTCTAGTTTTGACATTCTGGCACTTCTGCGTAAATAATCCAAACCCAGGCAGAAAATTTCCCGGTCCTCCAGGTTGGGGGTTTATGCTGTGGGCCAGCTCCCCATACATTAGAAAAAAAACACAATGCTAAAAGACCAAACAAATCAAAGCCGGATAAATAAATATATAGGAATATTCCACAATACAGTGTTTCTCCTTCAGCCCAAAGCGATTTGTTCCCAGTGGTTCCTGTGTAATGCATCTTCATCCATCAAATCTATAGCTTCCATACTTCTCTTCACTAAATATATATATATATATATTTATTTATTTATTTATAATTATTTATTTATATTTCATGATAATTTTAGGTGTCTACTAGGGAGAATCGATGAATATTAAAAAATATATATATTTTCACATGAACAACCTCAACAGCTAAATTTCAGAATTCGCTACTTCATAACTTCTTGTTTCTCTGTGTCCTACATGTTCCTGAGTTAGCTTTATGCAGGCTGTCCTCAACACAGCAACCTGAAAGATCTATTATGTTAATGAATTGAATGTACACTATGATGTTATAATTTTTAGGTCATCTTCAGGGTCCGGCACACCAGGTTCTTCTCTCATGACTCATACCAACATTTTTGGATTGGGTTCTTGGCAGCGAGGGGGGAAAACTCTCCCGTTGGCCCCTTTCTAACCTTTAGCATTGCTTATGTCTTCTTCTTTTTCTTCCTTCCAAGTATTAGGCCAAGGCCTGTTACGATCCTATAGAAAATTTTCCCTCCAGCGTTTCATAGGACGGCCCAGTTATCTTCGTCCTCTTGGTATATAATTATAAACAGCTTTGGGGATCCGATTTGAACTCATTCTTTCTAGATGGTGTTTCCAATTCAGTTGGTACTGTTTAATATATTCCAAAATTGACATAGTCTTCAATTCTTTTAAGATATCGGTGTTCCTTTTCCGATCCCATCTGGTGTAACCCGCTGTTCTGCGCATGAATCTCACTTCACAAGCCGTTATTCTGCTTTCATGTTGTCTTTTTAGTGTCCATGCTTAAGTACCATAGGTCAACACTGGTCTAGCCAAAGTGTTATATAAACGTAATCTGGTGTTATTTTGTACAAGGGATGGTTTCATAACTTGATTAATAATTAATAAACTTTTATTATAACTAGTATTTTTTTTCAGGGATATCTTTTTCATCCCAGATAGAGAGGTAATATCCAAGATATTTAAATTGATTAGATCTCTCTAAAATTTTATTCTGGAGACAGATTTTACTTTGTATGGGGTCCTTCCCATGAAATGCCATAATTTTAGTTTTGTTATTTGATATTTCCATATTAAATTTGGCACCTATTTTTTGTAAATTTTAAATTGATCATTGCAAATCATTTTCGAAAAGTGCGAGAAGAGCCAAATCGTCTGCAAAGAGAATAGCATCGAGTTTGAGGTTCCTATTGATGGGTATATATCCTCGTTGTGTTTTCCTCCATTCGTTTATTAATTTATTCATATATATAATGAAAAGCACCGGTGAAAGTCCACATCCCTCTCTTACTCCAGTGTTGATCTTTTCCCAAGAAGATAATTTGCCATCTTGTTTAACAGAGATTTCATTATCTTTATAGCTGTTGAAGATATTAGTAATATATTGTCGTGGAACGTTATCATCAGCTAAAATTTGTATCTGTCTACTTCGTCAAAAGCCTTTATGAAGTCAACGAAGGCGATATGAGTTTCTATATTGAATTCCTTGTGCTTTTCTAATAGTAGTTTTAGAGTGAAGAATCCATCTGTACAAGATCTACCCTTTCTGAATCCATTCTGTTCTTCTCAAATTATATTTTCATAAACTTTTCTCAATTTATTCTTAACTATATTAGCATAAATTTTATATCCAGAGTTCAACAAGCTAATTCCACGATAGTTATCTTTGATTTGGCGACTTCCTTTTTTGAAGATTGGTATTACAATGGATTTGTTCCAGCTTTGTGGTGGTTCTTGTCCTTCCCATATCATATTAAGGAGAATAAGAAATCTGTCTAAAAAATTTTTAGTTGAAAATTTAAGTAATTCTTGATTAATGTGGTCTTCTCCGGGAGCTTTGTTACTTTTTAATGATTTAACAACATCAGTTAATTCATCTATAGAAATTTGTTCCAAAGCAGTGTTATTAGAGATTGTTATTTGTAACAAATCATCCTTTTGTGTCCATAAATGATTAAAGTAGTTAAGCCAAGATTCTTTAGATATAAAATTTAAATGTGCATTTTCTCTTGAATCATTATTTAAATTTTTTAAAACTTTATATATTTTTGGTTGAGGCCTAGTGATATCATTTTCCAAAAATGAGACAAATTGTTCCCAGCTTTGTCTATGTTTTTTGCGAACTTCAATTTTAGCTATGGCTCTCTTCCTATGATACTCTGCTTTATCTTCATCTTTTTTTGTAGACAGAAATTTTTTGTATGCTTCACGTTTATCATCAATTACTTTTTTGATGTTTTCATCCCATATCCGTAGTCCTTTTTTTCGATTCCATTTAGTTTTGATACCCAGGCTTTTATTTGCTGCTTGTGTCAAAATATGTTGTAGAGCAAGCCATTCTTCTTCAATATTTTCGCCAACCGGTGTTTCTTGAATTAGACGACCTAATCTGCATTTGTATAGCCAGGTAATAGTGGGATGTCGGAAAAGACTTACTTTATAAGTATAATCCACATTTTCAAATTTTATAATATTAGTTTTATTTTTGTTTTCCATCTCGGTGGCATACGAATTGGACAAACAAGTAAGTAATGGTCTGATTCGATTTCAGGTCCTCTGTAAACTCTTGTATCAAGAACTTTAGATGCTAATTTTTTATTACATATAGCATAGTCAATTATTGATTTAAGACCCCTGGCTTCCCATGTACATTTGTGACTATCCGTGTGGTTAAATACTGAGTTCATTATTGTGAATTGATTAAACACGACAAAATCAATTAACCGTAAGCCATTTCTATTACAGGATTGCTCTCCATATGGTCCTATATATGTATCAAATTTAGTATTACCAATTCTGGCATTTAAATCACCCAAAATTAAATTGCTTATGTTCGGAGTCATAATCTAGCACCCTGGTGAAAAATTCTTACTATATACCCGCAACCACACATTTTCATCGCCTGTGGGTGCCAATCAAACATTTTTACTTAACTCGAGATGAGATAAAGAGTGGTATGAAATGAATGAATGAGAAATGATATGATATTAGAGGGAGTAAGGGGGATGGAGGGTGTTGGTGGGATGAAATTAAGAAAACTGAAGAACCCCAATAGAAACCAGAAAATATCCGATATGGCCCATCACCTATATCCCTTAGGAACCGGTAGGATTCGAACCTCGTATCCCAGTCGAACAGTCGCTTGCGTTAGGCACGCTTATATCGAGTCAGCCTCCTATATGCCTATGTTACATGAAATTTACAATTTATTTTATTCTCAATCTGTAAACAAGTGATCACTGTGGTTTATTTTACCATGGCATTACGTTACTGTGCTCGATGCTCACAATGTAATACTATGTCGAGCAATTCAAGTTGGGCGGCAACACTGTTTCAATCATGAAAACTCCATAAAAATCGACTGTATCATACATTATATAAATACCCAATCCCCACCAATGTTTAATGTACTATCATCCAATTTCACCATTCAATGTAATTTCGCTATGATCTACCAAGAAGACTGTATAATTATAAACCAAAAGGGAGAAGTATGTTGGGAAGACCATTAAAGAGATGGAAGGACCACTTCGACCTATAATGAGATCGGAACAGGGCATTGGGCTTAATCCTTGTTGTTGTTGATGATGTCTTTTCTATGCAGTTGACAAACAAATCGCCAGATAGCAGTTCTACTCAGTTTCTTAATTGAAAATAAAGTTTGGAGTGATCACGATTTACCGATCATTCTTCGCCAAGTCGTCATTTCACTCCGCTGAATATATATTCACTAAGGCGTGGGTCCCGAGTTTGAAGACTTTCAGGCTCATAAAATATCCTTAAGTCTCAATAAGGAAGCCTCTAAGCAAAATTGACCGATCTCAACGTCCTAGTAACACCTTAGTCACCTGTTAGATGTCTCATTTGGTCAGTGTTGGCCACTTGCCATCCGTTACATCTATGAGTAAATAAGGTAACTAAAAATTAACTTGGTCTAGAAACTCCTTACAAAGGAGAGGTAACGGTTCAACAATGGGCTACGCCATTATAGGTAGACAGATAGATAGTTTAATCGAGTAAGTATAATTAACTCACTGAATTCTCGAACCCGGAGGTTCAGGCCGCGCGGATATAAACTCTCCATGTATCCTTAACCTGAGCTTAATGTTTTCCGGTCATATCCTACATAATTTACTTTTTTCAAAGAATGGTAATGTTATTCCCCCGTGTCTTCTTCCTACAAAGAGTTTCCATACCCCTATTCCATTCCCCATTCGTGTTATATACCCTGTCAATCACAGTACGAGACTAATTAACATTATTTCTGAGTTTCTATCTAGTTTCCATGTCCCTCTTTCATTCCCCGTTTGTGCTACATAACTTGCCCATTGCAGTCAATGTTATAATTACATCTGATTTCCCATAAAGATCACTTATCCCACTGTTACATATATCATCTTCAACAACAAGTAGTCAATGATAAAAGCCTAGTAGTCGGTTTCGATCACATTATCCATCCAGTACTCTACTAAGTAAGGCTTCATTTCCCAATTGGACAGTATTTTAATATTAAATCGGGCAGTGTTTCTCTGTTCATCCTTCCAATCTGTCGTCTCCTTTTGTTTCCGTAATTTTGTATTTTTACGAGAATGGTTTCAAATATAATTTCTGGTAATATTTTCGTGTTTGTCTTGTGATTTTGCCACGAATATGATGTTCTTGTAAAATTCATCTCTGCTGCCGTGATGTAAGATTAATTTGTTTTTCTTTATATCCATGTTTCATATCCATATAACAATGTGGGCACTGCAAAAGAATTATAGATATTTATTCTGTTTGTTTTTGTAACTGAGAGGGTTTTAATATTATATTTTTAATTCCAGTTATTTGTAAAAATTGCATAGTTTTGTTAATGGTTTCTAAAGAGCAGAGAAAAATACTCTTACACGCGTTGCAGGGTAGGTTATTATGGAATACTGATATGTTATAGGCATACGTCACAGTTATATTCAACATAACAAAAATAATCTATTTCAAAATACGCGTTATAGACATTTTCTGGAGAAATATGCGATGTACCATACTCTACATGAGTCTACAATTTGCAAAGAATTCAATTATTCATAAGCTATATTAAAATTTCATTCCTCTATTTATAGATTATGAGTTTAGAGATTGAATGTAACGGTTTTCATTTATCAGACTACAATCTTGACGTTGTTTATGTGAACCAATGTAAACAATGTAATCCATTGATACTCACCCTAGGGAATAACGCATATTCCCATTTAATCATATCCTTTTAATTTTCTTATTACATTGAACATATCAAATAGTTGAAATACACATGTGAAGGACATCCTAAATTGTTAAAAGTACACGCGTCAAACAGAGTTCTGCATCACGCTGTCGCACGTGTCGTACACCATCTTATGATGAATGTTTATATAGCAATTAGAAGTCCCGGCCACGCTTTGCTGTGGCTAAGGTATACGTTAAACATTTAAATTAAGTTCCTGTCTTTTAGCCAGATTATTTAAAACTAATACTTACACACGAAATTAATAATATTGAAAATAAAATACACACTGAACACACTTAAATTATGAAATAATCAATATTTGTAATTCAATTGAAATTCGCGGTTGTAAAAAAAAGCACAGCCATCTGGATCTCTCTTTGTTACATAATAAACCATTTATCGTACCAACTTACCGTACACCGCCATCTGTTAGAATCGTATGGAACTCACAGATAATTACACCGCCATCTGTTAGAATCGTATGGAACTCACAGATAATTATAACTCTTTGTTAAATAATAAACAAATAATTTGCAATAAAAATAATGCGACTATAAATTTAGTTATAAACTACCCTAAGTCTCAAGTTGGATCAAACTGCACACAATGTGCAAAATTTTATTAAAATCGGTTCAGTAGTTTAGGATTCCATCGCGGACAAACAACGTGACACGACATTTTTATATATTAAGAAGATAATAGCATAATTCCTTAGTCCATTCATAAAACATCCCTGCATGAGCGGACCTAACAAAAGGAGTGAGAAAGAAGCTGTTCAGTTCCAGTCATAAAAAAACAAGTAGAATGTATATACTAGTGTTGTCTCCAGTTCTGTAATGGCTAGAAGACAAATTTCACAGTTCGATCGTGTCCGCATTGTCACGTTGTGAGAGGAAAGGGTTATCATCAAGGAAAGTCTCCAGACGTCTCAGAGTGGTGTAGTTCACGCATCAAAGTACTATAGAGAGGACGGAACTGTTAACGATTTGTCTTGAACAGACCGTCCGAAGGTACAACAGTAGTCGATGACCGCTACTTATGTATTTCACCTCGGATTTACCCTGAATAAGGATAATCTTTAGGCAGAAATAAAGACCTCGAGACTTTGAATATGAGTGTTTTTGAATAGGTTTTCGTCGTGTCGGGGATAATCGCCTGCCGCGCAACGTTGATGCGCAGACAGACGAGAGGGGATGGTTTCATTCGGAAAAGGAAGGAAAATGAAAGATGCACAGATATCCAAATACATCGATGAAACAGATTTATAGCAGGGCAAAATAGAGAAACATCACTCTTACACAGTTCAATACTTTTAAATTGAGAGCATTAGAAAGCGTTGGTTATTTAAAAAAGAGGCAAACTATGAAATGGTTTGATGAGGGATGTTTCAAAATTATAAAGGAAAGAAAGCTAGCAAAAATGAATTAGTTACTTGAGCAAAATGAAGTAAATTTAGAACAATTGGATAACATTAGACGGGAATCCATTTGGTTATTTAAGAGTTAAAGGAGGGCATATTTGAGAGAGAAGATTAATAAACTTGAAATCAATTTAAAAAATAGTAACATCACAGAATTATACCAGGGAATTACGATAGAGAAGAAAGGGTTTCGGGCTAAAATAAACATGATTAGAAATGAAAATGAGGATATGATTGCAGATTCCAAGATTAAATAGATGGAAATGTATCTTTAATCAGCTCTTACATGGCATGCAGAACAGGATATTGATGAGGTTAATTTACAGACGGCAGAAATATTAGTCACAGAACCAAGTGCAAAAGAGTTTGAAAATGCAAAAAAAAAAAAAAAAATTATATAAAGTGACAGATTCGGATGTCAGGGGAGAAATATTGATGGTCACGATATATTGATTGCTCAGTATGATTCGGGAAAAAGAAGCTCTTCAAATCAATGGAAAGAATCAATTATCGTACCAATCTATAAGAAAGGAGATAAAACTGATTGCAACGAATACAGGGGCACCTCATTACTTTCAACTACGTACAAATTCTAAAAAATATATTAGAAGCAGACTTATCACTATATTGATGGCATAATAGGAGATTATCAATGTGGATTTAGAAGAAACAGGTCTACAATAGACAAACATTTTTAGTATAAGACAGATTTTAAAAAGAAATGGGATTATAATGGCAGTGTACACAAACTATATGCAGACTTCAAAAAGGCATACGATACAATTAAGAGGGAGAAGTTATATTGTATCTTGCTGGAGTTTAGAATTCCTAAAAAGGTTTGTAACACTTACACGGAATTGTCAATATGACACAAAGAGTAAGGTCCGTGTAGGTAAACAGTTTTCGGATACGTTTGTAATTCACAGTGGATTAAAGCAATGAGATGCATTATCTCCTCTACTATTCAATTTTGTACTAAATAATGCCATCAATTCTTTAAAGGATGAAAGGCCTACAACATAATTGTATTAATAAGCTGTAAGTTTATGATGATGATTTAGAATTATTAGGCGATAGCGAGCAGATACTAAAGGCCAACACGCACACTCTATTGAATAACAATAAGACATCTGAACTGGAAGTAAACATCAATAAAACTAAATATATATTCACACATAGAAATGCATTATATATTGGAAATGGACATCTAATGAAAATGAGGGAAATTTTTGAAGAAGTGGCTGAATTCAAATATCTAGGAACAATAATTACGAACGAAGAAACAAATAAAGGAATAAAATTAGATAAAACACACTACTTGAAAACATTATTATACGCTGATGACCAGGTAATAATAGCAAATACAGAAGACGAACTTCAGAGGAATATTTTTAAACTACATAATATATGTGAACAATATAATCTCAAAATATCAATAGAAAAAACTAAGGTAATGGCATTCCAAGGGAAAAATCAAATCAGATCCAAAAATAGTAATAGGAAACAAAATCATAGAGCAGGTGAACCATCTCAATTATCTAGGATGTGACATTTCATTTAATTATGATAATGTATAAATAATAAGGTAGCAAAATTCCAGGGAATATGTGGTACGATAAAACGAACACTAAATAACAAAACAACAAGAGAGACCCAACTGAAATTTTATAAAATGTTGGCAGTACCGGTACTGCTCTATGGTTCAGAAGCCTGGATACATAAAAAACAAGACCTAAGTAGGATAACGGCGGCAGAAATGAAATTTTTGAGAACTGTTAAAGGGTGCACTAAGGAAGACAGAATCAAGAACACAGAAATAAGACAGGAACTTGAAATATTTGCAATAACTGATAAAATGGATACATATAGACAAAAATGGAAGCAACACATAGACAGAATGAATGAAGACAGATATCCAAAACAAATAACAAAATACAAACCTAAAGGCACCCGAGATGTGGGCAGACCTAGAAAGAGATGGGCTCAAGTCGGAACGGGTCAACAGACCTAGTCCATGAATGAAGATGATGATGATAATTACAAGTAGGAATGTGTTGCAAAAATAGTAATAAACATAGGCTCAATTCTGAATATTCATGCTATTATGCATTACATGGACATTTGTTTTCCCTACTCCTTTAAAAAATTGGTAAACTGCAATTAAATAAAACTGTTATATTATATGGATGCGAAACATGGGCTCTTAATTCGAGGTAGGAAAGGCGTTTACTAGTATTTGGGAATCAAAATTCTTCGGAAAATGTTTGGACCAAAGAGCTATGAACAGACAGATGAATGGAGAAGACTACATTGCAGTGAACTGAGTGATCTTTATAGGAAGTCAGGTATAATAAGAACAGTTAAGTCTCGTAGACTGCGATGGGAAGGACATGTGGCACGAATAGAAATGAAAGTAGTGTATGGAAGCTTCTTGTAGCAAAACCAGAGGAAAATCGCAAATTGGTAGACCAAGAATGAGATTGGGACAATAACAATCATGATTAGAGGGAATGATTGGAAAATATTAGCTCAGGATAGGGATTCATGGAGATTTCATGTCCGCGCGGTCATGCACTTACGGGTTCGATAGTGTCAGTAAGATAGTTACTTAGACCTTCATTTACAGGATATTATTTTAAATTTTAAAATATTTAAATCATAGGTTTGTAAAATGTGAATGAAGTTACTTATGGCGAGTTTGGCTGCACTTGCCTTGTATATTAATTAATGCGATTGTGCGTCATTAACTGAGTAGAGACTCAATCTATCAATTGTAAATTCCGCATAAATTATTATTGAAAGGATGCTAAAACAATTCATATTTTTATATATTTTACTTTTTTTTAGAAGCTTTCTTCACGGATTCTATAGTTAAAGTGACTGATTTCTGATACGAAAATAAATCTTTGGACTGTTACAGTGGTCACGTTCATCGTACTCAACAAACAACTGATTATTTTGAAAACTTGTTCTGTTATCAGATTAATGTTTAAGTATTTACCAATAACAAGATAAAAATGTCAAGAAATGAATAAAGATGTTTTTAGTCCAGTTGGATACATTAACGTTTGATAAATTTCTAATAGCATAAAACTCAATCTGGCTGGACTAGTGTTTGTTATCGTCACCTCTCGTTTCGAAGTTCGCGAGTCATGGTACATTACTTTTTTCAGGGCTTGACAATCCTGAATATGGGTTCTTCCAGAAGGGAATGTCGTGGATGCTCTGTCGCAGATTTATGGCACGTAAAGAAACTAAAACCTGACGAAAATGCCTCTGAACAATATTTGTCAGCCATTTCAGTCCCAGATTCGAATTGCGTTGCCAATTAACTTGGTTGTTAAAGAAATATTACATTGATTTTCAAATGCATTTAACAGTTTCTGAAAGTATTATACACAAATATATACTGTATTCCTTTTACGATGTATATGATCATACACAATTTTATGTTTAAATATTATACGAGTTATTTTATGTGAATTTGGTTCAGTATTTTATGAGGTAATGTTTTTATAAGTAAGCTTAATATCTAATGAAACATGATGAAAAATCTCTTAAAGAGACATTAAATTGAAAAAAAAAAGCAAGTAGTTCTCTATAGTGAAACCACTCGATCGTGAATAGATGAGGAACTGTTTCACAGGATTCCTAGGCCACATACATACTATGACAAACTTTAATATCAATTCATTGATGATGATGATAATAATGATAATAATGATAATAATAATAATAATCTTCTCTTCTTCTTCCTTCCAAGTATTAGGCCAAGGCCTGTTACGATCCTATAGAAAATTTTCCCTCCAGCGTTTGAGGGAAATTCTCGTATAAGACTTGAAAGCATAATAATAGTCCCTTCGATTGGTTGCTGGCCAAAGGAAGGCAAGACCAGTGATGGGGCTGCCATCTTATAGCCTCTGGTCAGGCTTTTCTGGAGAAGAAAAGAAAATAAAGGAAAGAAGAAATGGAAGAAAGGAAAGACTCCCTAGCCCTCGGATGCCCTAATAGCGTCGGCGTCAAAAAAACAAGAGTTAACCAAGAGAGGTTAGATAGTAAAGTTAAAAGAGTGCAAAACACAAGTAAGTGGAAAAAATATTTTGCACAGCTTGGGCACCTTGTGGTCGCCATCCACATATCCCCTAGATGAGGACCCCTGAGGGGTAATAATAATAATAATAATAATAATAATAATAATAATAATAATAATAATAGTAATAATAATAATATCATCATCATCATCATAGTACATTCACGAATTTAGGCCATTTGTTGACCTGTTTCGGCCTCAAGAGAAACACCATCCAGAAGTCTTTTGAGTGGACGTCCTGGTCTTCTTCTTCCTGCAGGTTGATATCTTAACATTAGTTTGGGTATTCTGTGATCTTCCATTCGATGAACATGTTGTATCCATCTTGACTTATAATCAGAAATTTTGTTTTCTAAAGATTCCATGTGTAATTCTTCTAAGATGTCTTCATTTTTTTTGTGATCTAGTAGTGTGTATCCTGCAGTCCTCCGAAGATATCTCATTTCAGCAGATCTAAGTCTCTGTATATCCTTCTGTTTCAACGTCCATACTTCGCTACCATACAAAAGAGTTGGAAGAGCCAGTGTTTTATACACAAATAATAATAATAACTGTGGTTGTCTCGGAGGAGGCACTGACAATGTATTCATTCGGGGGGCCCTCCATCTTCTTGTGTGGTCAAAAAGTATACGTTTGATCCTTAATTTAAAAATCCCTCTCTCGAAAGACTGTGCCACTGTAAGCCCCAGGTGGCATGTGGCATGAAAAAAGTACGTGTAATGGGAGAGTTAAACAAAGTTCAAGGAATGGAATAAAATAAATAAAAATAATAATAATAATAATAATAATAATAATAATAATAATAATAATAATAATAATAATAATAATAATAATAATAATAATAATAATAATAATAATAATAATAATGGTTACGCCAATTAATATATCTAGGTTTTTTATATTATTATTATTATTATTATTATTATTATTATTATTGTTATTATTATTATTATTACTACTATTACTATTATTACTATTATTGCTATTTTTTTAATTGCGGATGAGCCCATGTAGGACTACGCAAAGTACTTAGAGGCGTTTCCTTTGAGCCCAAATTTCTTTCATTCTTTTGCTACGAGCTTGTTTTCTATCATCTGTCCAAGTTGTTCCAGTTTTTTTCTTCAGTTTGTCTTCTTGGTCAACTTGCCATTTATTCACCTTAATTCTAAATATATCTCTGTTTGGGATATCTTCTTTAGTAATTCCTGTCAATTTTAAGTCCTTTTTAACTTCATCAATCCACTTCATAGCTTCCACTGGAGCTTTACTTCTCTTTTCGTAGAATTCCATTTTCTGTTTTGTATGCCGATTTGAGTTCATTCGTTTAATATGGCCATAAAATTTTAACCTTCGTTTTCTAATATCACTATGAATGTCTGTATATATTTTTATTTCCTTTTTACTTCTGAGTCTACATGCTTCACCTATGACTTGTGGACCTAACACTTGTCTTATAATTTTGCATTCTTTTTTCACTATATTTTCGATATCTTTTTTTCTGTTCAAAATTAATGTTTCTACTCCATAGAGGCAGTCTGGTTTAATTAGAGTGTTATAGTGTCGTAATTTTGTATGTAAAGATATGCATTTTTTATTATAAGTGTTGTGAGTAAGCCGAAATGCTGTTTCCATTTTTTAGCATCTACTTTTATTGGCTTTAGTTTCAATTCCATTTTCTGAATTATTTCACCAAGATATTTAAATTGTGAAACTCGTTAAATTTTTCCATATTTGGTTTCCAGGTATTTTGGTGCTTGTTAATTGCATGAAATATATTCCGTTTGTTCAAAAGAAATCTGCAGACCAACTTCCTCTGCAATGTCATTTAATAATTCAATCTGTTTTTGTGCTGTTACAACGTCACGGGTTAAGATTGCTAGATCATTTTGCATAAGTTCGATTTTTTATGTTCTAAATTCACAATGTTTTATGAAGAATGTTATGAACAGTTGACTTCGGATTATAAATAATAAATAAATAAAGCCTGATATGTCCCTTTAGGGCAAAGGCCTCCATGTACAGGGGTTAAGCTCAATTGTGAATGTCACCCGGTGAGCTACTCCATGGTGAGAAGTTGACTTGGATGTAGCACTTGGTTTGTATACACTGTCTGTTCTGTGATTAGTTAATACACAGTTGGCTCTCCATCGTTCTCCAGCTTTTCCTGCATCTGGCGACTCTGGACCATTGCGCCCCTGCTCGTTCTTTGAAGAGGTCAGCCCATCGTCGTCTTGGTCTTCCGCGTTGTCTCTTGCCTGTGTACGGGTCCCACATGGTTGTTTTTATTGTCCACCTGTCGTCCTGTATTCTTGCGACGTGGCCTCCCCACTTCCATTTCTTCCTGATGGCTTGTTGTGCAGGATCAGTTGTTGAGGACATCACTTGAAGTGTTGTATTCGAGATTCTGTCCTTCAGAGTTATGCCTAAGATTTTCCTCTCCATTTTCCTTTGGCATACTTGACGTGTGTACTTCAGTTTTGCTGTGAGATTCCAAGTTTGGCAGCCATATAGGCCCTAACAGTGTTGGAAGAACACAGGTTTGTAGTGTTTCCATTTTGAGTTTCCGATTGAGTGACTTGTCCAGCAGTATAAATGTCTGTGACCAGAATGCCTTCCAGGCGAGAGCTATTCTTCTGCTTATTTCTTTCTCTACTTTTTGATGGAAGGAGAGTAGCTGTCCTAAGTATATGTACTCGTTTACATATTAAAGATCCATTCGGATTACCCAGCTCTAAACTGGTCCGTCGAAGTGATTTCCTTGAGCTGTGCTGAAATACTTGCCCAACATCTTCAACTTTAGCTGAGGACACTGCCTATTTATTTTTACTGTTCATTATACCATTTCACAGTGGTACGACGCTCTAGAGCATTTGCACCACATTTCTGCCTAAATCTTAATAATACACAAGGACTTTATTAAACTAAAAGTAAGATACATACAATGTTATTTGCAAATATGGATCGCATGGGCAGTAAGCCGTACATGCTGTTGACAGTCCGTTACAATAAGTTGGTGTTTGGTAATAATATACTTAAAACAAAAAGAAAATACAATAATATTACAATTACAATTACATTATACATTAACTTAATTATGTAGAATTATTAAGAATTAATGGCATTGCAATTTGTTAACATATTTATTTATTCCTGTATAAGTGTTGTTCTTATTTTCCGCTTTTTGTCCAGAAATGTACCCAAGTTTATCCATTTTTCTGGGCTTACCGGTAATTCGTAGCATGCCAGTCTTTCACGATTTGAATTTAGAAATATTTTCGATAATAACTGATGCCTCCAATATTCCATCGTTACATTTTCCTAATACGAGTATATGTATCTCGTCTTTAAAGCTCCAGCACATAGGACATATTCGCATATCGTGAACGTCGCTAATTTTTAAAACTTTCCATGCCCCTAGCCTAAACCAAGCAAGCCCTGATCTCTCTTTAAATCCTAGATTGAGTATATAAGATTATTGTCCCAAACTTGTTTTAGGCCTCTTTGTAAAAACAGTGATCGTTTTCCCGCAA
This sequence comes from Diploptera punctata, assembly GCA_030220185.1. Classification (NCBI taxonomy): domain Eukaryota; kingdom Metazoa; phylum Arthropoda; class Insecta; order Blattodea; family Blaberidae; genus Diploptera; species Diploptera punctata. Next base: position 3,489,964 of record JASPKZ010009809.1, on the reverse strand, counting down.
ATTCGGCCAAAATATTTTGTCGGTTTATATCTAAGTACCTCCTCCTTATTTTTCTCCACACATTCTTGCGATTTTTCAGTCACTTTTTCCCATACCCAATCTTTTGGAGTTCTCTCCTAACCTCGTCTGCCCAGAATTTCCCATTTGCGTTCTTAATTTGGTGGTCGTAACAAATTGCTCTGAGCATTGTTTTCGCCTAAATCTTATTTGCACTGAAATTGAAAACTTTTACTCGACTAACCCGTAACAAAATATTCATTTTCTGCTGTACCGTTAATTCAGCCATATTAATTTGTCCATAATGTTGTCATACCGGTTTCATACATTAGATTCATAATATTCAATGTTACTAAACTTGGAGAGTTCTACGCAAGACAGGATAAGGAACATATTTCTAAAGTCACTTAGTGATAAGAAATTTTATGACAGTGATACAATGTGACACTGTATTTAAATAATAAACAGTGTTGTAATTCAACAAGTGAACTTTACTTGGGGTAAACTTCATAGACCTCACTCCTCAGACCCTCTGAGACATACAACTTCATTGCCCAACTGTTACCACACCAACCCGTTAGGCTCCTGTGGTACAGCCGAATCCTTACCAAACACGATGAATAAAAAAAAATCCCGCTCCATCTTTCAAACCCCGGGGCCGAGAATACTGTTTTAGATTTTATTATCCGGACTCATTTCATCATGACTACAATTTTATATAATTTAAAGTATTACTGCACGCAGAATGCACATATATTAATAGGCGTTTCCGTTTAATTTGTTATATTATTACTGTAATTATTATGTCCCTCAGGGGTCCTCATCTAGGGGATATGTGGATGGCGACCACAAGGTGCCCAAGCTGAGCAAAACATTTCTTCCACTTACTTGTGTTTTGCACTCTTTTAACTTTACTATCTAACCTCTCTTGGTTAACTCTTGTTTTTTTTCGACTCCGATGCTATTAGGGCATCCGAGGGCTAGGGAGTCTTTCCTTTCTTCCATTTCTTCTTTCCTTTATTTTCTTTTCTTCTCCAGAAAAGCCTGACCAGAGGCTATAAGATGGCAGCCCCATCACTGGTCTTGCCTTCCTTTGGCCAGCAACCAATCGAAGGGACTATTATTATGCTTTCAAGTCTTATACGAGAATTTCCCGGAAGGATCAAAACGCTGGAGGGAAAATGTTCTATAGGATCGTAACAGGCCTTGGCCTAATACTTGGAAGGAAGGAAGGAAGGAAGGGTAATTATTATGATGTTGGGCAGCGTATAAAAATGTCGTATACATGAACTAAACATTTTAATTTCTAACGACTTTTTAAATTTTTATAACTGTACATTGCATATAAGCTAATATATATATATATATATATATATATACAGTCGACCGCGATGGACTAGTGGTTGTGCTCCTTGCCTCTGGTCCCTAGTGATGCGGGTTCAAAAACGGCCGCGATCGATGAATTTTTTAGGATGGAAAAATCCAAGAAGCAAGTCTTACGGGAGGGACTTTAAGCCATGGGTACCGACACCGAAGATTTTCAGGCTCGTAAAAGTTCCTTAAGCCTGAACAAAGAGCCTTCTAAGTAAGATTTACCGATCTCAAATATCCTAGTAATACCTCAGTTGCCAGCTAGATGTCTCATTGATTCGGTGTGTTGACAGCATGCCAACCATGACATCTTTGGACAAATAAGATAACTAAAAATAAACTTTGACTATAAATTCTTGACAAAGGAGAATCTATGGTTTAACAATGGGCCACGCCATTAATAACACACAAACACACACACACACACACACATATATATGTATAATTTTATTTTAAATATTTGCATGTATATTTATGTTGGTCGAGTGGAAAAAAATCTTATGGCTTGCATTCTGCTAATTTTATTAGAGCAATATTATTATTACTATTATTATTTTTATTATTATTACTATTATTATTATTACTTTATTATTATTATTACTTCGATCTACCAGAAACGCAGGCATACAAAACAGCAATCGAGGAGAGACAGAGAAAAGCCAGAGAGATTCCGAACGAAATCACGGAAACGGAAGCGTTAAACACAGACGAATGGAAAGGACCAAATTTTCGACTTCGCCACTTATACACACGCTTCGCCGCTCACGGCTTCCATGGCAAAATATGTCATAAACAAAGTTACCATGAACCTGAGGAGTCCTGCATCTGTAAACTCTGTAGCAAACCGTGCCCAAAGTATCACTTAGTGAAGTGCGAAAACAGAACCAAAACAATTCACGAATTAATAGCAAAATTGTAAACCATGTATATAATATTAGTGTACACATTGTGTTTAATAAATATATATATATATATAATTATTATTATTACTATTATTATTATTGTTATTATTTATGTTATTATTACTATTATTATTGTTATTATTTATATTATTATTATTATTACTATTATTATTACTATTATTATTGTAGTGGAAGCAATATCACTTTTTAAGAAAAACGATAGAATTGAATGCAAAAAATTATAGCGTTATATAGAATATATGCCAGAATTATAAACAAAAACCTAAAAGTAATAGCTGAAGTACTCCTAGAAGAAGAACTAAATGGATTCAGAATAGGACGAACCACAACAGATAATGTATTAATTTTACAACAAAATTATTGTTTGAGAAAAGGAAAGAATTTAACTTAGAAACACATATTGTCCTCGTCGATTTTGAAAAAGCATTTGACAAATTAAATAGAAGTAAATTATGGCTCATAATGGAAAGGCAAGGAAATCCACAACACCTAATACAAATAATAGAAATCATATACGAGAAAACTAAAATTATATTCAACACAGGACAGAAGAAAGCAGAAGAAATTTTAACAAATACAGGTAGGTGTTCGACAAATGTGAAGTACGAGTATATCACCCACCTTTTCAATATATATATATATATATATATATATATTATTGACCTAGTTCAAAGCTAGAAAATAAAGTGTTAAGTAAGGAATAAGAATAAATAATATAATAATGTTTAGTACTATATTATATGCTGACGATGTTATTATAACTGAAAATACAGAAAACGATTTGCAATTATTCTCTCTACACTGTTTGGATCAAATAAGTAAAGAGTACGATTTTAAAATATCTATAGAGGGGACAAAAATAATGGTCTTTTTAGGAAAATCGCCCATAAGGCCGAAAATAATGATAGAAAATAAACCTCCATCACAAGTGTTAAATTTTAATTATCTAGGTTGTGAATTGTCTTCTGGATATGGAACAAGAAATGATATAGACAGTAAATTATCAAAATTTCAAATTATATGAACACTAAAACAAAAAACAAAGAAGGATACAAGATTGAAGTTCTACAAAACAATGGCACTACCGGTACTTTTATACGGTAGTGAGTCCTGGGTAACAAATAAAAGGAGTTCAAGTAGAATACCAAGTGCAGAAATGACTTTTCTAAAAAGAATCAAAGGATGCACAAAATTGGTGAACATATGAAACGAATAAATAAGAAGTGAATTAGAAATATATTCAATAAATGATAGAATTCATCAACACCGCGTCGTCTGGGAAGAGCATGTTCAGAGAATGGAAGAAACAAGATTGCCCAAGATAGCATATCATAATAAACCAAAGGGATTAAGGGATGTAGGAAGAACTAGGAAGAGATGGAAGGAACCATTGTGAATTCGGAACAGGTGAATCGCCTAAACCTTGAAGCGAAGATTATTATTATTATTATTATTATTATTATTATTATTATTATTATTATTATTATTATCATCATCATCATCAGATATGTCAAATATATACAAATATTTTTACAGGAGGAACTATACCCTCAGAAATGAAATTAGTTTTTCAAGCTCGATATATAAGAAGGGAGAGAGAGAAAGCTGCAGTTACTATATACGGATATGTGTGAATATCTAAATAATGAAAATATTCACTCGCATTATAAAACATAGATTAGACACAGAATACAAAGATATGGATGAACAAAGTGGGTTCACTGCAGGCAAATCATGCACTGATAATATATTCATACTGAGACAGGTGTTAGAGAAATGCCGAGAGAAATAGATTTATTTAGAATAGATTTATTTAGCCTGGTGGAGTTAAGGCCATGTGGCCTTCTCTTCCACTCACCAGAACAAGCATATGTTACATATGAATACAAAAAAAACAATAATAGTCATATAAAACAGGACAAACATATGTTACACATGAATACAAAAAAAAAATTACAATAGTAGTCATATTAGACAGGACAAACATGTTACATATGAATACAAAAAAAAGTTACAATAATAGTCATTGAACAATTAATTATCTGTCATATTGAATAATAATGAAATTAATGTCTAATAATAGAATGAAACTAAATACAATTAAAATTAAATTAATGATACAATGAATAAAAAAAGGAATAACAGCTCGAATCTACTATGCATAAAAAGAAGAGAAAAAAAATACACTACAATCAATTAATCTACGCTTTTTATACAAGGCATTAGGTAAATATATTAACAAATCCTAAGTCTATTTTTATTAAATAATGCAAAAACGCATTATTAATTCTTAAAAAGTAGTATTAGTGAGTTGTTTCTGTTAGTGATTTTATTTTCAATTTATTTCTGAAAGATGGTAAAGTTTGGCAGTCTCTGACATAGGGTGGAAGTGAATTCCCATGTTCTAGCAAGAGAAACTGTAAAAGATTTCGAATAATAGGTAGTATGATGAGGAGGGATATAGAGGACACTGTGCTCAAGGGATCGGGTATCTAAGTTATGTGTATCAGAGATCGCAACCAGTAGATTTTATCTTTATTGATCTGTTAAAGGAGTATGATAATGTACCCAGGATCTTGCTCTGGAAAGCCCTAGAAGAGGCGAATATAAATGATAAAACAGTTAGTATTATAAGATCATTATACTCGGAGAACAAATGCCAAATTAAGATGGGTCACAGACTTTCAGAAAAATTCCAAACATCAAATGGTCTATTTCAAGGATGTTGCTCATCACCACCGTTGTTCAAAATATGTATTGATAATTATACGAAGAATTGGTCAAGACATTGCATACATATGGGGATTAAATTGAAAAATAATTATTACCTCCACCATTTACTATTCGCAGATGATCAGGTGGTGATTTCTCAGGATCCAGATGATACATATTTCATGTTAGAGAAATTAGAGATAGAATACAAAAAACCTGGATTACAGATAAATTATAATAAGCAGAATATCTTTAATCGAAGACAACAGATGAGCTAAAATGTAATTCAAGAGAAATACGTAATGTTAAAAATTTTAAATATTTAGGTTCTATTTTAGATAAAAGTGAGAATTCAACTACAGAAATTGAAAGAAATATAACTGAAGGAGAATCATTGGTATGTTGGACTCAGTTCTTTGTAATAGAAATATACAGAACGAAGAAAATTATATTTTTATTTTACAAAGCATTTAATATATGGGTCCGAAATCTGGACAGTAAATAGAAAACAAGCCAACAAGCTGTTAGCAGTAGAACTGTTTCTTTTTTTTTTTTTTGGAGGCGATCGACAAGAATTTCAAGAAGGGATAAGGGCAGAAACAGTACAATAAGGAAAATTATGCAAGTTGAAAAAAAACATATTAGGAAAAATAGAAGAAAAACGTTTGAAATGGTATGGACACCACATAACAATAGAAGAAGAGAGAATACCAAAGACGATCCTTAATTGGAAAGCTAATGGAAGAAGTGGAAGAGGCAGGCCTAGAGATTGATGGATGGATGGAATGATGAGAAGTATGGAAGCTAGGGATTTTACGGAAGAAAATGCTTAAGTCAGGAACCTCTGGCGACAAATCACTTTGGGTTGAAGAAGAAACACTGTATTGTGGAATATTCCTAAATTAAAATATATTATTATTATTATTATTATTATTATTATTATTATTATTATTATTATTATTACTGTGTTTTAAATTAATAAATTCTTCAAAAAACAGCACGACAAACACAAAAATTAAAACACCATCCGTTGAATACATAAAGCTTGAGATTATATAAGCCTATGCGATGGCTTTTGAATTTAAGGGGTCTATAAATAAAAATTAAAAGTTTGAAATATCTATCTTTAACATGTGTGTGGTTATAATTGATATCTATCTAGCAACAACTTTGATAATGAGAAGAGAGGTGAGTACTCTGCTATGTCTCATGAAGGACAGTGATTTGCCTAATTATTGCCCGGGGAGAATAATCTCATCTCTACAACTCAACTCTTCCAAACTCTCTTCACCTGGATCTGGTATTCATAGACTGAACACAATGACTGTCTAGGGACGTATACTCATTTCACTGTCAAAGTCAGTCAGTCGGCAGGGAGAAGCCATCTTTTCATGTCTACACATCCCAAGAAAATCGACACGAACTTTCAAGCGAATTAAAAAGATACCAAATTTTAATGTATACATATATATATATATATATATATTAATTTTATTGTAATGGGGACTTTATAAACAAAAACAATGGGTGGATACGATTATAGAATTTAATATTGGACAATAATTTTCAGACAAACCAATTTATTTAACTATCATCATCATCATCATCATCATCATCATCGTCATCATCATTTTCAAGGTATGCGTCTGTTGGCCCGTTCCGCTCCCCGGTGCACTATTGCTGCAGGTGCAGGTCGTCTTTCCAACGACGTTTTGGTCTTCCTACATTTCTTCGGCCTAGAGGCCTATAATGAAGCAGCTGTTTTGATAAACGATTATTTGGCATTCTTTGTATATGTTCAAACCAATTAAGTTTATTTCTGTGTTTTCTCTCGTTTATATTATATATTTGTAATTAATCTCCGATATCTTTACTTCTCTTTTGATCTCTTAGAGATCATTTGACTATCATTTATAATATTATCTTGGCTATCAGTTCTACCGTAGCCGAGCGGTTTAAGGAATCATATCTTGGTGCTGAGGTAATGGGAGATGCGGTAGTTCGAGTCGCGTGTGGGAAGAAATTTTCTCATAGAATATCGTCCATTATGGGATCGGTGCGCACCCACCATCGTGAGGAATTTGGGTAGCTACAATAAGTAGCCATTCCGGGTATACAAACCCAGCTACTCCGGCTGGTGCAGATGACATGCCGACCACATGCCACATACTGACAGATGATCGTCTACCTCTGTGATTAATACATCTGGATGTAAGGTCAATATTAAATTCTACCATCGTATTCACCCTTAGTTTTTGTTCATAAAGTCTACATTACAATAACAAAAAAAAAGTATGTACGTTTTATCGATATACAGTTGTTTAAAAGTTTATCTGTGCCAATCAAAACGAAGAATTGGTCCCACCGCGGTTTCGGATACAGTGTAGGCGGGCGATTAGCCTGGAGGTAATTATGACTAAAACAACAATACTTACTACACCAACTACACTTTTTGACAATTATAACAATATCATATTGAATAAACTGATATAAAATCTAAAAATAAAATAAATTTCACACAACATAAAACACATATCGATAAGTGTTCACCCATACCTTTAGATTCCACACTCGGAATAACTTTATTCCAGCGGTCACCGCACCCACCAAATACACAGTATAATTTGACTTATAATAATTTGTCGAAGTAAATAAAATATTTTGTGAGAATTTAAACAACGATTGTAAGTTAATTTACACCGAAATAACAAAGGAAAAATCAAGGCCATCTTCTGAAAACAAATTTATACATCCATCCATAACAATTCTTCCCGAGGGCAGGTCCTTCACTGCAATCATAGCATTTTCATGCTATGCTTTGCAGCTTTACCAAGGAATTGTAGGTGTGGTAGCTTCCCGTTGCTTTCCACACCGGTGAAAGATGATGATAAGGGTGAGGATGATGATGATGGCCATATGATTTCGGGGACCGTTTAGGCCTTAAAGTTTTCCTGAAATTTGCCTTACAGGTGAGGAAAAACCCCGACAAAAATCTTAAAAAACTTATTTAGACATGTGATCACTGATCACATTAAATCGATTTATTTTTATCAATAATAGAATAATAATAATAATAATAATAATAATAATAATAATAATGTTTTATTTTTGCTGGCAGAGATAAGGCCATAAGGCTTTTTTTTTACTCAACGAGCGAATAGTAAAGTTATACAAAAATATGTTATTAAAATTTTAAAATACTATTAAAATGTAGACTAAACAAAAGCAATGGGTATTTGGTCTAATATTAGCTAATACTAACAAAACATGAAATAAAATAAAATTAAAATAATGTAAAATAAAATCAAGTAAATAAAGCTTCCTAGATGAATATCCATAGATATATACAACATAACTAACTAACTCACTGGCACTATCGAACCCGCAGGTTCATGGCCGCTCGGGCATAAGCTCTCCATACATCTCTACCCTGAGCTAATATTTTACAATCATTCCCTGTATAATCTATTTCCCTCAAATTAGGTATATACAATATGCAAAATATATTTGTTATACCGTTAATATTTTCATTGTGTGGAACTTAATACTCAGTTAATTTGGATTTAAATAATGATGGCGTTTGACAGTCTCTGACATAGATTTTGCGTAAGATTCAGAGTATCGACATGTCCTGTGCTGTGGTATCAAAATTAAAGAAGATCTCGTGATCTTGTTCCTAAATTATGACGAGCCGATAAATTAAAAAAAACGCGTTGATAATTATATTGGTAAATATGTGTGCAAAATTTGGAATAGTAAAACAGGGAATGTAAATTTCTTCTGTCATTTAGACCTAGCCATGATGAGGCGTGAAATGGAGGAGACACATGGGCATAACGACAGAGATTGAATACAAATCCAATGCACGCATTATAAGTACGCTGTAGTTTGTCAGATCAGTTATCAGATTAGTCAGTAATATGTCGCAGTAATCGAAGTGTGGCGTTACAAGAGACTGTACAAGTATTTGTTTTAATTCTGTTGGAAGTAAGTTTTTAAACCTATTTAGAGAGTGAAGAATTGATAAATATTCTTGCAGGCATTATTCTCCTGGGTTTTCCAGTCTAGGTGCTGGTCCATAGCGATACCCAGATTCTTTACTACTGAGCTGTAGGGGATTTTTTTTTTCATTTAGGAGAGTGGTAGGGATATTTACTTCGTAATTGGTAATGCTTTGCATTCGTCGTTGTCCTATAATTATGCACTGTGTTTTGTCAGCATTACGATTTCGTCGACCATTGGGAAATTGAGACTAGAACACTATTTAGTTTGTCTAGTGTATCGGGATGGGAGTGAATGAATATTTACAAATCTTCAGCGTATAGGTGATGTCGACAATAAGTAAGACAAATGGATATGTCGTTAATATAGATACGGAACAATAGTGGTCCTAACACTGATCCTTGTCCGACGCATTCCTTCAGAGATAGCCAAGATGAGGAATGTTCCGCGTTGGATACATATTGCTGGAGATTGTGAGGGTAGGATCCTAATCAGTTAACAGCATGGTCCGAAAGGTTCAGAGCGCGTAATTTTGCTATCACAATTGCAATTAAAATTGTTATAAAATTAAAATGTATTTAGAAACAGATATGTCTGCGTATTAGTATGGTTAAGTTTAAATATTAAATTGAGAAATAACCAACTGGAGAAATGTAGTAATAATACGAACCTTTGCGATTGGTAGTAACGCATCTGCCATGAAATAATCAAATCTAAATTGCCCGAGCTTCGTTGACTAATATTTATACGTGACAAAAGATAGATTAAAAATACAAATCTAGATATTTTGTGTTATTTTAAATGATGTTACTACTTACAAATATAAATGTATTTTGCTGCCTATGTTTAAATGTTTGTTTCGTTATATCTGTCGTTTTTCACATATTTTTTAATGTCTGAACATCATCATCATCAACAACAAGGATTAGGCCCAATGGCCCGTTCCGATCTCATTATAGGTCGAATTGGTCCTTCCATCTTTTCAATGGTCTTCCCAACGTTCTTCTCCCTTTTGATTTATAATTATATCAAAGCAAATCTCTGAACATCCGGACTAACAATAACAATACATGCTAATTTATTTTAATTCGAGAACATACTACTCCACTGGCTTTGCGGAAATTAATCATCTCAAATTACACTAAGCAACAAAAATAAACTGTTTTTTTTTGTCTCAGAAAGAAAAATATGTGATTTTGATAGTATTTTTTCTCCTGAATTCAAATGTGTTATAAGTTTTTCTCCATTGCTCAACGTTTCCGAGAGACACAAATTTATAATTTCAAACACTTTAATATTTTCCACAATCGTTACTACACAATATTCGAACATTCGGACTCACCTAAAAAGTAAGAAATTACGATTTCCTGCTATATTTCGCCTGTGGAGCATCCCTCTTGATGGTCCAACAATAATCGGCCAGCATATTAGGATTCCATTTGCCTTGATATCTCTTTTCCAAGCTGAAATCTCCTGAGTTTGCTCATTTGGTTTTGTTTTACAATGGACAAATGGACGGAAAGACGTTTACTAAGAAATAATTATTTAAATCCATTAATTGAAATTGAAATAAAAAAACTGTGGTTGATGGAGAAATTCCCTAATTCATATTTGAAAACACGATAAAAAATTGCATTAAGTACAGCTATTGGTACTCATGAGACAAAAATCAGGTTGATCAGCGTTATTATTTATGTTTGAAATTCATAATTCCTAAAATATAATTTTAATTAACAGCGACACTTTAACACCATGTCTAAAACTATGCAGAAAGATGATAATTTATTCGAACAATGGAGACAGTATATAGAAGGAATAAAATGCATTTTACTCGAGAGTCATGTCCTTGTAACGCTAACCCCGCACAATTCTGCTAAATAATTTACTATAAATCTTTAGCAGCTTCTAAATACATGTCTTGTCGCATTGCGAGAGAACTGCGGATCCTTAAACGAATTTAACTTCATTTTCAGAATTGCTCTAATAATTGCAAACTTCTGCCTGATATTTCTCCCCCCATGTAACCCAAGAACGAAATAATATTCTGCTTGTTCAAGCACATTGCAGTACCGCAATTCAAGTTAATTTATTACTAATTCCAGTAAAGAAAATGTAGAGATAGTTCAAGCTAATATATTTTAGAAATATATAATCTTGTTTTGAATCTATAGAGTGTCTAAAAAATGATACTACGAAATGTAAGGATGGGAAGTGAAAGTTAGAAGAAACAAAAAAGTTACATGAGTACAGAAATTAGCATGTAGGCTGTAAGATGTTTTTAAAATTTATATTATTAATTAATTTGGTTTTTGGGTTGCTAACTCTAAGTGAACTCCGCATAAATACGTTTCTATCTTATTCAGGTGTCTTCTAATAGCAAGAATTGCACTGGGCGAAGATTCACTGTATTTTGTCCGCAGACTTTCAATTATATTTTTCTTTTGTGACTAACAAGCAGATGAATTGTGCATGAGTATGTACTCATGTGATACACCATTTTGCAGGCCCATGATAGGTTGATATCTCAACTGTAAACGTTTGATATAGACTCCTATATTGTTTATGCATGTGCAGTAATTCCCCTTCTCTTCCTGTAATTTTAAGGACGTAAAAATAAGAAATAAGAAAATAAGAAATAAGAAATGAATTCCTTTGTAGAGAAATGAATATCACCACATCTGTTGTTAAGAGGATTGAAAATCAAACGCTTAAATGGTATGGAAAATGAAAGATGGCCAAAAGATATATACCAGTGGTTACCCCCTGGAAGAAATAAACGTGGCAGACCAAGATGGAAATGGGAAACATACGTCAGAGCTATAATGGATGATAGGAATTTGGAAGAGGGAGATTGGAATGATAGAGATAAATGGAAACTTAAGACGGCAAACCTATAAGTGGAGGAAAGCAGAAGAAGAAGAAGAAGAAGAAAATCGTTGCTCTTGTTGGAGGAGAGAAATAAAGCCAGAGTTCCCTTGTCGTAGATTTATGGCAAATAAAAGAATCTCAGTCCTGAAATAACAGGCATCTGAACAAAATTCTAGGACTTATTTTCTCTCAGAGTTAAATTGCTAAGCTAATGACTTCAGTCATTATGAAGTGTCATAAAGTCATAAACATGTTCCAAGCTTGTTGCTTATATTAAAATTAGTAGGTTTCATTGAGGTAGATCTCTTAATGGGAATGAAAAACGTATCTTCTTCTATCTTGTAAGCCCATGTTTCCCTTAACAGAGATTAAGGCGCTCTCCCCCTACAGGGAAGAATTTGAACCATACTAATTTAGTTACACTTGTTTTCGTATAGATGTCATTTTGAGTGGTCCGTGGTCAGCATTCCGCCTTATACTAACATCTAGGAAACCAAGGTAGTACTAGGACGGGAAAATTCGGTAAATTTTGCTTAGAGGCCTTTTCACTCAGGCTTAAGGATCTTTTACGACCTGAAAATCTTCATACCCGGGATCCACGGCTTAAAGTCCCTCACGGAGGACTTGCTCCTTGGATTTTCCCATCCTAAAAAAATCCATCGACCCGCGACCCTCGATACCAGAGGCAAGGAGCATAACCATTAGTCCACCGCGGCCGTTATGAAAAACGTAAAAAATATGAAGATGGTCTTTTTGGATAAGGTAGAAGAGAAGAAGAACTGGAGGCCAACCTAGATTAAGATCGACTGTGTGTAACAAGACTAAATGGTTGGGAATAAACATGTGAATATCAAGCTGAATGGACTGTTATTCTGAAGAAGGCGCTAAGTTTCAAAAGTTGTGCGCCTAAGAAGAAAAGACAAAAAAAAAAGAACCGATAGAGGAAGAGAACCTATGAGACTTGTAAATAAGGAGATACCAGAAGACAGCTGAAAATCGATCTGAATGGGTTATAATTTTCAAAGAGGCACTAGCTAAACGAAAATACTTGTATGCCTAACAAAACATACAAAGCATGCGAAAAAAGTCTTATCAGCAAATATAATAAAGATGATGATGCGTCTCTAAATAAAACATGATTCATCTAAATTTTAAAAAAATTATACTTTAATCTATTGTATATTTTTCAATAATGGTAATCAATCATTCTATTTCGTGCTAATGTTGATAGCTTGCATTTTTAGCGTTATTTTTAAATTGTTTAGTTATTTCCCTGATCGATAGAGAGGTCACTGAAACCTTTTAGATATTTTCAACCTATTGTTGTTTTCCCACACAAAGTGATAGTGAATAACTCCCACACACACCTAAACAAAACCGACATAATTAATGATGTCAATATTCGAAATAGAAGTTTACTCTAAACATTCTATGATTCTATCAACACAGTCAAGTTCCTGTCTTTTCAATTTCACACGGATCGTTTTAATTAATAACATATTGAAGACACTCCAATTTCTCAGCTGAATAAGTATTATTACTATCATCACTAGGAATACTTATCACCAAAAACAACACTTATTATTTTTATCATAAGTAATGCCATGAGTGATTTCCAATTTATCTAGATAATTTGGAAATCAAGAGTGGCATTTTAGCACTATTTAACGAATAAAATTAAGCTGTTTATTCAAAAATCATTATTTAAATATATTTGTTTTAAAATATTTATATATTTAATGTAAACGGCGATTTTGAAAACAAATGAGAAACGTTTATTTCGTTTCATTTGTTCATCACTGCAATCACATCACTTTATTTATTGCCCAAGGATCGCATTATTGTAAGAATTTACCCTAGCGGTGAAACAATAAAACACATCAAACTGTTTATAACCAATATTATACGTTATTCATTAATTTCTGATGTCCCATGATGTAAATATGTCAATTATATTTTTGTGGAACGTAAATACCTGGGAAAAAATAGTTTAAGAAAGTGCAAACAGTGGTTTCTTTTTTGTTGTATAATCAATTGCTACAAATGTTTTTTGTTATATCCCGCAAGCAGTATATGTTTGCATTCGTGCACTATGTAAACAATCTGGCAGCCGCTTGCATTCAAGGATTCTTACATCTTAATATATAAATTGTTATATTCAACGTATTTCTTAGAGAGTCAGTCACTGCAAAATAATGCTCTGACCTATTCAGAATGTTAAAAAGGAGGAGCTTGATTTTAATATGATAAAATTAAATCGATACAATTAAATTGATAAAATCGAGGTGAGAAACGACTGTGATTGATTGTAAATCAAAATTCATTGAAATGTAATTGGTCATTGACTCTCATTTGGGACATGAGTTAAGTAGTCACTATTTAAAAAATAATAAAATGTTGTACCTGTTGTGGCCGTCTTCCTCAATAAATTATATTCTTATTAAATATTCAGCTTGGCCTTTCGCAATCGGTTCCATTTTCAAAATCTGTTCATTGGGTACTGATCTTGTTTGACGATTATATTGTAGAGTGGATTGATCTGGTAGGGCGTGTCATCGTTCAGCAGGTTATCGATTCCTGTTTGCTTCATGATTTCCATTTCTTCTAAGATGTTTATTTTTCTGTTATCGTTTTCTCTATGCACTATTGGGAGGGTGTTTTCTATTGTGTTGAACGAATGACCTGTGTTTGTAACATTCTTATAGAAACTTGATTCGCCTCCATTTTTATCACTATTATTCTACTGTTATTATTATTATAATTATTATTATTATTATTATTATTAGTATTATTATTATTATCATCAATGTTATCACTATTAATATCACTGTTATTATAACTGATTCACAAAATAATAACATTGTTATCACTATTAAAAGCATGGTTATCACTATTAGCATTACTGTTTTCGTTATTAATATACAGTTATCACTATTAATATCACTTATCACTATTAACATTAGCGTTACTATAACAGTTACCGCTATTAACATTAACATTATCACAATTAACATCACTGTTATTCGTTTCATTACCGTTTTCACTATTATTGTCATTGTTGTTGTTGTATTATTATTATTATTATTATTATTATCACTATTATAACAGTGAGCTACTTAATCCTTATATTCAACCAGATGTAATAAAAACAGTTAAATCTCAAAGACTCCGATGGACAGGGCATGTGGCATGAATGTGGAAAGAAAGAGGTGCGTGGTATCTTCATACAGCAAACTGAGGGAAAAAGCGCCCAGCTGGCAATCCAAGAATGAGATGGAGAACTTTTTTATAGGAAATGTGCACTCAGTCGAGCATTACTGGTGGGACAGGACACACACCCAGACCCAAGGTGGAGATTTAAAATCCCTTACCCCGCCGGGAATCGAACCCGGGTCGCCGGAGTGGAAGGTAGGGACTCGACTACGCCACGGCGACGGACAGATGGAGAATAATAAGACATACAATTAGAGGAAATGAATAGAAAACATTAGATCAGGATACTGATTTAATACAGAGCTAATTTCCGTACTGTGGCTTCAATAGTTCCAGTGAGTTATTAACTCTTTTATCATTATCATCATTATCCTCATCATTATCATTACAACAACAATAACATAATAATAACAATAATAATAATAATATTAATCCTCCTTCTACTACAAGGTTTAGGCTATGCAGCCTGTTCCGGCGAAGTTAAAAGTGGTCGGCCAACATCTCTTGTTCCTCTGGGATTATACAGGAAGGTACTTTTTGGTATTCATTCGTTGTTCATTCTTATTAAGTGTTCTGTCCATTTCTTTATTATTTTCGCTGATTTTATCTTCAATTTTATATATATATTTAATTCTTCTCGTATAGTTTCATTCCTTATTCTATCCGCTCTTGTGCATCCTATGACATTACGTAGAAATAGCATTTCCGCAGTCTGTATCCTGCTTTCATCCCTCGATTTCATTATCCAATTTTCACTTCCATACAACAACAAAGGAACAGCCATTGTTTTATATAATTTAAGCTTCGTATCTTTCCGTGTTTTCCGACCTAAGGTTCTTTTTATGGTTCCACAAATAGCCTGAAATTTATTTACTTTATTTTCTATAGCCTATCTTTATTTTCTCTATAAGTTATATCACATCCTAAATATTGGAAATGTGATATTTAATAATAATAATAACAATAATAATAACATTATTATTATTATTATTATTATTATTATTATTAATGCATATATTATAACGACAGGTAAAATTCGTATAAGGTTTAAATTGTAATAAAATAGTTGAAGAAGAGACCAACTTAATTTATTTAAAATATCGTATCTGGCTGGATTATCGTCCACCTCTGTGTTTGCACAAGTGGATGTGAGGACAGCAGGCGGATGGTAGGCCAAGAGGCTTCTATACTGGCCTGTCGAACCAAGCAGAATACAATACAAGCCATAACTCACAGTTTTTTTAAAGATGTGGAGAGAATAGTCCCGGTGGTTGTCATTCTCTGATCTAGTTACAAGATTCGCGGATTCAAACCCCTTCTGGGAGAAGGGATTTTAAGGGCAAAAAATGATGTGTGTGACTTTCTTCTGAAGGGAAAGTAAAGCCGTTGAATCTGTATCTTAGATTTATGACACGTAAAAGAACCTCAAGCCTGAAATCAGTTATCTCTGAGCAAAATTTTTTGGCCGTTTCAGTACCAAATTTGATTGTGACGCTAACGATAGAAATATAGATAGAAAAAATAGATTATTGATTTCCGTACCCCACATATAGCATAGAAGTTATAAAATAAAATGCAAATAAAATCATTTATAAAAAAAAAATAATGTTTTTTCCATGGGATGTTCAAAAAATTCTCTGATTCTAATAGTCCAAAATCCGGCTGCAAGATTACTTCGTTCATCGAGTGTATGGACAAAATCAATTTTTTTCATAAAATTATGAATTAGTGAATACATTTTTGCCAAGTTCCCTACTAAAATTCGGCCACCAGTATGTTTAATTAGAATATAATTTATTTATTTATTCGAAATAATTTGACTCACTTGTTATTAAAATAAATTATAATCCAGTTCGCAAAAATCGATGTATAGAGCTTGAAAAGTTTCGGTTGTCATGCACACTTGGCCGTAAACCTCCTCGCGGCTACATCAGGCTGTGACACCAATCTGTAATAAAATGGCGGCAAATAGGTATTTATTGTTTTATATTGTTTCAAATAAAGTTAGTTCATTTAAAATCTGTGATTTGTTTCATATAATGAATATTAACACTACCTTTTGGATATATTTTTGGATATTTTGTACCTATATGCATTGTACGTAGTATACATGGGGCACGCCGTAGCGTAGTGGTTAAGGCACTGAGCTACAAGCTGGAGGGTCGAGGGTTCAAGTCCCGTTGGGGTCAGGATTTTTAAATTGACCCAAATCCTCTGGCGGCACTATGGCCCTGGGGTCGACTCAGCCTCTAACGAAAATGAGTACCAGACGCTTGTTCTGGGGGTAAAGGCGGCCGTCACGCAGGGCTGACAACCCGGCTGACATAAAGTGTCGATTGTCTAGAAAAAGTGGGAGCCTTAACCTCCTACTACCCCAAGGGCCTCCGGGCCTGTTGTGGGATCACTTTTACGTAGTATACATAAAGGGCAGTGGTTTTACTTCCCCCTGCCAGGGAACAATATAAAACAATAAGTACGTACTTACTGCCATTTTATAACTGATTGGTGTCACAGCCTACTGTAGCCGCGAGGAAGTTTACGGCCAAGTGTGCAATGGCAACCGAAATTTTTCAAGCTCTACACATTGATTTCTGCGAACTGGATTATAATTCATATGAATAACAAGTGAATCAAATTATTTCGAATAAATAAATAAATTATATTTTTAATTGAACATACTGGCGGCCGAATTTTAATAGGCAACTTGGCAAAAAATGTATTCAGTAATTCACAATTTTATGGAAAAAAATTAATTTTGTTCATACACTCGATGAACATAGCAATCTTGCAGGCGGATCTCGGACTATAATACAATGTGTTAGCCATCACCAATTCCGGAAAACGAAAGGAACATTTTCTTTGGAAGACAGACACGTGATTTTTTGTCGAATTGTACTTGCATTTATCTGTATAAATATTAGATTTATACCACGTACTGTAATCATAATACGTCAAATTAAATTCAACATTATGTAAATGTTTTTCTTAACATAGAGAAGTTAATCTTCAACATACATTGACGGAAGAGTACTTACTTACTTACTCACTGGCACTATCGAACCCGTAGGTCCATGGCCGCGCGGACATAAGCTCTCCATACTCCCTATCCTGAGCTAATGCTTTCCTATCATTCCCTGTATAATCTACTTCCCTCAAATCATAGTTAATGTTGTTTTCCCACCTCATTCTTGGTCTACCCTCTGGCTTTCCTACAAGAAGTTTCCATGCACGTCTTTCATTACCCATACGCGCAACATGTCCTGCCCATCGCAGTCTACGAGACTTAACTGTTCTTATTATATCTGGCTTCCTATAAAGACCATGTAGTTCATTGTTATGTAGTCTTCTCCATTCACCTGTCTGTTCATCTCTCTTTGGTCCAAACATTTTCCTAAGAACTTTATTCTCAAATACTCATAGTCTCCTTTCCTCCCTTAAAGTAAGAGTTCATGTTTCGCACCCATATAATATAACTGGTAGAATAATAGTTTTATATATTTTCAGTTTAACTATTTTTTTGAAAGGAGTTGGGACATCAAAAGTCTCTGCAATGCATAACAGCACGCATTTCCAGAATTGAGCCTATGTTTAATTTCTTTGTGCATCTCGTTCCTATTTGTGATTATTGTTCCTAGGTATTTGAATTCAGCCAACTCCTCAAAACTTCCTTCATTTGTCATTACCTGTCCGTTTCCATTATATACTGAATTTCTACGGTGACCGTATATTTAGTTTTACTGATATTTACTTCCAGTCCTAATTCCTTAGTGTTACTCAATAGTGTGTGGGTGTTGGCCTTTAGTATCTCCTCGCTATCGGCCAGTAGTACTACATCATCAGCATAAACTAACAGCTTATTAATACCATTCAGTTGTAAGCCTTCCTCATTCTCTAAAGATTTAATGGCATGCTCTTAGTACAAAATTAAATAGTAGAGGAGATAGAGCATCTCCTTGACGGAAGAGTAAGACTATCCAATTTGACCTGCAATGTTAAAGAATGTCGTTAAATAATAATAATAATAATAATAATAATAATACTAATAATAATAATAATAATAATAATGATAATAAAACAACTAAGTCTAGTGTTGTTTTGTGTTGAGTTGTTTTTTATACAAGCACTGAGAATGTTACAAATGCAGTGAAGAAACTCGTGTCTGCGAGGGAGTTAAGACGTATGAGGTGAATCAATCATAACACAAATTAAAATAAACCTCATAGTGCACGGTCGTCAACAATACGTTTCATTAAACTCTAGATCTTCGTCTTGGCGCAACGTGCCGGCTGGAGTCCCCCAGGGCAGTGTTCTCGGACCTCTTCTTTTCTCAATCTACATAAATGACTTGCCAACTGTACTAAAGCACTGCCGTTATCACCTCTACGCTGATGATCTCCAAATTTACCTACATTCACCTCCTCATTCTCTCTATAACAGCTTGACAAAAATGAATGACGATCTCATATCCATCTTTAACTGGTCTTCAAGTATCGGTCTAAATCTAAATCCTAACAAGTCACAAGTAATTCTAATGGGACAACAAAGACTGCTTACAACCTTTGACATATCTACACTACCAAACATTACTATAAATAATATAATTATCCCTTATTCTTCTTCAGTAATAGATATTGGACTACATCTAGACGCAAATTTAACCTGGCAAACACAAGTGAAACACATATGTAAAAAGACTTTCTCCATCTTACATTATCTTAGACGTTTAAAGAATTCTCTCCCAGTTTCGTTAAAACAAATCCTTGTGCGGAATCTTGTGTTACCACACTTCGATTATTGTGACATTATATATAATGATCTAAACTATGACTTGTCGCAGAGACTGCAGCGTGTTCATAATGCTTGCGTTCGATTCATTTTCAATATCCGCCGTTATGACCATATTTCCGAACACTTTAATAACCTCTTTTGGCTCCGTCTTACTGACAGACGTAAATTGCACTCTCTTTCACTACTTTTCAAGCTTCTGAATTCCTACATCCCTACTTACCTGGCGTCTAGATTTGAGAAGTTATCCTCTTACCACAATATTGACACTAGATCACAAGATAGCAGTCTGCTAACAATTCCTCTTCATAGCACTTCCTCCTATTCTACTTCCTTCACAGTAGCCTCTGCCCGCTCCTGGAATCTCCTTCCTCAAGATATCAGGGGTTGCCGCACACTTGGTACCTTTAAGTCACGCTTATACAGTTACCTGTTGTCTAATAATTAATTTTTCTCTATTTATTTAATTTTATACTATGTCATTAATCTTTTCCTGTTTTTTTATATATATCTTGTACATATTATATATTTAATTCGTTAAATTTAGAGTAAATCAAAATACATTATAAATATTAATTGTATTGTATTCATAACTTGTAATCGTTTATATTTATATATATATATATATATATATATATATATATATATTGTAATTTAGATTTAAGACTATTTTTTGTTTGTATTTTTTTTTAAACCTGGTTGAGTGGTAGACAAGGCCTTAAGGCCTTAACTCTGCCAGGTAAAATAAAGCTATTATTATTATTATTATTATTATTATTATTATTATTATTATTATTATTTCCTATCTACATAACGTTAGTGTTATTTTACTATACGGTTAGTGCCACTAGTAATATTAATTCCGAGTTATTAATGAGTTTTAATGTATTACTGTCCACCGCTGTGGTCTCGAAGTAGTGTGCTGCCTTGCCACGCAGCGGGCCCGGGGTCGATTCCCGATCGGAATAGGCTCCTGGGCGAGGTTTTTTTCGAGGGTTTTCCTCACCTGAAAGGCAAATGTCAGGTAGCTTAGGAGCCAACGGTCCCCGAAAATCATCCGGCCATCATCATTATCATCCTTATCATCATCATCTTATCATCCTTCACCGGTGTGAAAAGCAAAGGGAAGCTACCACATCTACAATTCCCTAGTAAAGCTGCAAAGCATAGCATGGAAATGCTATGATTGCAGTGAAAGACCTGCCCTCGGGCAGAATTACTGTGGATGGATCTATACATTCTCCCCTTACATATAAACTCTCCTAAAATTGACCGTTCTGGGTACAAAATAATAGATTCCGGGTTTAGTTTGCGATTATAGACAATGATTTTTCTAAATTATAATTACTATTCATTATTCCAACAGGGTTTGATTGTCTTTGAATATATATATGTGTGCCTATGTATAACGGGAAAAATGTAAAAGAAATGCAAGGTAAAAAAAAAGAGGCAAACAGGAATAAAACGGAATGCGAGAAGATAAAAGTGGCATGTTCCCTAGAGGGTTTTTTTTTCAATAATCTTCAAATAATTTCAAATGTGATTATCTCGATATAGAATTACCTACGTCGGTGATAAATGGTATAGTATATCTATAATTCATTACATAAAGCCATACTACTGCTCAATAAAACCATGGAGAAATATAATCTCAAGATTTCAACGAAGGAAACATATGCAGTTCGTTCGAAAATAGTTTTGAACTATGAAATTATCGAACAAGTACAGAGTTTTAAATATCTTCTTCTTCTTCCTTCGAAGTATTAGGCCAAGGCCTGTTACGATCCTATAGAAAATTTTCCCTCCAGCGTTTCATAGGACGGCCCAGTGATCTTCGTCCTCTTGGTATATAATTATAAACAGCTTTGGGGATCCGATTTTAACTCATTCTTTCAAGATGGTGTTTCCAATTTAGTTGGTACTGTTTAATATATTCCAAAATTGGCGTAGTCTTCAATTCTTTTAAGATATCGGTGTTCCTTTTCCGATCCCATCTGGTGTAACCCGCTGTTCTGCGCATGAATCTCATTTCACAAGCCGTTATTCTGCTTTCATGTTGTTTTCTTAGTGTCCATGCTTCACTACCATAGGTCAACACTGGTCTAGCCGAAGTGTTATATAAACGTAATCTGGTGTTTTTTGTACAAGGGATGGTTTCATAACTTGATTAATAATTCCTAAACTTTTATTTTAAATATTTAGGATATTACATATCTTACAATTGCGAAAATGATTTGAATGAAAAAAATATACATTTCAAAGTATGTGTGGGACTATTAAAAGAACACTACAAACAAAAACAACAAAAGAAACAATACTAAAGTTTTATAAAGTAATGGCAGTTCCCATTGTGACATATGGATCAGAAAATTGGGCCATGAACAGATCAGACAGAAGATTACTAGAAATGTCAGAGGTGAAGTTCCTCAGATACTTTGCAATATATACTCTAAAGGACCATATCCCTAATGAAACAATGAGGCAAAAACACGATTTTTTAAAATTTAAATGAAAACAATACAAAGCTATAAACAAAACTTGCATGGACATATTTTAAGAATGGACTCTTCTAGGTTAACAAAACAAGCACTGTTATACCAGCCTCAAGGGTACAGAGATGTGGGACGTCCTAGAAGACGATGGGAAGATGGATTCTGAGAGCGGAACAGGCTGACGGCCTACCATGAAGATAATTATTAATATCTATAATCATGAGTATGAGTATCGTCCACTTAATGCCCTGAGCCTTCAACTCTCTTCTCTATGTGTATAGATTTATTTTGTAGTAAGATAGTTACATATGAGAAGTTGTGATGTTGACAGAAAAGCTTGGAGCAAGATAACGTGTTGCATTGATATTATATCAGTTATCAGTGACAACCAACTTTCAGTTGGCTTTGTTCCACATGCTGATTATTTGTTCCTGACAGAGATGGAATATCAAAACGATGACGTAGTTCGATTGTAATTCTATGCCGTATAGAAACAATTCCTCTACTCTATTTGAATTTCCCATTAATATCAGTAGCGGCTTCGCTGTTCACACTCATGTAGCATTAATTGACAAATATACATTTCAACAATTGAAAATCCACGTGTATTTTTTGCGCGATATCTATGTATAGCCAGTAATTGATCTAACTCGTTTGAGGCAAATGGAGTCGTTAAAATACTGTAAGATGTCCGCATTTACAGCAAAATATATAAAACATGTAGTTAATGTACCCATTTCACCAACTAAAAATTAAAAGGTCAACATGATTCAACAGCGAAGCTGTCAGTTTCAAGATTAAGTAAGTCAATATTTAGTCTTGAAAATGACAGCTTTGCTGTTGAAACATGTTGACTCTTAATTTTTAATAGGTGAAATGGGTTCATTGACTACATGTTTTACGATTTTATAACCAAGAAGATCATTAGTTTATTAAAGGCAAAATATGTGCTTTAATGCTTTGTTCAGACGGCCCTGGGCACTGTGACCGGGGTTTCTTAGGTAATGAATTTCTTTCATTAAATATTCTATTCAGTCCGTCTATTAATTTTTGCACCGGAATGAAGATCTCTTTAAGGGAGCCGCTGATCAACACAATTATGGCGAGTAAAGAAATTTTGTAGTCAAATAAAACATTTACTTCTTCAATAATCAACTTTTATAAGATTCATGATGTGTACCGTTGAGGTATTATTCAAAATTAATATAAAATTATGGAAATCATGAAAGCAGCTCACAACGACGACAGCCTGATAAACGAAAACGAACCCAATACATGCAACCCCCTCTAGCAGATCTTCAGTGAAACACCAGTTTTGAATCCTGTCGATGATGGGACAAGTCCTGAAAGCGCTATAGTTAAATAATTAATTAAGTTGAGGAGACGGATCTTTCAGGTGAATATTCCATAATTTTATATTAATTCTTCAATAAGTTGTTTATTTAAATAATATTAGACAGTAAAGATGAAACTTATGAATATCGTTTCTATCATTTGATCCGATGACTATAGATATATATTTTCAGCTTGGTAGTATTCGCGATTTTATTTTCAATTATATTATTCTTGCTTTAAATATTATTTTAATAATGTGTAATTATTAATATTAATTATCACAATTTATTTAAATATTACGGCACTATTAAACTATTTCTGGTAATTTTTCCTTTTTTATTTTATTAGACTCACGTCATCTCTCTCTACGTATGCTTTTCTTGTAGATTGAACCAATATAATTCAACAAGTCACTAATTATTTAAACTTTTATTTTGAGATGATTCAATGGCGTCGATCTTTTTTACATCCTTGTAGCTATCTCCTTCTTCTTCTGTTGCAAATTATAATGTTGTCAGTTTCTGATTGATAATGACATCATCAAGAAAGAACACGATAAGCCCGTCTTAATTCCTCGATACCCAATCATATTTTTGATGTTCGGCCGACTTAAGACCACATTATTCGAACTTTCTTTTGTCGTAAACTCTTGTCTGTGAATTCTGTATGTATTATTTATCACAACAATATATGTGACGTAATAATTGTTACATTTCACATTGATGTTACAAGAATCATATATTATATTTAAGAAGTCCACCGCTGTGGTCTCGAGGTAGCGTGCTGCCTTGTCACGCAGCGGGCCCGGGTTCGATCCCCGGTCGGGGCAGTTTTTCTGGGTGAGGTTTTTATCGGGGTTTTTCGTCACCTGTAAGACAAATGTCAGGAGAACTTTAAGGCCCAAACGGTCCCCGAAATCATATGGCCATCATCATTATCATCATCATCATCCTTCACCGGTGTGGAAAGCACGGGAAGCTACCACACCTACACAATTCCCTAGTAAAGCTGCAAGCATAGCATGAAAATGCTATGATTGCAGTGAAGGACCTGCCTTCGGGCAGATTTACTATGGATGGATATTTAAGAATGTAAAATAAATAATATTTAGTTTTAAATTATTTAAATAAGCCATATATAATAAGAACAGTTAAGTCTCGTAGACTGCGATGGGCAGGACATGTTGCGCGTATGGGGAATGAAAGATGTGCATGGAAGCTTCTTGTAGGAAAGCCAGCGGGAAAGCGCCCAGTTGGTAGACCAAGAATGAGGTGGGAGAACAACATTAACTATGATTTGAGGGAAGTAGATTATGCAGGGAATGATTGGAAAGCATTAGCTCAGGATAGGGATGTATGGAGAGCTTATGTCCGCGCGGCCATGAACCTACGAGTTCGATAGTGCCAGTGAGTAAGTAAGTAAATTATTTAAATAATTTTTATATTAAAAAAGAATATATAAAAATAATCCTCAAATTATTATTATATAATGATAACTTTTCCGGTTATAGCACCGCGACCTGAACTATGTTAGGCCTATGTGCTATCCCAGTATTATGGAGATGAGTGGAATGAAAGTCTACTTTTCTGTGTTATGTGAGTTGTGTAGTCTTCAAGTTCAGACACATTAGATTCTAACCCCATGGCCCATACCACCATTTTTGGGTTAGGCTCGTGGCCACAAGGAGAGACTATAACCATCCCACTGGCCGTATTTTCTGCCCTTTTTATTATTCAGGCTTGCAGTCATGAGGTAGCACACTCGTGGATCACCACTAGAACCCTGCACATATTCAACAAATTTTCAACTCATGTAGTTTGCCAAACTACTTTTCCTAACATACGAGGGCGGATCGGAAAGTAACGCACAATAATTTTTTTTTAAAAAGTTTAATAGTAAAAAAAAGGAAAAAAATCACAAATGAACTTACATCTTTTACCTACTTTTCGACATAGTCACCAACCTTCTCAACACATTTTTCCCATCGTGTTACCAGTTTCAATATGCCCTGTTCGTAGAAGTCCATTTGGTTGGAGTGTAGCCATCTGCGCACTGCCGGCCGGAGCGTGGCGAATCACTAAGGTTCACGCGTCGCTCTTGGAAGAATGTGCACCACCTGGAGACATTGCTACGGTCCATACAATCATCCCCATACACGCCACGCATGTCCCTGTGAATTTCACTGGGTTTATGCCCTTTGACCCACAAAAATCGAACAACACTTCTCTGTTCCTCACAGGTGGACGACTGTAGCATGCGCGCCATCTTTGTTGCATAGTTCAAGCTTCTCTCGCAAGAGGTGCACCTGAGAAAAAAATACCATCTGTAGTGAAAACTTCAAACTATATCTCTGTGAAATTTCAACATTCTAGCTGCAATACCAAGGCAGAAAAAAATTATTCTGCGTTACTTTCCGATCCGCCCTCGTAATATAAGGTGAATAGTGATATGAAATGAATAAATGAATGAATGAGTGAATGAATAAGTTAAATGACATGAACGGGAGGGAAGGGGAAATGGTGTGTTACTGAAATGAAATTCGGGAAACGGGAGAACCCCGGGAAATCCCAAAAAAAAATCCAGGTTGGTGACCAATACCACTCCCAAACCGCCAGGATTCGAATCTGGGATCCCATTCGGAGCAGCCAAGCGTCCACCGAGACGGCTACCGCATATGTATCCGAACAAACGATAATGTATCGTACACCCATCTCGATACAAAACACTCGGAAATATTAAAACGTCTTGGAACCTGGGCTATAATTCCCATGACGTACAATTGCATTTAAGTAGAGAATTAACTAATTGCTACCTATTATGTTTCATGTAATTTGTAGATAGCGCATCGTACGCCAATCCCAATACAAAGTCACGGAAGAGACGTCTGATATACGTAGCCTGAATCCTTTACTCTACTCCTCGAATTTCATATATTGTGGCCAGCAACTAATACAAAAATAGAATAAGTGCAAATAAATGCCAGTGTCAATTTTGGAAATAGTTGAATAATAATATTTAAGTTTTTTTTCTGTTATATTTTAATAGTATTATTATTATTATTATTATTATTATTATTATTATTATTATTATTATTATTATTATTATTATTATTATTATTATTATTATTATTGAATCTCAAAATATTTTGAAACCCTATTTCGCCACAAAGGCATTTTAGGGCTGTAGCTTACTATAACAATATTATACTATACATAGTAAATCAGAAATATTATCTTATGGTTTTGAATGAGTGTTATGAATTACATAAATTGTCTTAGAAAATACTACATATTGTCATCAATGTTTGTTATGATTTTCATAAAATGTTTATAATAATTTTAGTTCTTAAAAATCACTTCACACATTGAGACAGAAGCCTCATCATCATTTAAAAGTAAGTTTAACCAGAATCGTTGTCTTTCGAATATAGGACAATCTAATAAAACATGTTTTACAGATTGTATTGATTATTGACATTTACAATTATGGCCACTGACTGGGTTAATATTAAATCTCCTAAAATAACTTCCAAATGTTCCATGGCCAGTCGTAAATTGTGTTAAAATGAAATTTGGAATAAAATGTTTAATATTTAGCCTATGGTGTACTGTAGGAAAGAAGAGCTCTTTAGTTAATGCACCATTTGCACTCCTTATCCAATGTTCATTCCAATCAGTGATGATATAGTCCAAAAGTTTATTTTTAACATAGGATATTGGACATTTAATAGGATTAACTGTTTGATATTCATTTATATTATAATTAGGCTTGTACAATTGTGAAAACTCGACAGAAATGTATTGGAGACTTTTAGGAAAATTAAATTTTCCCTGATCGCGTTGCGAACAACTTCCTGCTTCACTGTTACATTAGATTTGAGTGGATTAGATTAGCAAAGATAGGTTGAAGTTTTTAAGACCCTAACACGACAAACGTATTTTTGGTTCATAGCATTACTTACTCATATGTATTCTTTATGGAATGAATGAGATGAAATATGTTCTACAGTGATATGTAGTCTGTTACGGTGTTCCTGGTTCGACACACAAGCATTCACACACATGACTCATACTGTCATTTATTTGGGCTGGGCCCAAGGCCTCGAGGAGGGACTACTATAACCTTCTCTTTGGTCATATTCTTCCCTAATTTGACACAGAGGCTCGGAGTCATGAGGAAGCAAATGATTGTGCCCCATTAAATCACCACAACCACACATTTTATATACCTGTGATTTGATATATCAAACTATTTGTTTCATAACATGACATGATGGGGGAGGATAGAAGAGTGGAGAGTGTTGGTGGGATGGAATTCGAAAAAAGGAGAAACCCCGAAAGAAACGCGAAAAATCCCAATGTGGCCCACCATCAATACCCCTATGGAACGGCCAAATAGTCCATTGGGGGCATCCACCTTGCGCTAGCTAACCGTCTACCAAGACATGTTAGTTGATACATCACCTTTTGCCAGTTGAACTCTTTATATATGTAGTACACCTCGCGTAATCTAAACAGGCGGGTCCGTGACGTCATTATTGTACTTGTGGAAAACAGAGGTGAATGGATACTACTAACTGACTTAAAAATATCGCTTGATATTACTACTGAAAAGCCATTTCTAATTTGAATTTATACATAGAAATGATTCTAAGTTAAGCTCCACATATAACTGACTGCAAAATTATCAAGTGTATCGCAAGACAGCAACTATCTCAACACTGATACAAACAACAGTGACAAAGTTTCCTTTCAGATCTATACTCGGGGTTGGAATGTAGAGTGAGAGATACCCATTAGAGCTATAAGACGATATATATATAAGTAATGGTCCCCACCCGCCAAAATATAGTGCGCGAAGTTACATCACGTTAAGACCACACAATATCTTTAAAGAGCTGATTCTATTGTCTTACAATGGAAATTGGTTTACTTTGAAGATAAACAATACCAGCTTTAGCCTGTATAATGGAGAGATACAAACAAGGTCGAGTGGACCAGATACGTTGTATTGACACCGATATTGTATGTATCCAGGGTATATATCAAGTGTCCAGTGTGCTGGCACATCACTACTATCCAGCTAGAAGATAGACTAGCTAGCTGCCCTCAATTCAGGACTGTGTCAACAGAGCGTTAAGAGATTCCAGACTCGCGTTACAAGTTCTGAACTAGTTCGTATAAACAGGGATACCAAAATCGGAAACCTACAAAATTCAAGATTAATTGTCACCTGACAGAGAAACACTTACTTATCTAATCTAATATATAAAATTAATGATCAATTGAGTTGGTGTTTACTTGATGAAAATCCATATTTATTAATTAAATAAAAATAAACGTAGTTTTATTTGATTTTCATATTTATTATATAATCCAGTGACAGCTGTTTCGGTACCTTCTGAAGGTACAGTGTACCGAAACAGCTGTCACTGAATTATATAATAAATATGAAAATTAAATAAAACTACGAACAGAAGGTACAGTGTACCGAAACAGCTGTCGCTGAATTATATAATAAATATGAAAATCAAATAAAACTATGTTTTATTTGTATTTAATTAATATATAATTAATGTTTGTTTATTTGTTTGTTTGTTCGTATTTTATGCGCGGCCACACCGTTCGTCCTATTTTGATGGGGCTTTTTGCAAAATGTTCAGATGATTCCAGGGATGAACATAGGCTATAAGAGAGTAGTGATATTCAACCCCTTTACCCCTAAAAATCACCCTTTGTAGCGAAAAACGTGAAATAAAGTCCCTATTTTGACGCTTAAATGGCTTACGTTGCCTAAACCATAACAAATACACCAAATTAATGTACACGGAATTGAATACCTCAAAGCACTCTACAAAAATGTCCGCGATTACATATGTTATCTTTTACGAATAACTCACAATAACCATTTTGGTCTTTCATTGATCCCAAGAAGATCGGGATAAGTAGATTCCCAGGCAAGCGTGCTCTGTCATACCGTTCATCCGATTGTGACTGGGCTTTTTGATAAATGTTGAGGAGGTTCAGGGGATGAACGTAGGATATAACAGAGTTGTAATACTCAACCCCTTCATCCCTAAAAATCACTCTTTGTAGTGAAAAACGTGAAATAAAGTCCCTATTTTGACGCTTAAATGGCTTGCGCTACCAAAACAAATACACATAATTATTGTACACGGAGTTGAATTCCTCAAAAAACTCTACAAAAAAGTTCGGCCAGTTATCGTTTACGGATAACTCACAATAACCATGTTTGTCTTTCATTGATACCAAGAAGATCGGGTTAAGCTGATTCCCGGGCATGCATAGCAGCTCAAGGCTAGTGGTAAAAACGCATTAACATTTATTTATGAGTAGCAGCGCACGCCGGGTATTAGCTAGTATTTAATATATTTCTTCTTCTTCATCTTAATTTAACCTTTAACCTTATAGGTATATTTACATGCTCCACGCCACATGAAACTTGCAATAGCACAACCTGTCGATAAATGTATTGAAACTTTGGATTTCACGTACAATTTTTTACGTATAACATAAGGACATGGAACGCATCCTCGAATGAATGATCAGTTCAATCCAAGGCCTCACGCGAGACAATACAAATATTGAAGACAAAATACACCATTCACTCGCACATTCATACTACATATGCCAATATGAAAATGTAATTTTGATGACCAGATGATGTTCGGGATCCATTTGAGCCTTCGTTTTCCGACATTTGTCTTAGACGTGAGGAAGAATCCCGAAAAAAACTATCACACAGAAAAATTGTCCCGATCGAGATCGAACCCTGGGCCGCTTCTTACAAACTAGCGATGATAAATTTAGTCCACAGAGGAGACAAAAATATTTAATAACTGTTATATTACCTACTGTTTCTTGTCCACATTTCATCAGCTAATATTAGATAAACAGACAAGATAACGATAGTATAACTATCGGCAGGACAAGCAGAAATTTCAATACAAGATATAAGGAACATCTAAAAGATTTTATACAGTCGGGTGATACATCAAGCTATGCTAAATATCTCATTAACGCAAAAACATTCCAGCTAGAATAAATATATTGGAAGACCTCGAAATTATAAAGGAATAAACAACACCTCAGTTCTTAATGAGAACGCTCAGGGCTTGCTTGGTTTAGGCTAGGGGCATGGAAATTTCTAAAAATTAGCGACGATCACGATATGCGAATATGTCCAATGTGCGGGAACTTTGAAGATGAGATACATATATTAGGAAAATGTAATGATTTAGAATATTGGAGACGTCAGTTATTACCGAAAAGATTTCTAAATTCAAATCGGGAAAGATTGGCATGCTACGAGTTATTGGTAAATCCAGAAAATTGGATAAACCTCGGTAAATTTCTGGACAAAACGCGAAAAATAAGGACAACACTCATTCATGAATAAATATATGTTATCAAAATGCAATACCATTAATTATTAACAATTATATATAAATTAATTAGTGTATAATGCTGTTGTGTTATTATTTAATTGTAATATTAATGTGTTTTCTTTATGTAATTGTAATGTTAATGTTTTTTAGTGTATAATGCTATTGTGTTATTACTTAATTGTAATATTATTGTGTTTTCTTTATGTAATTGTAATGTTAATGTTTTTAGTGTATAATGCTATTGTGTTATTATTTAATTGTAATATTATTATTGTGTTTTCTTTATGTAATTGTAATGTTATTGCTATTGTGTTATTACTTAATTGTAATATTATTGTGTTTTCTTTATGTAATTGTAATGTTAATGTTTTTAGTGTATAATGCTATTGTGTTATTATTTAATATTGTGTTATTATTTAATTGTAATATTATTATTGTGCTTTCTTTATGTAATTGTAATGTTATTGCTATGTGTTATTACTTAATTGTAATATTATTGTGTTTTCTTTATGTAATTGTAATGTTAATGTTTTTAGTGTATAATGCTATTGTGTTATTATTTAATGGTAATATTTTTATTGTGTTTTCTTTATGTAATTGTAATGTTATTGCTGTTTTTGTTTATTTTTCTTTACACTAGTACCAATTATTACTTTATTGTAACGGACTGTGAACAGCACGTACGGCTTACTGCCCGTGCGACCCATATTTGTAAATAATATTGTAAATATCTTACTTTTTGTCTAATAAAGTCCTACTACTACTACTAATGAGAACGCACCCCAGTCAAACCCATTATACGAGATCGTCACAAACAAGTCAGTTACTGCTACAAACAATTGGAGTATACATCATCGTAAACAACGAGCAGCAGAAGCTCAACCTGCCGATGATGGAAGTTAACTTCCGAAAGCGCTCCAGTTAATTTTATATACATCATTCTAACAAGTTGAGGACGACGGCACCTACCAACAGGTACATTTTAATTTTTAACTTTTATCTTATGACTATTCACCTCAACAGAATTTGATATGAATTTTATTAGTATTGACTAGTATAACTGCATGCATAATTCTTATGAAAAGGTAAAAAACATTCAAATATCTACCTGGGACTATTAAGGGATAAATATCATAAATCAAAATAAATAAACACTGATAAAGTAGGAAATTTACATTGGTATTTAGATCAATAAATCTTTTCTTTATACTTTTGTCTAAGAATCTAAAGATTAAATCTTGAATTAAGAAAAGAAAACAGCACAAACAATTGGAGAATACATAACAAAATTCACAATTGGCAGTTCCAGAATTTATATTATAGACCTAAAATTGACAGGGGATCTTCGAGAGAGATGTGGGATGGTCATGTTAATAGCTCTAATAGTTCGAATGGGTGGCATTAAAATTAGCATATTACGAAATATTTGGGAAAGGTCATTAGAGAGATGGAAGGTTAAAATTCGAATGAATTTTAGGTATTATCGCCTCACTATGATGCTTGTCAAGCAGCTCGTTTTGTTTCTCCGCAGCTGTTATATATAATTAAATACAAAGATGCCAACTACCGTCACTGTAATAATTCCGCATGTTAAGCATTGTCGCGCGGCACACGCTTTTATATAAACGGATAACTATCATAGTAAGGCGATACAATAACTACATATCGGAGATGTGAATAATTCAATTGGTTGATAATAGGGACTCGTGGAGGAAAGCGAATACGCATTGAACCCATGTGATCCATATGACACAGTTATTATCATTATTATTATTATTATTATTATTATTATTATTATTATTCATCCGGTATCATGGCAGCTGCCGCCGTCTTCCGGAAACCAAACGCCATTCCTCTCTATCCATCCATTGATCTTCCTCCATTCCTCTGATATTCATAGCTGCTTGTACCCCTTCTATCCAAGTTTTCTTCGGTCTTCCTCTCTTCCTCCTTTCCATTGGGATCCATTCCATAACAATTTTTGGCAGTCTTTGCTCTGCAATTCGTTTGACATGACCATACCACTGCAATCTTTTCTTTTCTATGATTTCTATGATGTCCGGCTCCTTTTGTACGCCCATAATTTCCCTTATTTCTTTATTTCGTATTCTATCCATTCTAGATTTTCCAGCTGATCTTCTTAAAACATCCATTTCTGTACTTAAAATTCTTTTCATTTCCCTGGTAGGAATTTGCCAGACTTCAGCACCATATGTTAAAATGCTCTGAATTATGGTTTGATATATTTGTAATTTTCTATTTTTTGTAATATTTTTGCTCCACCAAACAGAGTTTCAAGCATTTATTGCTTGTTTTGTTTGTGCGATTCTATTTTTAATTTCCACTGTGTTATCGCCTGAATGGTCTAATTTCGTTCCTAAATAAGTGCATTCAATCCGTGTGGAGTTGCCAGTCTCCCATCGGACGCCTCCCGAGGTGGCGGATAGGGGAATGCTCACCAGATATGGCGGGTACTGGGGAAATAAAATACCCAGGGCGGACCAAAACTAGCGCTGCTGCCTTGCAGTAAGATACTGGACTATCAAAGGCTAGAGGAAGAAAACCTTGAACAAAAATTACCCGTCCCCCAGGTTGGGGGTTGACTTCGGGCCAGCTTCTCGTTCATCATAAAAGTACAAAAAATGCTAAAAAACTAAATAACATGCCTCGGAAAAACACTCTAGGGTATTATTATTATTATTATTAAAATATTTTGAAAATATATTTACTTCAATATAGTGAAATTCCTATTATATCCATCTGGGGGTTTAAGAGATTGATGAGGAAATTATGTACTCTTTTAATGCTATGATGATATCATATAGAATCAAATTACTCTCTTCACAAAGTCGATGAGCCTAATAGTTACATACTTTGATCATTATACATTTCCTCAAATTATAACAAGATATTTTGTTGATTTACAAGTCAAACTTTGCGGGTGGAACCACATCTGTTCAATAATGTTGAGTAACACAATAATTACTTTCAATAAAAAAACATAATTTGAAAAACTCTACAGTGATATTACTTTTCGTCGTAATATCATGTTACTTCATAAATCACAAAACTATATACAGGCTAATTACATGTATTTATAACCAACATAATATTTAAAATAATTTTATTTCCTTTAAATGCATGTTTATATTAATAAGTGATGCTACTATTTAATACTAGGGAAGACCTTATGCTACTAGAATGGTGAAAATGTTGAAAAAATGGCAAAACATGCAGTTTTATTTGTTTGCTTTTTAATAACTCTGATTCTTTAGGATCACTTTCATGTAAAATTTTTATTGTAGGAGCAAAATTGACTCCGTGACGTAAGAGTTAAAATACCCTTGCATGTATGGTCAGCGTTACTACTTAAAATTTAATATGCGTTTTTTTTTCTGTTTCCATTTTTGACATTTTCCAAAACTTAAAATTCTCCTTACGATGCAACGTTTTCACTATCAATGTGCAATTTTGTAGTTAGACTCTCCAATAAATGCTATGCGGTTACTAGTCTAAGACACGCGTGTTCTTTTAAATTGAGATGGAAAAAATAATAAGGGTGATAAAAATATTTTTGTTTTCAAAAAAATGAAAAATAAGTAGTATCCTCTCTTTATGAATATTTTTGAATAGCAAATGTGTTAAGTGGAATCATGAAGACTCTGAATCTCAAATTTCAACAGAGAATATTTACAAATGCATCATAAGAAGCATTTTTTAGAAAATATTAAAAAATAGTTTTAAAAAATTGTAATTCTGAAACTATTCTACTTATAAACACCATACTTCATAGAAACGCTTATATTAGCACATAATAAATGTGATATATATTTCAAAACAGCATGATGAAAACTAAAAAAAATTGAAATTCTCTATTCGGTCCCCTTAAGGCTCGCATCTTTCTAGACGATCGCCCGGGTTATCAGCCTTACACGATGGCTGTCTTTATCCCAAACAAGCAGCGTCTGGTACTCATATCCGTTAGAGGCTGAGAAGACCCAGGGTCATGGTACCGCCAGAAGGTTTAGGCCAGTTTAAAAATACTGACCCCACCGAAACTTGAATCCCCGACCTTCCAGCTTGTAGCTTATTACCTTAGCCAACTATGCTACTGCGTGCCTGCAGTACTTAATGTGCGTTCGAAATTTAATGGCAGTGTATATTTTTACATTTTACTTTACTGGTTGAATGGAAGACCTTGTGATCTTAACTCTGCCAGATCAATTAATAATAATAATAATAATAATAATAATAATAATAATAATAATACTAATAATAATAATTTTGAACCAGTTATCTTGACAATAACACTTATAAACTGCCACTATACATCGTCCAGACAATTACAAAGCATTTTGATTGCCAAATAAGCACCGTTATGTTGTGATGATCTTGAAGAAGATTTTCGGGCTGTAGGCCGTGGTCGTGAGGCTTGTAGTTCCCCGACGTTTTGCCAGAGACTGCATCTTGAGACAACCCTTGAGGATGCCAGACGAAGTCTCTGGCGAAACGTCGGGGAACTACAAGCCTCACGAGACAACCCTTGAGAATGCCAGACGCAGTCTCTGGCGAAACGTCGGGGAACTACAAGCCTCACGACCACGGCCTACAGCCCGAAAATCTTCTTCAAGATCATCATAGCAACTCCGGCCGTGAAAGTCTACGTGAATACAACCGTTATGTTGGTTCAATTTGGTTGGTTTTGTTAACTACAACAATTTAATAATAATAATAATAATAAATAATAATAATAATAATGATAATAACAATAATAGTAATAATTTAATTGATACAATTGAAACCATAAGGACTTATCTTCAATTTATTCACATTAATACCCAATACTCCAATATAGAAATAAAGAAATTATTAATTACATTTACAAATAATATTAATAATAATAAAAAATGTATTGACCCTAACAGGTTTGAATCATGGAGAAGGTTAGCATGAGAACCAGCATGGTTAATAGCATCTACTTTTCAAGTCGGGTAGTCCTTGATATAAGAATTGTGTTGTATTTATTTCAATAATTTGGCATTGCCTGTATGGAAGTATGTGTAATAAATTGGGGTAAACATTAGATAAATTAAACTGGGTAAAAATAGTACAAAAATTAATTTACAAAAGATAATAACGATGTAATAATTTGTGTAGCCTCCTAAAAGTTATAATAATGTGAATAAAATACTTCTGGTAAAATTATATGAAGAAGGAAAAATGCGACCTAATATTAAAACTTAAAATAAAACTCAGACAGGTAATAATGTATGTGATTACAATGTGAATTCAAACATACACTGTTTCATCTAGACAAAGGCTATTCAACAAACAAAAGATTAATAATAACATTCTTGGAAAAAAATTATTATGAAAGTAAGTGTTAGAACAAACATGAAAGCACGTGATGAGGGAACATGTTAGGTTCGTAATTTAAAGAAATTAAAGTCCAAAGTGCACACATCTGGAGGTTATAAATTATAAACCACTTGTTCAGACAGACATCTTAGGACTCTTTCTGTCAAAGAGTACAGTCAGCATACAAGTGGACCTTTCTGCCCTGGGCATTTATTGGCATATCATTATTTGTAAGTAGAGATATATTTGTTATATATATTATAATTTTCTGGTGGAGTTTACTCTAACAATATTAAATTCAAAAAGTTGACTTTTCATTTTGGCAAGCAGGGTTGTAAAATTTTAAGAGTGGACAATCGTACAAAATTTAATAATATAAATCTAAAACTTTAAGCTAGGTACTCTCTTGATCTTTTTGGACCACAGGTGCTTTATTAATAAAACAATTAAATTATTCATAAAACGTGCACAGTGTTCTGCCCAAAAGCAGGTCTTTCACTGCAAACTCAGCAGTTTCCACTCTTTCTATAACTCAGCTTTCCTTTTTTTTTTTTGTATTCGCATACAAACTGTTTATCTTAATATTGTCTATCATCTGCTGTCTTTTCTGCCTCTAACTTCCTTTCCGTTGACCATTCCTTCTAGGCCATCCGTCAGCGGGCAGTTTCGTCTTAGCCAGTGGCCAATCCAATTTCATTTCCTCTTCTTTATGAGTTCCAGCATTGTTCTTCCTTCACTCACTCTGTCTAGCACAGCTTTATTATTTTTATTTTATCTGTCCATTTTATACGTTCCATCCTTCTCCATATCCACATCTCAAAAGCTTCCAGTCGCTTTTCCTCATTCCGTCGTAATGTCCACATGTCTGCACCATACAATGCTATACTCCACACAAAGCACTTCACTAGCCCCTTCAGTAATTATTTAGCCAAGTTCCGCAGAAAATGCTTCTCTTCTTGTAGAACGCTTCTTTTGCTATTGCCATCTTCACTTCTTGACCGCAGTTCATGTTACTGCTGATAGTACAACCTAAGTATTTGAAGCTCTCCACTTGCTCGATGGCCTCATCTTTAATCCTCATATTTATCTGCCTTGGTTTCCTTCTTATAATCATGGTCTTCGTCTTATTTATATTTATCTTTATCCCATAATCCTCGCACTTATAATTTTACTCCATCAGCATATTCCTCAGCGCCATTGCATTTTCTGCTAGCAAAGCCATATCACCAGCAAATCTTATGCACTTTATAATTCTTCCTCCCATGTTTACGCCTCCCGTATTGCTGAAGCAGTTCTTCATTTGGTCTTCCAGGTAGATATTGAAAATAGTAGGTGATAGAGGACATCCTTGCCTTACTCCTCTTCCCTCTGACATTTCGTCTCCTACCTTCACTTTTATTCGCTGTCATACAAATACTACTTAGAAGCCTCCTCTCCTTCCAGTTCTCGCCAATTTTCTAAAATCTTCAGGATTTTATTCTAATTTACTCTGTCAAAAGCCTTTTCAGGGTCAACAAATACTGCATAAACTTCTTTATATTTTTCTATATATCTTTCTCCTATTGTTCGTATCAATCCAATTGCATCTCTCGTACCCCTTCACTCCTGAAGCCAAAATGTTCTTCCAATTCGCTTTCCATCATAGAACGTAGACGTTGATTCAGTATTCGCAGGAGAATTTATTGCAGAGTGTGATATCAAGCTGATAGTCCTGAACTCCTTAGATTTCTTCGCATTATTTTTCTTCGGTATTGGTATTAACGCCGACTCAGTCAATTCTTCGAACCATTCAGATTCTTTATATATCTTGTTGCATAAAAGCAGAATTTTCTTCTTTCCTTCACCCAAGCATTTAACTAATTCAATGGGGATTCCATCTACCCCTGTTGCTTTCCCATTTTTAATTTCGTTACTTGCTGGTTCAAATTCTTCCTTTAGAATAATTTAAAATCCTTTTTTCATCTTCTGATACGTCTTCTTCATTTTCTATATCCACGTTAGCTGGACGATTTCTCGTCTCATAGAGCTCTTCTACATATGTATTTCCCCCACGTATTCAAAATCCCTTGTTTGTTTGTTATTTCTTCATTATTTTCGTCCTGAATCATCCACACTGTTTTCTTGCTCTTCTTTCCACAGTCCAAGCATTTAACTTCCTGGTGCATTAACTCATATTTTCCTTTCTTCTCCAGATTCTCTAGTTCTTCACATTTCTACTTGATACAATCTTCCTTTGCCTTGTCAGTTTCTCTTCTAAGTTCGTTGTTCAGTTACCTGTAGTATCTTTTGGCTTCTTCTGTATTACTATTTTTCCATTTTCTTCTTTCTTCCATCTTCTCCAACATTTTTTCTGTAACCCAATGTTTCTTAATATTCTTGCTCTCTCTGCATCCAATTATTTCCTCTGCAGCTATCTGTATAGGGGTTTTCAAATGACTCCAATGTTCCTTGGTATTGCCATATGAGATTTCCAGGGTAGAGGCTTTCTCTTGAAAATGTTGTTGGAATTTTATCCTTTCACCTTCAATTTTTAAGTTACACCAAATCACTCGTCTTTGTTGCCTTTCTTCCTCTTATTTTCTTGAGGCAAACATCTACTTCGCCTTTTAGTAAGACATGGTCTGACTTGATATCTGCTCCTGATAGCGTCTTCGCATTTTTCAAACAATTTCGGAATATTTTCTGTACCAGTATGTAGTCGATCTAGTATCGTTTGTTGTCCATAGGGCTTATCCACGTGTACCTTCACCTTTTCGCTGTTGAAACATTATATTTCCAATTATAAGTCTTAAAACAAAGATTTTTACAGAAATTTTAATCTTCTAAGCAGTAATAACATTGTAATTATATATTGTGGTAAAATAAATAGTAAGTAAATATATATATATATATATATATATATAATTAAACATTGTTTAATTTCTAATTTAGTATTAGCCCGCTAGGCTACCAAAAGCCTCCGATAGAATAAACCTACAATAGCTTGGTTAATGTAACTCCCGCAAGGGATTCCCTTGCAATACATGAGGATTTATGGGAGTGGATAGACACACATTTTACAGCTGATTATCACGTTAATTAGTTTATAAAGGAGAAATCATTGCATGTTACACGTATTAACTGCTGATAAATTGAATTAGATTGTTTGGACGAAACTTTTTAAGTGTATTCTATATTGCCATATATTAGAAAGGGTTATTTTTTTCGCTACATGCCTAGAAGGTCGTTGACCTACCAGCCGGTTATTGACCTCGCATTTATATGTCACAGTTAACAATTGAACGGTAATCCAGTCAGTATAGAAGTGACATGTAGTCAGCCTGTCGAGTCCCCTACCGCTGTGGTCTCGAGGTAGCGTGCTGCCTTGTCAGGCAGCGGGCCCGGGATCGACCCCGATCCGGAGAAGCTTCCTGGATAAGGTTTTTTCGGGGTTTTTCCTCATCTGTAAGACAAATGTCAGGAAGCTTAGGGCACAAAGGTCCCCGAAAATCATCCGGTCATCATCTTTATCATTATTATCACCATCCTTCACCAGTGTCGAAAGCAACGGGAAGCTACCACACCTATAATTCCCTAGTAAAGCTGCAAAGCAAAGCATGAAAATGCTATGATTGCAGTGAAAGACCAGCCCCGGGCAGAATTATTATGGATGGATGGAACTGTAATAGCTCGTTTTCTGTAACTGCACCAACTACTTATTTTAGTTAACAAATTTCTCACAATGCAGTCTGAAGACCGATTCCATATTGACCGAAATTGAATGAGAAAATATCTTCCTTTATAGAGGCTCAAAGCGCATGTAACTTAGCTCTATGCCAAGGCATGATGTCTTAGACCACTCGGCTGTGGCGCGAGATAGTGTTATTTTTATATTGTAATAAATAAATAAATATACTCAACTCTTGTCTAACTCAGGGTCGGGTCGAAAGATGAGATGATGCACCTATCAGTGAGCGATCTATGACCGAAAAGTTACGCAAGTCACAAGGGCGGACGAAAGTAATGAAACGAAATGGAACAGGGGATAGTTGAATGAAATTTATGGCAGGGGAAAACTGGAGAAACCCCGAGAAATAACTGTCCAAGCTCCCTTTCGTCCACCACATGAAGTGCCTGAGGCTCGAATTGTAGACCATAGCGTAGAGATAGGAGCGCCACGGAGTGGTAATATTATAGATATTAATATAAAATTATAGAATATTCACCTGAAAAGTCCGTCTCCTCAACTTGATTATCATTTAACTGTAGCGCTTTCGGGACTTATCCCATCATCGGCAGGATTCAAAACTGGTGTTTCACTGAAGATCTGGTAGAGGGGATTGCATGTATTGGGTTCGTTTTCGTTTATCAGGCTGTAGTTGTGAGCTCACAACGACAGCTGATAAACGAAAACGAACCCAATACATGCAATCCCCTCTACCAGATCTTCAGTGAAACACCAGTTTTGAATCCTGCCGATGATGGGATAAGTCCCGAAAGCGCTACAGTTAAATGATAATTAAGTTGAGGAGACGGACCTTTCAGGTGAATATTCTATAATTTTATATTAATTTTGAATAAACCTCAACGGAACACATCATGAATCTTATAAAAGTTGAATATTATAGATATACTAGATAAATCGAAGTTTCAGAATACTTTAGTACAATGTCTCATTACTCAGCAATATTTTATCAGTCTATCAAACCAGTATAACAACTGTGCGCCATGTGACGTTCTTATTCAAGGTCATAACAATAACAGCAGTGATTCTGACACTTAAAATAGACCAACTGCTGTTCGCGGACGGAGAATCTTTGTAGGTGAGTGCTACAACATTTATTTAGACTGGTTTACAAGATATTTCATGGATTTAATGTGCTTATAAATATTTAGGAGACATTTCAATACTAAAATTATAAAAGTGCAAGTGACATAAACACCGTTTGCAGGAAATTGCGGGATTTTTCAGTACCAGACCCAATGGATTCTAAACATACACATATATTTGAATTGTCGGATTTTTAAGTGTAGTAGGGCATATTTTCCTTCCATGTTAGGCCTATAGTATCTTTACCTTGTCGTGGTGGAGTGGCTTGCGTGCTTAACCCTTAAATTGGCAAAAGACAAATGTCTTGTGTCAGTTATTTGAATGTGGCGGACCGCACTGAAAACGGAATCTTTTATAACTGTTATTATTAGGTATTTTGTATAATTAGACACACATTTAAGTGGTTTCTTTTCGTTAGTTTTCTTCCGATTTATTAAAAATATTAAATTAAT
Source organism: Diploptera punctata (assembly GCA_030220185.1). Taxonomy (NCBI): domain Eukaryota; kingdom Metazoa; phylum Arthropoda; class Insecta; order Blattodea; family Blaberidae; genus Diploptera; species Diploptera punctata. The sequence continues at coordinate 3,448,238 of JASPKZ010009809.1, read as the reverse complement.
TAAACCAACTGGTGTATCCAAAAGGATATATTACGAATTTAAGGGTTAAATGATCCTGAGAGCTATGCCGGCAGTAGCATTGCTACCGACAGGCTTACTCATGCCGGACTGGTCGAAGGTGGTAAGCCAGACGAAAAAAGTAACTTGGTCCAAAGAGTGAGGATCTTTCACCGTAAAAATCCAACCGTCAAGAAATGCGGACATGGGTTCCACTGGGGTAACATTTTCCGGAGGTCAAATAGTCACCCATTCGGTTCTCCGGGCGGTGACTACTTCACGGAACCCATGCCAAAGGTTCAAACAGGAAAGCTTATATCCGTACGGCTATGAACTTACGGGTAAGTACGTAAGTAGGGCATATTTTTGAAGTAGACTATTTAATAAGGAAGCTGATTTTTTCGGAAAGAGATTTAAATGATAGAAGACAAAATAATTTTGAACAAATTCTTCTAACAACGTAACAGTGTAATTTTGAAACAATCATATACAGAGTAAACATATTCAAAAGAAAACAATGAATGCACTCTATAATGAGCCACAGTATATCATGGGTTCCTTAAATCAAAACACTCATAAACACCAAAGAAAAACTTTTAAAAGATTTTATTTAGAGTTTGGTTTGACCTTGTTTATTATCCGTTATCTCAATGTTACTATATCTTAATACCTTATAACTTTTATTTTAGGTTTTAAGTTAAATTAAAATAACTCTGAAATACAAAATAAACAATAACAAAAATATTTGTATCAAATTTCGAAAGAATGAAGCTATTGAAGTTCTTATGAAAATATTTATTATTATTATTATTATTATTATCATTATCATTATCATTATCAATAACATGATCATTTTCATTTTCATTATCATTATCATTATTATCATATCATTATTATTATTATTATTATTATTATTATTATTATTATTATCATCATCATCATTATTTTCACCTATCTCCATCGATTCCACTTAGTAGGCATTGAAAATGGCCATGACAAAAATATGTGCGCGTGCGTGTTGCGTGTGTGCGTGTGCGTGTGCGTGTGCGTGTGTGTGTGTGTGTGTGTGTGTATGTGCTAACATACTGTCGGGCGAATTATTTTTTTCGGAATCGAACTCGGCATATACCAAGAAATTAAGAAAAATAATCGAAGAGTTTCTTAAACCAGCAAAATCGAACCATTAGGAGGAGGGTTAACCTGGAGCAAAAATTTTTATATCCCTCTTCCGGCAGCAAGTTTTTAATTTTTTGCAACAAAACTCGATATATGCTATAAAATTAAATTAAAGTGGTATTTAAAGTGAAAATCTAAATTAAAGAAATCACTCTGGGGAGTGCCATGTTTGTTTTATCGAAACGAAACTGAATACACAGAAATTAACAATGTATTTCTTGACATATTCCACAATACGTCTAAATGTATAAGAATTAGAATCTTTAGGAATTAGCAGTTCATGGTAGCTAACTTTTATTCTTCCTAGTTTTTACTGTTCTTTATTTTAATTTCCACAATGGATTTTTCAGGGTTTTTCCTCATTTGTAAGACTAATATCAGGGACCGTCAAGGCCCAAATGGTCCTGACTATCATCATTATCATATTCGCCTTTAGTATGAATGAATGAATGGGTTAATCGTGCATTTCGTATTAAATCTCCGTGTTGTCTCGGAGGAGACACTGGATTCTGCTGAACATTCATTGGAGGAGATCGTCCGTGTCTCTGTGTGTTCAAAAACGTAAAGAGCGATGGACAGGCCGCGTCACTATAAGTTGGCGTAGGGCACGTAAAAGTGTCTATAAGGTGAAAAGTTAAATACGATGGAGAAGAAAAATTAAAATATAAATGAATTTCTAACCCTGAGGGAATTATACGTTCTAAATTCAATGTTATCTGCTCTTTTTAGTACTATTTTAAATGTCTGAACACCCGGTCTCTGTTAATCCATATATTAATACGTGAAAAAAAAAACTTTGTACCCCTTTTCAAGCAGATTGCGCGCACGGAGGAGTGTGACATTTGGCATAATTAAAGCTCATATAGAGAAGGAGTGCAGAATAATACAATTTATGTATAATATGTGTTACAAATAAATTAAATTAAATTAAATATAATGTCTCTAAGGAATTTATGTGTATTACTCATTCGTTTGTGTACTTATTCATTTGTTTACGTTCATACTGAAAGTGCATTGTTGTAAAAATAAAATTGTGCATCAGGAATGTGAATTGATTTACTGTCTCGTATTTATTATTAGTGGTTTAAAAAACGAGAGTACATTTTATCATCTAGATTTAAATTTAGCCCAGTCTAATCTTGGTTTCAGTAATTTCATTACATTTATTTTATATTTAAATATTCACACCTACTTCCATTATGCCTTGACATAGAACATTGGCGGGTTGGAATGAGAGACAAAGAAGAAATATATATATTCCCGTACATACAATAATAAGCTAAATGCAAATTTGAATAGTATAAATAGTATACTAATGTCAAATGACGCGTTATTGTTTTTTTAAATATGGCTTAGCCAAGCTATATCACATATTTCATATCCTTTATATTTTTAAAATAAAATGAAAATTAATGCATAATTACGTATTTGTGACAAACTTAAAAATTTAACGAATTGTGGTCGAATTTCGATCGCTGGGCGACCACTAGCAGACATAATTATATAAAATGTACTCTATGAATAGAATATATAATAAGGGGTTGCCGGACATTGGCATCTTTTAAAAGAAATCTAAATTTATATTTGCTCTAAAATCAACTTCATTATTATCCAGTGTAAGATATATATATATATATATATATATATATATATTAATTGGTGTTTCCCGTATAATGTATCATATTTATATTATTATTATTATTGTTATTATTATTATTATTATTATCGTATCATTATTGTTATTACCCTATAAAATGTTGTTTGTACATGACATTTACATTGTTACATTTATTGTATCTTTAAGTGTTTATAATTAGTATAGTGTATATCTATATTTGTCGAATATTTGTTTGTATTTGTACTGGTTGAGTGGAAGAGAGGGCCTTATGGCCTTAACTCTGCCAGAATAAATAAAGTATTATTATTATTATTATTATTATTATTATATTCAAACATTTCGAATGACAGAACAGTTAACATGTAATACTTCAGGCTACCTTATAGGAACAAGTTACCATTGTTAAATGTATACTAGAAAATTGTCAGTTTTCATTGTGATATTTTAAAAACATTTTCCTGTCATCAGTATATTCTTTTTACTATTTTTACTCACATTTCTAATGTTACATAAGATACTATAACCTTCAGTTGGATAAGATAATGTTAGTTTATCTCGACACTTTTCAATGTGTAAGTAAACACTTTATCTCCTACACGAGAGTTCTAATCAAAATAAGTTTTAAAACACTTGAAATAATATTGCATTTCACAAAGTTATTTCAAGCAAAGAAGACAAATTTAAAATTGTAAGTGTTTAAAACAATTTCAATATTAGATTACTTACTTTAATACAAGCTTTCTCGTTCGTCTTAATGTTTTCAAAATATTTTCTCCTAACATCACACATACAATTATTCTGTAGTGTATCCCTCTATGACTAACATTTATAGTATTTGGATGAATCAATAATACACAACATATGTTTGCCCATTTGGTTCCCCAAGGAACTCCCGCCGTTTTATTGCCATTCATAGTTTGTATTGAGACAATTAGAAATATAATTCGGCCCGGAACTTTAGCAGTTCGACTAGCAGCTAATATAATTGCAGGACATTTATCATTAACTCTTTTAGGTAATACAGGCCCTTCTCTTACAGCTTCTCTCCTCTCTTTACTTCTAATTACCCAAATTGCCCTTCTAATATTAGAATCAGCTGTAGCTATTATCCAGTCATATGTATTTGCAGTTCTTAGTACAGCTCGGCACGGTACGGACTCCACATACCGTTATTATATGCTCATAAGTCTCCTAGCAGGAAATTGCGGTATTCACAAAGTGAATTTGTTAGCAATGTTTTTTGGACACCTAAATATACAGAGTCATCAGGACCTATTGAGTGTTACAAAAATAACTTACAAAGTTATAATATTATAATATATTCTAAAATATGAAACAGGTTGTATTTACAACTTGCTTAACAATTTAATCTCATTTCGCCAACTGTATTCCCAACATTTCTTTATGAACATTGACATATGAGTATGAAACCGGATTCAAAAGTTATATTTTAAAACCATAAATATTTTATATATGATTTCGAGCATTTTGAAGTTATGTATATAATCCTTCGCAAATCAAATGCATTCCAGATATCTTCTTCTTAAGCCATTTTCATTTCCTTTGCCGGAATTAAGCCGTTCCCTATTAGGAACTTACTGACCAAGTTATGATCATGTACCCATAGATTTCAGCGAGTGACACGAGATCGGCCTAAGCGTCTCGATGATACATAATTTAGGTAACCAAGGTATTACTGGATGGAAAATGATCGGTAAATTTTTGTATGTCAGACTTGTTAGTCTTGTACGAGTCTGAAAATCCTCAGACTCGGGACCCACAGCTGAATTGCTCCTTGGATTTTTCAATCCTAAAAAATCCATCGACCACAGCTGGCTCGCGTCCATTGGAGCTAGAGGTATGAAACATAACCACTAGCCAACATTTGAAATCGTAAAGCGTTTAAATAACTGAATAATTCATCGACAGTTGACGTATTTTCTTCCAAATATCACCAGCTGTAATATCTTAAAACTTATCTTCAGGCATTTCTACTCAATAGCCATTATAAATCCGGAAGTAGATTTCATTTCCAATAATAAAAATCATAAACCAACCATTTATACATAATTTTGACCACATCAAAGGGAAAGGGATAACATAAAATCTTATGTGTGTGTACAGGATATAACTAAACTTAATTCCTAAACGTATAGGGGTGATAGAATAGACCAAAACGAACCTTGGTTTTAGTTATATACTCGTACTTAATCACTGAATATTACAAAAAGTGTAGCTGTGTTATGCTGTAAAGACGAAAAATACTTTAGTTCTAACTTTACTTACAACACTCTCGTGATGTCCGAGGACTTCGAACCGAAAATTCGATTACAAGTAGATTTGCCATGGTGGGGTCCATTGAAATGCTTACTCGTTCTCCTTACCTCAGCCCGTTTGACTTCTGTATATTAGGACAGTTGAAGAGTCTGGTGTATGAGACCCCACTTTAGTCGGAGGAGGAACTCATCGTACGGGTTCATACAGATGCTAACTCCTCGCTGTTTTGAACATGTATTATGTTTAATGGTACTTCATATTAATGCAGAAGCCCGCAATTTTGAACAGGTTTTGTTAAAGGATTAGGCCTACAAAGGGTTAATGGTTTTGAACCAGAAGTTCATAAATAACTTTTCATATAACATAAAGTATATTTTTCTCTCTTTTGTATCATCCTTAAAAGTTCGGGTATTGAATTAGTAACATCCTGCAAATGTACATTATATATATGAGCTACATATTGTAGATTTTGGCGGATATAAGTGTGATTAAGAAAGTTTTCTTGGGTTTTCCGCGTCATGGATTCAAAATCGGCCTCTGGCCACTGATTCCGACGTTTCGGTATGATCCCACATGCCATTATCATTATTAATCATTCGATTAGAATCCATGACGCGGAAAATCCAAGAAAATGTTCTTAATCATATATATATATATATATATATATATATATAGTGTGTGAGTGTGATTTTTACCTAAACAACTGCGCTCTCAGTTCTCTATGTGGGGATACACAACGTTTCCAACGGACACTATTCTATGTCTATACTTTTAATTCTATCTATTTTATTCCTATCCCTGCAATTCTGCCCTGTACGTTTCATCTCCAGATTGGTTTTGGCCTTCTTCTTCTCTTATTGTCCCTGCGATTCCATTTTAACGCCGCTATTTCAACAGATTAGTTGTCTTTCCGTAATATAGACCTATGATCCATCCACTTCCATATTTTTATTTTTTATTTTCATAATTTTATATGTATTTATTTAAATATATATAAACACCTGTAACTTTTTTCGGGCGATCAGTCTCCCATCATCGGCCGATCATCTTGATCGTATTGACATTCATTCATTTGTGTCAGTATTACAACTTAAAATATTTGTTTCAATTTTTGTAACTCAAATTGTAAGCTTTTATTCAGTGTGTTTCAAACTTTACAGTAAAAACTATTGTTAAAAGGGAGAAAAAAGTAAATTTGAAAATTAAAGTCTAGAGTTTAAAAATGAAAACGGAAACATAATATTTAATATATAGGTCGTCCAAAACATGGGGATGGTTTTTATTTTACCCAATACCACCAAATTGTTGTATGATATTTCTAGCATTCTCCCATTGCATTGGAGGAATTCTAACCAAGTTCTGAGATTTGGGGCGCCTAGAATACGGAAGGTATGATGGGCGATAAATGATAACGAAACGCCAGGAGAGATCTTAAATCTAAATTTAACATTCCAGACCAAGGGCGACCATAGCAAAAATTCACTTTAAGGGAAAGGTCCTGTGGTTTAAGCATGGAGAAGAATCCGAGGCCTCGCGAACACGTAGAAAGTTCTGATCACAATAGTGTGAGTCAGTTGGAATGAAAATTAAAAATGAATAAAAGTAAAAAAGTTCCCGTAAACTTGGGTCTAACAATAGGCTTAGTTTTCCTAATCCAAATTACTTTTGATTTCAATCATTACAGGATTAATCTTACAATCATTTTGATTCTCATATGTTTTATTTCTAATCATTCTGGATCCGGAAATTAACAGCTTACGGGAAGTAATTGTTTTACTAGTTGAGACTCCTCCGTGAATACTAACTCCTAGTTCCAACAAGAACAATGACAGCTATGCATAATATACCAATCTTAATAAGCGACTCAGTGGCGAAAGCCGTTAGTCACTCGCCCTCAACCTATGCGTGCCGAGTTGACGTCTAGGTCCGTTCATGAGAGGTTCGTGGTGGATGACTCAGAGCTGTGCAGGTTTCTCTTGTTTTCTCCATCTAAAAACTTCATTCCACCAGTTCTCTAAACTCATGTCATCCATTTCGCTTCATTTAATTTCATAAATCCTTATGATGGTGCGACAGGCTCAGTCAGCCAACATCAGTAATTATCACAGATCTTCAATAATAGGAGCTTCATCGCATCTCCTTCCTCGACCTAACATGAAGAACTCGCTTAGAGGGGTTTTCTACTTCCAGTAACAGGACCTCAGCCACAAATATAAAAAAAAAGACAGTGGTCTAAAAATTAACTGATCATGAGCAATTTTACAATTGTCTGGTAGTTAGGAAGGTATCTAAACTTTAAATTCTAATTTGGTTTTTTTTAGTGAAAGCGTGTAGACTTTTTAAAAAAATTAAATACGTACATTTGCAATTGACATTGTCATGGATCTATTTGGCCGTAAGTGCATATTTTTTTCCAAGATTACAGAATAATATATGAATAAATAAACAAATACATGCATGTCTACAAACATTTCTCTCTCTCAACCATGCACCTAACCATGTGTATCACATTATAGGAGACTTCGTCCTTTGCACAATATTTTTTTCCCTATAAGAACAAACTTAAAGCAAATACACATGTAACCCCCCCCCCACACACACACATTATATAAAGTACAAGACTACTCCACTAGAACAACTTAATGTAGCCTATAATACAATTGGAAATCGGAAACAGTTTTCACATTGGGGTTCTCGATGTTTATATTACAATTTTTTTTCTTTGAGTCCCAATTTTTTACTCTCAATTATCTCTTTGTGTCAAAAACTTGTCTGTTTTCTCTTCGCGCTCGACCACCCATGAGATCCCAATCGCATGTCCGTACTTAGAAATCTCGCTTGTACCCACTACAATTTAAATGGATTTCTCTCTTTACAAAAATGACGTAATATGGTACTGATGTTCGCGCTCATTGCACAGAAGACATCACTAAATTCCGCTTTCGTTTGTTAAATTATAGGCCATCCGTCCCCCTAAGTGCAGGCATGCAATAGCAATTCTATAGTCCAGTTCTGTTAACTGTAGCCGTTTTGGTGAATCCTAAGGCGCGTGGCAGGAGGTAACATTGCCGAGTGAGAGAGATAAGTAGTATCCATGCAAAAAAAACATTTTCTTATTAATGATAATAACAAAAACACTATTGTAAAAACAACACTATTCTATAATCAACACTGCAAACATATGATAAATCATAAATTTTCACTAACACAGAACTAGTAGATAAAAAATTCAACTTGTAGTAACTATTATGTTTTAAAAAATTAGTGTAGTTGCTGACAGTACCTGTAACTCACCCTCCCCTCTTACCGCACCATACAACATAGAACCATCAAATACGGCTAAGAAGCCAGAACTGAACTAAATCATCCCCACACAACGTATCAATGTATATCTCTCACATTAGGATGCATTAAAAATAATTGTTCATGAACAATACACGAGTATGAGTTTCACTAATTTACAAGCCGTTGGTAGTTAGATTGGTATCTCTACTGTAACATTTTGAGTTAGGCTCTTGGTTTATTTATGCATATACAGAAATCTCTCCCCTCCGCCTTGCAGCTGGTTCTGTTTGAGTAAGTATTCAGCGAGCCCTAACCAACAAACATCAAGGTTCTATATGAAATATACCCTATATTTCAACATTTGGTATTTCTTTTTTTCCTAGAAACTATTTTGGTAATCTTTTTACATCTATAATTATTATTTTATTATTATTATTGGTTTGTACTTTCAGAAGTTATTTTTTTGACTAATGTTTACTGATACTTTTTATTTATTTACATTTTTGCTTCTCTTCAATTCTACTTCTAATTCCTTGAATGTTTCTGCCATTATTTTTAAACACTCTGGATATTGAAGCTTATGTTTTTATTTTATCTTTGTACTCGCATCTTCAGATTCTCTTTGTTTTTAAAACTCTGCAGTTTTCGCCTTAATGTATGTAACTACTGATAGGCTTACGCACCTTTAAAATTCCAATTGGGGACGTAGTGCAGTTGGTAAGGGTAATACGCTACAAACCGATGTGGGGTGTTCTAGTTCCGATAGGGGTCAGGCTTTTTAAACAAGTCTGAACTTTTGGCGATATCAAGTACCCAGAGATTGATTCCAACCTCTATTTGAAATGTTTGACATAAGTACCAAGCGCTTGTACTAGGGGTAAAAGCAACCGTCATGCAGGGCTGACAACCTTCTTGTATAGAAAGATGGAGCCTTAATCTCCTACTAGTATAGATAGATAATGGAATTTATTGCCTTTTTTTCAGAATAAAGAAAATACATATGCATTTACATTGCGCACGGGCCTGCTTGGCCGTACGTGCATTATTTTTCCATGAATGAAAAAAAATAAAACTAATAATATAAACAAATACCTACAAATACACCTGTATCAAAAAACAATAACAGGCTACATATAAGTAAAATCTATGTCTACACTAAATCACAATAATACATATCTACATTCATCCACATTCCGTACATAAATATTAAAAAAAAATGCTAGAAAACAAATTAGAAAAAAAAACACACACACACATACACCCACACACCCCCACACATATACACACCGCACGCTCATACCCCCCTCCCCCGTCCCTGCAGACATTAAATGAACTATCAGACTATTCAACTTATCAGACCTACTTATTATATAACATGATTAAAGATCGAAAACAAAGACCATATTGAGATTCTTCTTATTGTTAATACATATATCCTTAATCTACAATTTTGTTGTATCTCAATTTTCTTACTGTACCCAAAAATTTGCATGTTTTTGATTCACTCTCGATCCGTCCTAAAAGATCCCAACACGCCACTCTCCCTCGATCCGACCTGAGAAATCTCTCCGGCAGCATCTGTAATCTAAGTTGTTCTGTCTATCTGTAGGGCTACCTAAGGCATGTAGTGGAATGAACTTTACCTTATAAATTCCAGTAATTTTTTGTATGAGATCTAGGCTTAATCTGAAATCATCTTAAATGACTATACTTTCTACTCTTTAGATTCTGTATCATTGATTTAACCCTACTGTAGTTTAACTTCGTCTTTCTAATCATAACTTTCACCTTCCGGTACGATCATATTTAACGTTTATTCCATTTGAATGAATTTCCATGCCTAGACAGATTTTTGGCTTTGGAGTCATATTGAATAATAATAATATATTTTTGCTCCGTTGAACCTCCCAGTTATCTGCATTGGCAACGAGTTTTATACGTAGCTTTTGTCTGTTTCTTCAGGTACATTTTTTATACTGATCCGATTATTAGAAGTGAAGAATAAAATGATGAAAAATTCTAAGAACATCTGCCGAGAATTCCCACACGGCTGATCAATTGTATCGATAAAACATTCGCTCCGGATTGAAACGATTTATCTAAACAGGCTCCAACATTATAAGTAGAATTACTATAATCTTCTTCCAAATAATAGCAATAGAAATAACGATAATGACAACAGTAACAACAATAATAATAAAACAATACCAATAACAATAATATCAGTTTTGTAATAATAATAATAATAATAATAATAATAATAATGATAATAATGATAATAATGATAATAATGATAATAATGATAATATTAATAGCAGTAGAGGGGAGACCGGGGCTAGTTGGCTGTGGTTTTAGTTTCTGGTTTTTTCTTTTCTATAACTACTTACTGCAAATTTTGCCACGTTGTGGATAGTGGAACTTCTTTTCTATAAATTAATTAATGATAAAAGTTCAAATAAAAGTGTATATCTGATTTTTTAAATTTTTTTTTCCCAATTATGTCAACATACCCCTAAGCTCAAATGCCAACTTGTCCCAATATGATTTTTATAATAAAATGCCTGACTCACTGTTCCACAAAGGTTTTGTGAAGATTCCAATACTTAAATTCAATCCTTATTGAATACTCTATGTCCACCGCTGTGGTCTCGAGGTAGCGTGCTGCCTTGTCACGCAGCGGACACGGGTTCGATCCCCGGTCCGGACAGGCTCCTTGGGTGAGTTTTTTTCGGGATTTTTCCTTACCTGTAAGACAATTGTCAGCAAGCTTAGGGCCCAACGGTCCCCGAAAATCATACGGCCATCATCATTTCATAATCATCCTTCACCGGTGTGGAAAGCAACGGGAAGCTACCAAAGCTATAATTACCTAGTACAGCTTGAAATCGTAGCATGAAAATGCTATGATTGCAATGAAAGACCTACCCTCGGGCAGAATTTCTATGGATGGACCATCATAATTATTATAAAACGCTTTTAGTTAAAAAATCTCCCGGGAATACAGAGTAGACTGAAACTATTAGGAATATTGTATCACACTTGAGTGTTTTGACAGTCGAGAAACTAGCGCTCGATGTTCAGTACGGGGGGAAATTAAGAAGATCAATGCCAACTAGCCCAGGTCTCCCCTATTACAATTACTATTAACTTACAAGGGAATAGTTGGAAAATATTAGCTCAGGATAGGATGTATGGAGAGCTTATGTCCTTGTAGCAATGAACCTCCTGGTTCGATAGTGCCATTGAGTAAGTTTATTTATTATTATTATTATTATTATTATATTATTATTATTATTATTATTATTATTATTATTATTATTATTATTATTATTATTATTATTATTATTATTACTCTAAAAATACAGGCCACGGGAGGTCTTGAGATAGTAGAAGGTCAAGACTCTCAACTTTCTAGATAATCAGCAACTGCTGTCAACTCGAATATCAGGCTTGAACTTGCTCGTGATCATTTTTGTTAGAGGCTGAGTCGATCCCAGGGTCGTGAAGTAGCCAGAATGTTTAGTCCAGTTTATATAACCTGATACCATCGGGACTCGAACCTGTGGCCTTCAGCTTGTAGTGTATTGCCTTAACTATGATACATAATTTTCCATTCTTATTATCAATATTAATAATATTTATATTTATTTGTTTATATACAGATCTTCAATGTTTACACACCTTCCTGTGCGTTAAGTTTTATTTTCTTTCTCCACTCGTCCCTATCCATCCACTCCACTCTATCCGTCCTCCAGTTTTCATTCCAGTTCTTATTTCTTGCATCCACGAGTTTCGAGGTCTTCCTTTCCTTCTTCTTCCAGGTGGACACTATTCCTATGTTTTCCTGGTTAACCTTTCTTCTTGCATTCGTCGTATATGTCCATTCCAATTTAATTGCTTATATCTTATATCTAATATTAATTTTTTTTCGTATCACAGTATTTCTTTTTTTTTTTAATTTTGATCTTCTTGCTGTCTCCTTATGAAATCCATTTCCATCGACGTAAGTTTTTGTTATAAGTTTGTGTTGAATTCCCAAAATTGAATTTTATATTAATAGTACTAATATGGGTTGTAAGGGATAGTGACGTGTATATAACCTCTCCTACCCAATTCTCATCCTCACCTTCTCGTGGTACAACCCGTTTTCACAAACGAGGCTCTGAGGACCGCGTCACGGCAGTATAACCGTTCCATCGGGTACTGAGTAATTGCGGCATCCTAATGTCTGCCCAGAGACTAAAATGTAGCAGCCCTACCACTGGAATACTTAGCGTCAAGCCAGTAACCCGTCCTAAGGAACCTCAATTTTACTTACAAGTCTCAACACGAAGAAATCCAGAAGGATTTGACACGACCCACAACAAAGAAAAAACAAAATTTCTGATTATAAGTCGAGATGGATGCAATATGTTCATCTAATGAAATATCACAGGATACTCAAACAAATTTTAAGATATTAACCTGCAGGGAGAAGAAGACCAGGACGTCCACTCAAAAGACTTTTGGATGATGTTTCTCTTGAGGCCGAAACAGGTCAACAAATGGACTAAATTCGTGAATGTACTATGATGATGATGATGATGATGATGATAGTACTAATATTAATAATACTATTAATATGAGTAATATAAATGTGAACCTATTAAGTTTTAATTCTCAGTTACCAGCCCTTCGAACTAGACTCTTTTCCAGAGCGACTTTGTAGATTTTCTACAATCCTGGAAAGAAAATTATTACTGAATTTGTTATAAAGATTGAAAATTATAAAATAATATTCAATTCAACACGAACTAACAATTTTACAATATTTAAAAATGTGATACTTTATTTGTGTTATTTCATGATCAGTTGAGTTGCAACTACCATGTCCGTGCAGGGTAAAATACTTTAGCGACTCTACCTTGAGACGTGATATATGTGTTCCTATTTTTTCATGTTGTCCTCTGCTTGCTTCAATGGCTGTGCCAGTATCCGGTAAAGCAAACGTCTAAAGAGGCCTGCCACTGTGTATCTGTCTAGTGTGTGTTCAAATTCCAGCCCCTGTCTCTATTGCTTCCGGCCCAGGGCCATGACATGGAAAGTGTAGGTCCTCCACTAAGAAAGCGGATAAAATAATAGAGAATCATGAAAATAATAAAGAGAATAATATATTTTTATTTTCTTTGTTGTATTTAATTAGTATTTTTTATTTAACGGTTCTAACAGTCACTCATTAGCGTCAAAATTCAAATTTGGGGATTACAGTTTGCTCAAAATCTTTCTTTCTTTCGCGATTCAGATTGTTTTACTTATAAATAATTGCACGGGAAACATAACTATATTTCCCCATCCGACGGAACCCATACTAAGGATTTTTTTTTAAAACTCTTGACTTCGGCCGGATTTAAATCTGCGAACCTCGGAAATAGAGACAAGCATGGTAATCATTAGAGTACTAAGACCGACTTCATTGTTTTTATAATTAATGGAAACAAATCGTTTTCCCTGACATAAAGGATAAGACCATTACACTATGCAGATACTAAAATTTGATACGGGCTTGGATTTAATGTAAATTATACGAGGGTCATTTGATAAGTTCTCGGAACGAAGTAAAAAAAATACATAGGTACCTCATTGAAACTATTTTTGTTTCAAATATAATCTCCCTGTACATTAATGCCCTTGTCCAGCGACGTTCCAATGCATAGACCCCATCTCGAAAATTAGATTCCTCCCTGCAAAATACATCTCAACTCCGGCTATCAGTTCTTCGTTTGAAGAGAATCTCCGTCTGCCAAGGATGATTTTCAGCTTAGGGAAGAGGTGGAGGTCTGATTGGACCACATCAGATGAATAAGACGGGTATGGCAAAAATTCGTACTTCAGTTCGTGTATTTCAGCCATGGCAATACCACACGTGTGAGGTGGCGCATAATCCTGATGGAACAAAACTTTCTTCCTTGTTAAACCTTTTGCCGTAGTTGGTCCAGAAGATTAGCGTAGTATCGTCCCGTAATTGTTTGGCCAGTTGGAAGATAATCGATCAAAACAATCCATTTCGCATCCCAGAAAACTGATTCCATGACCTTTCCAGCCGACTGTTTCCCTTTGCTTTCGTTCAATCAGCATGCTTCCACCGCTTTGATTGTTGTTTTGTCTCTAGAGTATAATAGTGGACCCATGCTTCATCTGTGGTCACAAATCGGCGCAAAAAATCTTGTTCGTTTCTGTGAAAACAGGTCAAACATTCTTCACACATTTTCATTAGAACCGATGTTAACAGCCGCGGTACGCATCCAGCAGATATTTTTTTCATAACCAATTCCTCACTTAAAATGGAATATATCCGTTCAGATGACATCCCCACAGCTTCAGCTATTTTTCGCAATTTTAGTGGACGATCTTCCAACACTATTTTGTGCACTTTTGCTATTATTTCTGGAGTAGTGGCACATCTTGCCCGATCACTATAGGAATCATCGCCCAAGCTCTCCCGACCACATTTAAACTCATTTGTTAACTTGCCAACTGTTGAATATGAAGGCGCAGAGTCCCCCCATTTTGTTCTGAAAATTATGCCTTTTTTTCACAAAGTAAATCTCGAATCTCAGTTGTTTTCCATCTTCACAAATGACTACATGGAAAAACAATGAACACGCGTCCACGTGTTTACCGCTGAAGGATGACTCATAATTATGCGGGAACCTGGTTGCGCTAGCGGTGACCTATGGTGGCGATTCCGAGAACTTATCAAACGATCCTCGTATATTTTTAGA
Source organism: Diploptera punctata (assembly GCA_030220185.1). Taxonomy (NCBI): domain Eukaryota; kingdom Metazoa; phylum Arthropoda; class Insecta; order Blattodea; family Blaberidae; genus Diploptera; species Diploptera punctata. Next base: position 3,433,124 of record JASPKZ010009809.1, on the reverse strand, counting down.
TGAATTCATGTCTACTTTTTTATATATCAATTAATAATGTTATTTGTGTGCACTGCGTGTTGGATGTAACTTCTGTAACAGTTCTGAATTAACTAATCATCTCCTTTTATGCTTTCTTCTTCTTCTTCTTCTTCCTCGTGGTGAATGGCTGTATGCTGCTTTTGGTATTCTATTCTCAGTCATCCTTGCCAAGTGTTCTTTCCAGTTTGTTCTGTATTTCTCTATTGTTGTGTTTAATTCCTCTACTTTTAGTTGTCTTATTTCTGTGTTATGTTTTTTGTCTGTTCTTTGATATCCTGCTATTGGTCTGAGGAATCTCATTTCAGCAGCTTGTATTCTGGCAGATTCTGAATTTACTAATATTCCGATTACTGAACTCTTGTTCAAATTTTATAATGGATTTATATAACCTTCGGCCGAAATTACAACTGTGCCTTGAGTTGAAAATGTGGGTTCTGTTGAAGTTTTATATGAATATTGTTTGGTGTTGTGATTATGGGATCAGATTTATGAGCGGAGAAGGCGATCTTTCAAGGTTCTTCAGAAAAAATGTTTAAAAGCAGTCCAATATTCAACTATTAATAAACTTCCTAAAAAGTCAAGGGAAGGTGGTCTTTTATGACATTTCTGACTTTCTTCCCTAGCATTGGCAGAATTGTAATCCATTTCTTAGGTTGGGTCATCTGGAAGGCGGAGTTACGTTACCCTGATGGTATGATGGGTAATAAATGATAATGAAGCGCTAAGAAAGCTCTTTACCTAAACTTAACCTAAATTCCAGACCATGGACAACCACAGGAATAATTCCCTTTAATGAAAAATTCCTATGGTTTGACCGGGAATCGAACTCATGAAGAGTAGTCAGGAACTCTGATCACTAGCCCATGAGGCTGGTCGTTTTGTTATAATATAAAGTATATGTTTTGTTATACTATGAAGTATATGTTTTGTTATAATATATAGTATATGTTTTGTTATAATATAAAGTATATGTTTTGTTATAATATAAAGTATATGTTTTGTTATAATATAAAGTATATGTTTTGTTATACTATGAAGTATATGTTTTGTTATACTATGAAGTATATGTTTTGTTATACTATGAAGTATATGTTTTATTATAATATAAAGTATATGTTTTGTTATAATATAAAGTATATGTTTTGTTATAATATAAAGTATATGTTTTGTTATACTATGAAGTATATGTTTTGTTATAATATAAAGTATATAAAGTATATGTTTTGTTATAATATAAAGTATATGTTTTGTTATAATATGAAGTATATCTTGTTTTGCCTAGTTACTACGGAGTAAAGCGTCACTTATCGTTATAATAGTGATTTTTTTTAATATCATTAAATATTATTAAAATATTTTAAAAGATTATTAAAGTATTTTTGTCTCCAACACCCGTTATATAGAATGATGCTAGATTGATGTGTATTATACAATGTATTTGCTTTAAAAGTATATGTAATCAGTAGGCGGCGCATTTTTGTTACGATACAAGTTAGCAACATTATCGAATAGTATATCCTGGCATTTTCAGGGAGCAAACTACATCCCTGAATTTTACGTCAAGACGCTGCCAAAGGTATAGTTCGATACATAATAATCATAGATAACTTGGTGTTTGACATAAATAACGTTGACAATGGAGAATCTGTATTTACTGAGATTATGGCTCATCTGTGCGTACCTATTTGCAGTTTTAAACTGCTTATACATTCACGTGACGTATTAAATGCACAAGAAGAAACCACTCGTTCTCCTCTGTGTTCGGGAACCAAAATTGTACGGCGCAATTTATTCACGCCCTATAAGTACTGTATATCAAGTTAGACATGTGCACTTCCTGCATTTACTGAAGGTGAACTCTATCTTCTCGGTTCACAAGTCGCATTCACTGGAGTTGAATGATCTCTAGCCTATAATCTCTAATACATCATGTAGGTTAATTTAAATATTTACATGTCATAAAACTGGTCAATACATGTCGATTGGAATGTAGGGTCTTGTAAAAAAATAGAATAAAATAAGTTAAAATATACCTTATTAGGTAAGATCCGTCGTCCTCAACTTGTAAAATATGTATTCTTTATGCCTGTAGGCCTTTCAGAACATCCGTTCCATCTTCAGCAGGTTCGTCTTCGCTACAATATCTAATATGATGAATGATGCTGCTGGTCCTAATGAGGTGTTGTCGTGAAGCAAATAAATTACTCATAATTTCGGAAATTTATTTTGTTTTCCAGGAAAAATGGAGCGTTGGGCCGGCAGAGTAGCTGTAGTAACAGGAGCTAGTGCTGGTATTGGAGAGGCAATTGCTAAAGATCTCGTCAAATACGGCATGAAAGTTGTGGGAATTGCTAGAAGAGTGGAAAAAGTTGAGGTAAGAAATGCAAAAAATAGGAACATTAGAGAATTATATCAGGGAATTAGGACAGAGAAGAAAGGGTTTCAGGCTAGAACAAACATAATTCGGAATGAAAATGGGGATATCATTGCAGATTCCAGGAGTATATTAAATAGATGGAAAAGTTACTTTAATCAGCTATTAAATGTACATACAGAACAGGACATTGAGGAGGATAATTTACAGACAGCAGAAATGCTAGTCGCAGAACCAAGTGCATTAGAGGTTGAAATGGCGATTGAAAAATTGAAGATGTATAAAGCATCAGGTTCAGATGAGATCCCAGCAGAACTGATAAAATCAGGGGGAGAAAAATTTATGGACAAGATACGCTGGTTGCTTAGTATGATTTGGGAAAAAGAAGCTCTTCCAGATGAATGGAAGGAATCAATTATCGTACCAATTTATAAGAAAGGAGATAAAACTGATTGCAACAACTACAGGGGCATCTCATTACTTTCAACTTCGTACAAAATCCTAACAAATATATTAGTAAGCAGACTTACTCCCTATATTGATAACATTCTAGGAGATCATCAATGTGCATTTAGAAGAAACAGGTCTACAACAGATCAGATTTTTAGTATAAGACAGATTTTAGAAAAGAAATGGGAATATAATGGTACTGTACATCAACTATATGTAGACTTCAAAAAAGCATATGATTCAATTAAGAGGGAGAAGTTATATAGTATCCTGCTGGAGTTCGGAATTCCTAAAAAGTTAGGTAGACTTATACGAATGTGTCTAAATGGAACAAAGAGTAGGGTGCGTGTAGGCAAACAGTTTTCGGACACTTTTGAAATCCAGAATGGGTTGAAGCAAGGAGATGCACTATCTCCTCTACTATTTAATTTTGTACTAGAGCATGCCATTAAATCTTTAGAGAATGAGGAAGGCTTACAACTCAATGGTATTAATAAGCTGTTAGTTTATGCTGATGATGTAGTATTATTGGCCGATAGCGAGGAGATACTAAAGGACAACACGCACACACTATTGAGTAACACTAAGAAATTAGGACTGGAAGTAAATATCAATAAAACTAAATATATGGTCACACGTAGAAATTCATTATATAATGGAAATGGACAGCTAATGACAAATGAGGGAAATTTTGAGGAAGTGGCTGAATTCAAATACCTAGGAACAATAATCACAAATAGGAATGAGATGCACAAAGAAATTAAACATAGGCTCAATTCTGGAAATGCATGCTATTATGCATTGCAGAGACTCTTGATGTCCCAACTCCTTTCAAAAAACGTTAAACTGAAAATATATAAAACTATTATTCTACCAGTTATATTATACGGGTGCGAAACATGGACTCTTACTTTAAGGGAGGAAAGGAGATTACAAGTATTTGAGAATAAAGTACTTAGGAAAAATTTTGGACCAAAGAGAGATGAACAGACAGGTGAATGGAGAAGACTACATAACAATGAACTACATGGTCTTTATAGGAAGCCAGATATAATAAGAACAGTTAAGTCTCGTAGACTGCGATGGGCAGGACATGTGGCACGTATGGGGAATGAAAGACTTGCATGGAAGCTTCTTGTAGGAAAGCCAGAGGGAAAACGCCCAGTTGGTAGACCAAGAATGAGGTGGGAGAATAACATTAACTATGATTTAAGGGAAGTAGATTATACAGGGAATGATTGGAAAGCATTAGCTCAGGATAGGGATGTATGGAGAGCTTATGTCCGCGCGGCCATGAACCTACGGGTTCGATAGTGTAATGTCTAGCATTACAGTTTTTCAGCTAATTTACAAATAACGTGCGTACATGTTTACATGTACTGTGTTATTTACTTACTTATACTATATACTATATACTTTTGACTAAAAGCCTTGTAGGATTTGACCTGATTTAAGTTAATTATTTTCTATGGGGATATCTAAAGTCATTTATGTTTTGAAACTTCAGTGAAAATTGACCTGGAATTAGTTGCCAGGATTGCAGCTGCCTGTGATGTTTTCGAAAGACACCAGCAGAATCATGGACAGTGCACAAACTAAAGGTCGTATCTATGAACGCATTAGACCATAAAAGTCGTTCTCGGCTTGTACTCTGCTGAGAAAGTTGCATCCAAAGACGTTTTTGCGTACTCAAAAATCTGTTCATGCGATAATAATTGTCGAAATTCCTAAGCTACCTAGCGAGGTGACTTTGCAGAGAACGAATCGTGAGCTACCCGATGGGAACCGATGGTAACCGATGTACTTTGAAACCTTGCTTCTTACAGTGCTGCTTTATCCAATATGTCGGACCTTGAAGACTTCGGCCATGTTTTCGGTATACGCGGAGAAGAGTAATTTGATAAAGTCTACTAAAGAATTCAACTGGAAGAATAGGAGAATCGGCGTAGTATCGCGCGACGCAGACGTCGTCATATACGGTTTTATTTGCGGGACGCAAGCGTAAATGCGTTCCTCTAGCAGACGAAAATAACGGAAGTGGTTTTATCGCTGAGAATTCTGGGTAATTTTTTGCCAATATTACGAAAGAAATACTTTCATGTATGACCAGTCAGCGACTCGCTAATTCGAACTTTGCACGTTCTCACGGAAAACTCAGCTCACCAGAGACTAATGTATTTGCATTCGGCCCTAAGTGTATGAAAGCAGTAGGTATTTCATACTCAGCACGTTGTATCATGAAGGGTTGTACTCTAACTTATCTTCATTTAGTCGCTGAGCGGGCGTGTTAGTTCCGAGTCTTGTGGACACACTTCAAATTTTTAATCATCACCCTTACCTCACAGTGAACTACGAAACATTAAAGTATAAAGTAACTAAACTGAATAAGAAGAGCTAATTTAATTATCGTAAAATACAAAATATATAACATAAAATTGAATACACCTGAAATAATCAACAGATGTGAGTGACATCATGGACTGTTCCTAAATTCTCAGGTTAGTAAGCCATTGTATAGCTTGCAATTTTCCGTGCCCCCCCCCCTTCTTCTCTTGCTTTCATTCTTCTCGTTCGTAGACTATCCGCTGATGTCATGCTTGCATTGAGGTTGATAGCCGTCAGTTTGAGCAACTGTCTATAAGGTACAAAATCATACGTTGATTGTGATTTTGTTTGCAGTTAACTTATACATAATGTAAATATAAAGACTAGGCTCTAATGTGAAATACATGTTTACTCTCAATATATTCTTAAATTGGCTTCTCGTATCCTAGGTCCCTATCTTAAACTGTTCAGTGGAGCTTCCCCCATTTCCTGTTTAATTTTTGCACGCTCTAACAGTATCAACCTGTAGTGCTGATGAATTAGGCCGAATAATATTTTTTCCGGTTTTATAGAGAGCAGGTATTGAGATAGGGAACAGCGTCTCAGACAAAAAAAAAAAAACAGAAGTTAAGTGCATTAAAACGAAATAGGAGTAACTAATAACTTTATACCATAGGCACCTCACCCGACTTAAAATAATAGATCTTTTACATAATATTTATAAATTATCATAATTTGTCAACATTCTCACAGAGTTTTTACTAACTCATTGGCTTAACAGCCTTTTGAATTGAGCCATAGTTTTTGTTGTTAGGAGTTTCTAGAAGAAGCTAATTTAGTTACGCTTATTTCCCTATGCATGTCATTAAAGGTATTTAGTCAGTATATCGACACAATGAGACATCTAGTAGACAAGTTAGATATTACTTGGATGATAAATATTGGTAAATTTTGCTTAGAGGCCTCTTTTTTCAAGCTCAAGTTTGTTTTACGAGCCTGAAAAACTTCAGACTCGGGACCCACTGCTTAACGTCCCTCCCGGTGGACTTATTTGTATTTTTCCATCCAAAAAATCCATAGACCCTAGCCGGGTTTGAATCTGCGACCCTCGGAACTAGAGGCAAGGAACATAACCGTTAGACCACCGCAGCAGACCAGGATTCTTTAAAGCTAAATATGTTGATTCTTAGCAGTTGTAATTTTTTCCAACCGCAATCCAGTGAAAAATCCATTTCATACCATTCCATAAAATCTATGTTATTGGTAATGCTGGATTATGGCATTATGAGTAACAAATTCAAATAAATTTAACAACTTATAACTCACGTAGGATCCGAAACATGGACAGTGACAACACAACAATCTGCCAGGATACAAGCTGCTGAAATGAGATTCCTCAGACCAATAGCAGGATATCTTCTTACAAATATATTAGTAAGCAGACTTACTCCCTACATTGATGACATTCTAGGAGATCATCAATGTGCATTTAGAAGGAACAGGTCTACAACAGATCAGATTTTTAGTATAAGACAGATTTTAGAAAAGAAATGGGAATATAATGGCACTGTACATCAACTATATGTAGACTTCAAAAAAGCATATGATTCAATTAAGAGGGAGAAGTTATATAGTATCCTGTTGGAGTTCGGAATTCCTAAAAAGTTAGTTAGACTTATACGAATGTGTCTAAATGGCTCAAATAGTAGGGTGCGTGTAGGCAAACAGTTTTCAGACACTTTTGAAATCCAGAATGGGTTGAAGCAAGGAGATGCACTATCTCCTCTACTATTTAATTTTGTACTAGAGCATGCCATTAAATCTTTAGAGAATGAGGAAGGCTTACAACTGAATGGTATTAATAAGCTGTTAGTTTATGCTGATGATGTAGTACTATTGGCCGATAGCGAGGAGATACTAAAGGCCAACACACACACACTATTGAGTAACACTAAGAAATTGGGACTGGAAGTAAATATCAGTAAAACTAAATATGTGGTCACAGGTAGAAATTCAGTATATAATGGAAATGGACATCTAATGACAAATGAGGGAAATTTTGAGGAAGTGGCTGAATTCAAATACCTAGGAACAATAATCACAAATAGGAATGAGACGCACAAAGAAATTAAACATAGGCTCAATTCTGGAAATGCATGCTATTATGCATTGCAGAGACTTTTGATGTCCCAACTCCTTTCAAAAAACGTTAAGCTGAAAATATATAAAACTATTATTCTACCAGTTATATTATATGGGTGCGAAACATGGACTCTTACTTTAAGGGAGGAAAGGAGATTACGAGTATTTGAGAATAAAGTTCTTAGGAAAATTTTTGGACCAAAGAGAGATGAACAGACAGGTGAATGGAGAAGACTACATAACAATGAACTACATGGTCTTTTATAGGAAGCCAGATATAATAAAAACAGTTAAGTCTCGTAGACTGCGATGGGCAGGACATGTTGCACGTATGGGGAATGAAAGACGTGCATGGAAGCTTCTTGTAGGAAAGCCAGAGGGAAAACGCCCAGTTGGTAGACCAAGAATGAGGTGGGAGAACAACATTAACTATGATTTAAGGGAAGTAGATTATACAGGGAATGATTGGAAAGCATTAGCTCAGGATAGGGATGTATGGAGAGCTTGTGTCCGCGCGGCCATGAACCTACGGGCTCGATAGTGCCAGTGAGTAAGTAAGTAAGTAATAGCAGGATATCAAAGAACAGACAAAAAACATAACACAGAAATAAGACAACAACTAAAAATAGAGGAATTAAACTCAACAATAGAGAAATACATAACAAACTGGAAAGAACACTTGGCAAGGTGACTGAAAATAGAATACCAAAAGCAGCATACAACTATTCACCACGTGGAAGAAGATTTGGGAACACCAAGGAAAAGATGGAAAGAGCAGCAATTTGGAGCCGGAACAGGCTAGTAAATAAACCTAAACCGTGAAGAAGAAGAAGAAAACTCACGTAATCCATGTCTGATACTTTAGGTTTTCTATCTCAAATTGTTTCCCAGCGAATTCTTTACAACCAGATGAGTTTTCTTTTATTCAATTAATTTATTTCTGTATGCGAAATGTAATGAAATGAAAGAGAAAACTTTTTTTACGCAAACGAGGGTTTCATAAAAATGAAAAAAAAAGACCCTTCTCGAAGAACAGTAGTCTTTGTGTTCACAGTGCACAAGTCGACAGAGTATTTTAATTGGCAGCACAAGACTTGAATTCTTGTGTGAATAGCCTCCTGTAAAGAGGGATGTACTTAGAACTGTCAGTTTTTAAAGAGAGAATTGCTACTATCAACAGAAAATCTTATCCAGTTATTTCAAATAGTACTACAATGTTCAGGAAATTAAAACAAAAAAATATTTTCTCAGATATATATCTCTATATGAGTTGTAGTTAAAACTGTTAACCTCTTGCAAGCGAAATAGAATAATGAATTAGATATTATACGTTTTTAAGAAATTAAAAAAAAATAATTCTATCCTCTCACACAAATGAGTGTACATAGGACTATCGGTTTCTTGAAAGATAGAGCAACTAGCACATTATCACTTAATATACGTAGTTCCTTTTTAAAATACATCATATTTTCAAGGAATATAAAAAAAATGTATTCAGTACACACGTTCATAAATACTCAATCTCGCATCTTGGGCTGAAAAAAATGGCTTTGATATAAACCTATGAAAAACTGTACAGATGGTATTCAGAAAGGGTGGTCGACTGGTAGATGGCGACCACATACAACTCCAGGGCAACCTGTTGCAAATCACAAACGCCTTCAAATATCTAGGAGTAACACTCCAAACAACAGCCAAGTCATTCAGAATTCATACAAAAGAAACATAGAAAACATCACACAGCTGTCACTTGCAACAGCCATGAAACTTTTTGAGGCCAAAATACTTCCCATCTTAACATATGGAATAGGAATCACATGGACTGACCTCAGCTACGGAGACTTAAACACCTTGGAAAAAGTGAGAGCAAGATTCCTTAAAGCAGCAATGGGGATCTCCAAATTTGCTCCATTTAGACTTACATATGAATTACCACGGGAAACTTTCTTCGTGGAAGATATACGCACAAAGTTCCTGCTACCAGCTACTAAACAGGAAACTACATTGAAGGAGATAAGACAAAAGTAGAGAAAAGAAATACCGGAAGATATTTACGCAACAGATGCAATGATTAACCGAGACTGGACTGGACCAAAGAACTAGATACGCAGTGCAATAATAAGACTGGCTGTGTATGGATGTCACCACAAACTCTGCAGAATTTCAAACTATCATGACCCGTCAATGGACTGCGTGTGTAAGTTCTGTGTTAGACCGTGTGCAAGATACCATTTCAATGTCTGTTTAAAGAGAACAAAATCGTTGTTGGCATAAAGCAGAGACCAAATCTAATGCACATTTGTGCGCGCTTCTTCCTATTATTATAAATAGTTTTTCCTTGTTAAATAATGAATTATTAGTTTCCATGAAACTTGGGCTCCAGTGAAAAAACAGAAGGATAGAATACAGACGGCAGAGATGAGGTTCCTAGGACAAGTAAAAGGATGTACAAGACTTGATAGAATAAGAAAAGAGGATATAAGAGAAGAATTGAAAGTACAGCCTTTATTGGATAAGGTCACGAATTACAGACAGAAATGGATTGATCACATGGATGAAATGAGTAAGGAGAGATATTCGTTGTTAGCAAGAAATTATCAAGCAAGAGGAAGACGTGATGTTGGAAGACCTAGAAGACGTTGGGCTGATGCATTATGAAGTCGGAACGGGCAATTGCCTAATCCCTGGAGTGATGATGATGATTAATTTCCCATTGTAAATAATTTTGTTTTTTCTTTAGTACGTCTGATCAGTTAGCTAAACATTTTTCAAGGGTTTCTATGTTATATTCTTGTACAAATATAAGGTTTGTGCTGTTTGTTATTTGGACGATGTTATGCATGAACCGGCTTTGCGCCATTATGTAAGTTTCGAATAAAATACGTTTAAAGTTTTTTTTTTACATTTTAAACTGTAACAAGAGCTATTTAATTATTTCTGATTTTATAATAATTTTTATGATAATATTGTAATTACTGATCTGTACTGCATGAGTAAAATCAATTTAAATTCATTTTAACGGTTAATATTTCAATACTGCACTTAGACGTAATAAGAATGATGACACAATCGTTTTGCATCAATCAGTTAAGTTCCGCAAGGTGGCGTTTATACTGTCGATGCGTATTAGTATGAGATATTTTATTATGTGTCAGTCAGCCAAACGTCAAAGTAAGGCGTATACACTGTTGATGTAAAAGTATAATAATATTAGTAGCGTTTGTATGTCCTATACACTTACTATTGATGTGTGTTTATATATTGTATTATTTTGTAACTCTTCATACATATTACATTATAAAATATGTATGTTAAATGAATAATGTTTTCTAAAAAATCCAATTTATTCATACAATTATTATACAAACGAAAAAAAGGGGGGAAAACAGGCACGCTGTAGCAATTTGTGAAATTCCTTAGAGTAAAAATATAGAGAGACATCAATCAACTTTCGACCCTCGCGACCAAAGGCAAGTAACAGCAATTCATACTACCAGAAACAATTAAATACATTTTCACAAGTAATAACAATTACTTTAATAAATAATAGTTTAAAAACTAAAACAACACGCTTTATTAAAAAACCTAACTAAAAAATGAAAAATAATTTTAATTTCCAAAGCGCTTGGGATAAAATTAAAGTGGCCAAAAAAATATCATCTCCAACACATCTAGAATATAACTAGAGTTATCTACAAAAAAAATTAATAATTTTACCATCAAAAGCGTGGGGTGCTTTTTATGGCTTTTACGTTTTCTTCTTAGAGACTTCACTTTTACCAATATTTGTTTATTATCAAATATATTAATTAATATAGAGTACCCCATGTTTTTTATGGTAAAATTATTTTTTGTAGAGAACTCTAGTTTTATTCTAGATGTGTTGGAGATGATTTTTTGTTCACCACTTTAATTTTATCCCAAGCGCGTTGAATTTTTTTTTTTCATTTTTCAGTTCAGCTTTCTAATAAAGGGTGTTGTTTTAGTTTCTTTAAACTATTATTTTTTTAATTTTTAGTTTATTTGATTGTCATAAACCGGAATTCCATGAAAATTTAATTGCTTACGATATTTTTAGTCTCTACGCACGAATATAATTATATATATTTTTTAATTATTATTATCTAATATTATTGTAATATTTCTGAATATTTTAATATAGATGAAGAATTACAGTTACTCGTATCCTCCTCATTGGATAAATTACAATGTAGTAAGTTTACAAAATAATCAATAATATTTTACGGAATAAGATAAAATGTATATATATCTTTAAATTCTATACTATTGTAGTATGAGCTAAAAATAATACTTTTCTAAATAAATCCTCCGGGCCGGATTTGAACCAGCGACCTATGGATTACTGAAATTATATACCACTACAGTCCACCACTCTACCAACTGAGCTACCAGAGGATATAATATTAATTTCTTACAACGATGGACTAAAACGTCGATACGATCGCAACCTATTATAACGGTCTTTATTTTTTTGATGTCCTGATGATCCTGGCCAGGACCTTAGAAAACATTTATGAAATTATTGTATTGTCATTGGTCCTTTACAAGTATACAAAGTGTCAAGTCGATCCAATGTTTTAAGTGGGTGAAAATCGTGTTGAAAGATTCCGTTACATAGATAGATACAGGTCAAGCTAATATAAAGCGTGTAAACAGACTTAATCTAAGAGTTTTAGGGAGGTCCATTGAGTGATGTAAGATTATATTTTGTATTCTACCGTGTAGTTCTATTCTGAAGTGCCTAACAATATTTTCGAGTTTGCGCCTTCAAATTTACACAGAACCTTAAAACACATTTTTGTTCCGATAAATCTCTAAACAAGAGAATTAATTAGTAATTATGCCAAGGATTTCTCTGGATAGAAAAAAAGTTATATACGTATTTAATTATAATAATTTTTCTTTTTCTTCACCCTATTCTCTTTTACAGTTTACTCCATCACTTCTCATCACTGTCTAACATTTCATTTGTGACATAGTTTTTACACTTCATGATCCTATTCATGTAATTGTTTCAAATAAACATTTCCTAGGCTTTCTTCTTGTCCTGATACTCTCAAAATTACCCTCTATGAACTGTTTCATTTATATTTTATCTGACATTTGTAAGACGTGTCCATACTACTTTTTCTTTTTAAAGAATTCGCTTCAATTCATCTTATTTCTGCCTCTTATCTTATATTTAAACTCCGTATCCCTCTGAATTTTCCCAAACGATTTTTCGACTATACATTAAGAAATTACTTTCTGGCTTTTATATTCAAGTCTGTCTTCCTGAATATTTTATTCTTTAACTGATAATACACTCTTATGTGATTTGTCTTCTTTCCCAATTTAAAATCGCGTGATAATTTCTCCAATCCTCGGTTAGAATTACTTTCAGTAAATTGGCTGCTTGTTCAAGTGTACTATCTGAAAATTTATTTTAATAATTTTATAGGAACTGAAGAATGAATTAAAGAAATTACCAGGAACTTTGTACCCTTTGAAAGCGGATGTATCTAAAGAAGAAGAAGTTAAAACGGCTTTCCAGTGGGTGAAGGAGAAACTCGGTGGCGTGGATGTTCTTGTTAACAACGCTGGTGTTGCCAGCGCAAGCACGCTATCCGGTAAGATAACACATATCAGTACTCTCTCTCTCTCTCTATCTATCTATCTATCTCTCTCTCTCTCTCTCTCTATATATATATATATATATATATATATATATATATATATCTGTATCGATTTCACATTCATGAAAAAAATTGAAATGACTATTTAACTCATGCCCCAAATGGGAGTCAATGACCAATCACGTTTCAATGATTTCTGTTTTACAACCAATCAGAATCGTGTTTCACCAAATATTTATCAGTGTTATGATTACCATATTAAAGAAAGCTCCTCCTTACAATATTGCATTCCTTTGGCAATAAATAGTATGATCTGGTTGCAGTGATAAACAAATGAAGCAGTAGAAGCGTACCTATCGTTTCTCATTTGTTTTCAAACATCGCCGTTTACATTAAATATATAAATATTTTAAAATAACTATAGTTAAATAATGATTTGTGAGTAAACAGCTTAATTTTATTCGTTAAATAGTCCTAACAAATGCCACTCTTGATTTCCAAATTCTCTAGATAAATTCACTCCTCACTTCGTGAGTCGTGAATTTATCGATAATTTGGAAATCACTCGTGGCATTACTTATGATAATACATAAAAGAAGGAAAGAAAATTGGCAAATGTCCTCATACAATTAATTTCTTGTGTTATTTCATTGAACAACGCTTTTTAATCCTACAGTAGGGACGTGATAGAATGTTACTGAACTGGGGACATAGGGTGGTAACAACGCCCCAGAAAGAATGACTTTAAAAAATATGACTTAAAAACTGCACAGAATTTAGAAATATGGTTACTTTATACACCTAGAACTAGAGTGTCTGTGTTATAAATGTTATAGAAATTAAAATAATTACTGATATTATGGTGTTGTAAAACGTATTATTTCGCCAATTGTTAATGAAGATTCATTTAGTCTGCTTTACGATGATAGAATATTTGAGAACTAACGATATAAGATACATTAAGCTACAGACGAACATATTTTAATAGAGATATCTCATATTCTCTGGAACAAATAACAAATATTAATTATTTGGGTTGTAATTTTACTATAAACACAAAAACTGAAAGAGACATACATATGAAACTGTCAAAATTTCAAATGATATGTGGAACTATACACAGAACATTAAAGAACAAAACAAGAAGAGATACGAGATTGAAATTTTATAAAACATTGGCAGTTCTTGCATTACTTTATGGGAGTGCAACTTGGGTAATGACCAAAAAATTACAAAGTAGAATACAAAGCGTAGAAATGAACTTCCTTAGAAAAACAAAAGGCTGCACAATAATGAATCGGATACAGGATTAAGATGTAAGAACAGGGTTAAATATATATCCATTGAATGGTAAAGAATATAGAGAAAAATGGTTTAGACATGTAGAAAGAATGAACGTAACAAGATTACCAAAAGCAGCCTTTAACTACAAGCCAAGGAGGTCAAGGAATCTAGGAAGGCCAGTGAAAGGATGGGCAGAAAAACTGTGAGGCGGAACAAGCCATTTGCCTGGCTCGTGAAGTGTAGAAGACATCTCATATTAACACATACAGTTAGGAAATTTCAGGATTTTTTTTAACTGTCAAAGGCAATCCCATTTATATTGTTGTGAGATTAGTAGATAGTCGGTCGTCAACAAAGAGGAAAACATTACAGTGCATTCGTGCATAGCATTAAAAATGTTACAATACAATTAACAAGTAGTCTATAATAACGGTCTCTTGAAATTCTATAAAGAAGAATATATTTACGTTCTCTAAATAGAGACATTATAGCGATTCTTGAAAAAAATGGCAGAGTACGCCTAAAATAACTTTCATTATTTACTGTTATCCCGGATATAGACATCACAATTAATCCTAGGAATTTTGAAATACTTCAACAAAAATAGACACTGAAATGCCTGTGGAAATTGGTTTGTAGAAGTATCGTTTCCTGAAACGTAAGTGAGGAGGTAGGACGACACCATTACCCTACCACATTAAACATTATTTTCTTAGAAACGTGTTGAAATAATTCGTGTTGAAATAATTATAAAATCATAAAGTACAGACAATAATAATTCGTGTTGAAATAATTATAAAATCATAAAGTACAGACAATAATAATTCGTGTTGAAATAATTATAAAATCATAAAGTACAGACAATAATAATTCGTGTTGAAATAATTATAAAATCATAAAGTACAGACAATAATAATTCGTGTTGAAATAATTATAAAATCATAAAGTACAGACAATAATAATTCGTGTTGAAATAATTATAAAATCATAAAGTACAGACAATAATAATTCGTGTTGAAATAATTATAAAATCATAAAGTACAGACAATAATAATTCGTGTTGAAATAATTATAAAATCATAAAGTACAGACAATAATAAGAAGGATGAAAGTTGTACAAATTATGAGTAAGAAGAATAAGAAGGTACTCAGAAATACAATTTTTTTAAAAAATGGCTGAAATTTTAAGCTTGGGACGGTATAGCCATCCTACATCCCCACTTAATGTCCACCGCTGTGGTCTCGAGGTAGCGTGCTGCCTTGTCACGCAGCGGGCCCGGGTTCGATACCCGGTCGGGGCAGTTTTTCTGGGCGAGGTTTTTATCGGGGTTTTTCCTCACCTGTAAGACAAATGTCAGGAAAACTTTAAGGCCCAAACGGTCCCCGAAATCACATGGCCATCATCCTTATCATTATCATCATTATCCTTCACCGGTGTGGAAAGCAACGGGAAGCTACCACACCTACTCAATTCCCTAGTAAAGCTGCAAGCATAGCATGAAAATGCTATGATTGCAGTGAAGGACCTGCCTTCGGGCAGAATTACTATGGATGAATCCCCACTTAAGGGTTAGCATCGCAATTCAAATCTGAGCGTGAAAGGGCCGACAAATTTTGGTCAGAAGCCTGTTTTTTTACGTGGCCTGATATGAAGCAGGAAATCCACGATTTTATTTCTCTTGCAAACGAATCAATAACCTGATTAATTACTCCCTGAAAAAAAATCTACCCAACCGAGTATGTTAACAACTGTGTTATTGTCTGTTTTTACCCGTCCATCCCCATGTGGAGCAAGGACATCAGAAACCACGCTCTTTGGTCAAGTAGAGTCCGAAAGCCGTCGGCACGGAATGAACCACACTATTCTAGGTTCTTTACAGCACTCAATTCATAGGACCATCATGCGGGCTGGGGAAATATGCTTTGGTAGCATGTTGCTGTAGAATATGCCATCTATTGCAAACAATTGGGTTGATGATAACATTATACATGACTGTTTAACTCATGCCCCAAATGGGAGTCACTGACCAATCACATTTCAATGATTTTTTTATTTACAACCAATCACAGTCGTGTTTCGCCTAGAACATAACATTATTTTGCCGTGACTGACTCTGTAAGAAATAAGACTACCAGATTGTATATATAGTGCATGAATGTCAACACATGCAGTATTCGGGAGTTAATATAAAAATATTTGTAGCAATTGATTTTACTAACAAAAAAAGAAACCACTGTTTGCACTTTCTTAAATGTATTTTTCCCAGGTAATAATATTCCAGAAAAATATAAGTGTCATAGGACATCAGAAATGAATTAATATAGTTTGATGTGTTTAATTTTTTCTCCACTAGAGTGCATTCTTATAATATTGCGTTCATTTGGCAATAAATAATATGATCTGGTTCCAGTGATGAACAAAAGAAGCAGATGAAGCGTACCAATCGTTTCTCATTTGATTTCAAACATCACCGTTTATATTAAATATAAAACTATTTTTAAATAACTATATTTAAATAATGATTTGTGAGTAAACAGCTTAATTTTATTCGTTAATTACTCCTAACAAATGCCACTCTTGATTTCCAAATTCTCTACATAAATCCACTCCTTACTTTGTGAGTCGTGAATTTATCGATAATTTGGAAATCACTCGTGGCATTTCTTATGATAGTTGCATTTAACTTATCTCCTAGACCATAGAGTCCGATAAATATGTTAATAGTGTGCCATATATTTTGTTACAGGCGGTCCAATATCAAACTGGCGCAAAATAGTTGACTTGAATATAATGGGTCTGAGCATGTGCACTTTGGAGGCTCTACAGATCATGAAGGAGAAAGGTGTAGATGACGGCCATATTATCCACATCAACAGGTAACGCAATTTAGTGAATTCTAGAATTTATTTATTTCCAAATATTATACATCAGCTATTAAAAGTAAAGTGATATCACAGAAAGCCCTCAGGTAATATAAGGTTGAGCCTCCAACTTCGTAGACAATTGGTACGAGATGTCAGCACGGTTGTCATCCCTGGGTGATGGCCGCCTATATCCTCAGAACATAAATCTGTACTCATTTCCGTTAGTGGCTGAGTCGAACGCATGACAATAGTGTCGAAAAGGTTTAACCAATTTAAAAATCCAGATCCCATCGGAATTTGAACCACCGATCTCCCGGGTTACAACCCGGGTTATTGTCATAACCAAATATACAACATTCTATCTCCATGTCAGGTAGTCATAAGCGCTCCTTTCTTTCCGATATTCTTGCCGTAGTTCATCAATTCTCAAGTTTTTTTAAGTAAAAATGTTTAGAAACATCCTTTGCGTTTATCTCATAACCGATAACCGATCTCTGATTTTCACACTGATCAGATGATGATCCGAATTGCAGTCTGTCCCTCTAACTGATCCAACATCGATGATTCTACTGTGTTAGTATTTGTCCACTAATACACGATCTATCTGATTCTGAGTTTCCCCTTCTGGAGACGTCCAGATATATTTATTAATTATTGTGCTGGAATGTTATGTTCTTTAACAATAAGATTCATCGATGTGCCAAAGGTGACAAATTTAACCCTATTGTCTTTACAATCGTCACGATGGCTGAGTTTGCTTATTACTGGCCTGAATATATATTTCCGCCCCACTTTTACATTAAAATATCCTCAGACAATTTTCATATGATATGGTGAAAAGCTACGAAATACGCATTCTAATTCTTCATATATCTCATCCATAATCTTGTCATCCTTATCTTCTGTGCGACTATATAAGACTGCATTTACAATTACACAATCAGGTCGTTTACCCTTTAGAATATTATGTATGATATTTTATCACTGACAAATATAATATCTCGGATAGCGGAGAGAATCCTCCTTCGACAATAAAAAAACCTTTATAATATTCAAGTCTTACTGCACCCCCATCGTGTAATGCAAACTTCTTGATTTCTGATTTCCTTCTCCTGTCTATCTAACTTACTGTAAAGCGACTACATCCAAGGGTGTTTTATCTAATTCCTTCGTTAATATTCCTAGCGCCAATTTGTTATACTGTATACAGTTCTAATATCCCATGTCCCTAGGAACATGTCCCTGTGTTTGAGCCTTTGGCATGGTTTACTTGAAGTATTCCTGAGCGGAGAACCGAATGGGAAACTATTTTAGAATCGGAAAATTTTACCCGACTGGAACCTGTGTCCGCGTTTCTTGAACGTTTTATTTTTACAATGAAAGATAATCACTCTTTCGGTACTTTCTTCGTCTAGCTTATCGCCTCCGACTTGTTAGGTATGGGTAACTCTTTCGGCAGCAATGTACCGTCTGCATATCTCTCGGATAATTTTTTTAGTCAGTAAGCATAAGTTATTCTTATTTCGACGGACGAGACAATTTTTCGTTCTACACGAACTATGTTATCACTATCAGGATGATTTTCACATATCACATCTGATCGATCTCCACAGTAATGGAGAATATTGTCGTCATTCAATTATACAATATATTCTACAGCAGGAGTTAATTTACCATGTGAGGACTATTTTTGCCTTAGATGTATCAGCAGATGCCCTGAATTGCAACTGTTCAAATCCAATAAATTTTCATATGTTGTGAAATTATTAAACTTGATTGTGTTACCTCCCTTCAATTAGGTTCCATCGGATGATGGAGTTTTCATCACAAATGCACATGTTGTCCAGCAAATCATTCGGTTCTCCCTGAAACGAGGATATCAAATGTTGCAGCCTTCTACATTGTCAAGAGTGGGGTTACTTAAGACCAAACTAATAATGGTGTTACAAAAATTCAAATATTTAGTAAGGTCTCTCTTATAAGTAGGCAATTCAATAGGTGGAAGCATTATTTTTGTAGTGGTAGAACTAGAAGCTTCCCCTGCACACTAGCCAAATCATTTTTATTAGCTGGAATTTCATAAAAACCACTTGAAGATAAGCATCGGCATCCATAGAATTAATATCTAATTTCAGAAAATTTATATAAATACAAAATTCTTCCCAAATGACATACGAGTAATACATCATCATCAGCAGCAGCAGCATCAAGAATTAGACCAGCTGGTCTCTTCCGATCTCATGTTAGAATTGGTTTATCCATATTTTACTGGGTCTTCCAACATTTCTTCGTCCTAGTGGTTTGTAATGAGGAATCTGTTTCGGAATTCTATTCTATTCATGTGGTTCATCCATGCATCTCTGTATTGTGTAATTTTATCTGATAGTTTCAATATATTCAGTTCTCTTCTTATATCCTCACTTTGCCGTTGATCCATTATCGTATAGCCAGTCACACTCCTCAGTAACCTCTTTTCTGTCGTTTCTATACTTCGTTTCTGGTATTTGGTCCAGACCCAGTGTTCCGATCCATACAGTAGTGTTGGAGAGTAATACATGTCGTCGATATATCAATTCATTTATAGAAATTATTCTCCTGGCCTAACTATTTCTTTTTAGAGAACGAGGAATTTTTTAATTGCGCCTAAGCATTTCGAAGAATGTTGGTTTCTAAATTAAGTAAAAAAGCACAAGATTGTTGACAGAAGACAAAATATATTTTAATGCGCACAAATCACTTCACAAATTGTTCATAAAATGGTGCCGCTTGAAGCGGGTCTGCACAACATATCAATCTTTCGTGGCCGTTGTTTGAAGTGTTTTATAAACCTGCAGGATGCCCATTGAGAGATACCAGTAATATTCAATACGACTTACATTAAGCTTACAATATATTTAAATGATGTAACAATCATCAAACAAACGCACAACCGAAGTAGACTACATGTATGCCTGTCTAAGCAAATATAAATTCATCTTCTTCTTCGGCTTTCCCCCACTTATAGGTTTGCCGTCTTCAGTTTCCATTTATCTCTATCATTCCAATCTCCCTCTTCCAAATTCCGATCATCCATTATAGTTCTGACGTAGGTTTTCCATTTCCATCTTGGTCTGCCATGTTTATTTCTTTCAGGGGGTGACCATTGGTATATATTTTTTGGCCAACTTTCATTTTACATTCTTTGTACATGGCCATACCATTTAAGCGTTTGATTTTCAATCCTCTTAACAACAGATGTGGTGACATTCATTTCTCTCCAAAGGAATTCATTTCTTATTTTATCCTGTCTTGTTTTTTGGAGGCTGCTTCTAAAATAATCAAATTCAACTGTTCTAATTGTATTCTTTTGTAATTCCGTCAAAGACCAAGTTTCGCTTCCATATGACAAAATATTCTGTATTATGCTCTTACAAATTTTCATTTTAGTTTCCTTTGTAATATTTTTATTCCAAATTATTCCATGTAATGTCTTAGTTGCATTTTTTGCCATTGCAATTTTAGTCTGTACATCTCTCTTACAGGTACCACAACTTGTAATTATTGACCCAAGATATTTAAAAAATGCACACTTTTTTATTTTCCTTGTTTCAAGTATGAGGTCATCCACATCCTTTCTCAAATACATATATTCTGTTTTCCGTAAATTTATATTCAGTCCCCATTTTTTTATATAAATATAAATTATTAAGAATCAAACTCACATAAATGAGTCTTAGACTCTACAATAAATAAACTCACTGACGCTATCGGACCCGGAGGTTCATGGGCGCGCTGTAATCCATATACCCCTACTCCAAGCTAATATTTTCCGAACTTCCTTTGAATAATTAACCACTCACTTCATCATTATGGGGACCGACTGGTGGAAATGTTAAAAAATTGGCAACAAATGATTTTTTTTGTTTGCTTTTTAATAACTCAGATCCTTTAGGATCATTTTCATGTAAAACATTTTATTGCAGGAGCAAAATTGAGTCTGTGACATAAGGGTTTAAATACCCTTCCAGATATGGTCAGCATCATACTTAAATTTTAATATGCGTTTTTTTCCCGTTTCCATTTCTTTAACATTTTCCAAAACTTAAAATGCTCCTTAAGATGCAATTTTTATGCTATCAAAGTGAAATTTTGAGGTTAGACTCCTCAATATATTCTAATTGAAATTTGCTATGTAGTTACTAGTCGAAGACATGTGTTTTTTTAAACTGATATGAAAAAACATTGAGAGCGATAAAATGTTTTTTTTCAAAAAATGAAAAATAAGCAGTATCTTCCCTTTATGAATATTTGTGCATAGCAAATGTGTTTAGTGGAATCATAAAGACTCTGAATCTCAAATTTCATCAGAAAATATTTAAAACTGCATCGTAAGGAGCATTTTTTAGAAAATATTAAAAATATAATTTAAAAAAATCATTATTTTGAATGTATTCTACTTATAAACACCAAACTTTGAGAAACGATACTATAAGCACATAATGTATGTGATAAAAATTTCAAAACAATCAGATGCAAATTAAAAAAATTGAAATTCACCAGTCGGTCCCCTTAACCTATCTAGTACGAGCATGCGCTCCAGTTTTGCTATAAGAATTTTCCATTACCCATTTCCGTTCCCCACTCATAACACATGCACTACTCGTAGTCTACAGGACTTAACTGTTCTTAGTACATATATTCTATAGTAAGTCTGCCCGAGGGCAGGTCTTTAACTGCAATCATAACATTTTCACATTATGCTTTGCAGCTTTACTAAGGAATGATAGGTGTGGTAGCTTCCCACTGCATTCCACACCGGTGTAGGGTGATAATGATAAGGATGATGATGGCCGGTTGATTTTCGGGGACCGTTGGGTCCTACGCTTCCTGTCATTTGGCTCACAGGTGAGAAAATCCCCATCAGGAGCCTGTCCCGACTTGGAATTCAACACGGCAGCACGCTACCTCGAGACCACAGCCGTGGACTTAGTATATATATTCCCATAATTATCATTCAACTCATATAATGTTGTTCTGTCGGTTCGTGCGTCTCTTCCTGCGCCTCTTCGTGCGTCTGTTCACGCGTCTGCTCACGCATCTGTCCACGCGTCTGCTCACGCGTCTGTTCACGCGTCTACTCACGCGTCTGCTCACGCGTCTGTTCACGCGTCTGCTCACGCGTCTGCTCACGCGTCTGTCCACGCGTCTGCTCACGCGTCTGTTCACGCGTCTGCTCACGCGTCTGTCCACGCGTCTGCTCACGCGTCTGTTCACGCGTCTGTTCACGCGTCTGCTCATGCGTCTGCTTACGCGTCGGTTCACGTGTCTGTTCGTCTCTCTTGGTCCAAAAAAATTCCCAATCACATTATTCTCAAATACAATATTTTCCTATGTTAGAGATACCAGTTTTGGGGATCCATATAATATAGCAAGACTAATCGTTATATATAAGTCCACCGCTGTGTTCTCGAGGTAGCGTCGTGCCTTGTCACGCAGCGGGCCCATGTACGATTCCCGGTCGAGGCTGTTTTTCTGGGTGAGGTTCTTATCGGGGTTTTTCCTCGCCTGTAAGACAAATGCCAGGAAAACTTTAAGGCCCAAACGGTCCCCGAAATCATATGGCCATCATCATCCTTATCATTATCATCCTTCACCGGTGTGGAAAGCAACGGGAAGTTACCACACCTACAATTCCCTAGTAAAGCTGCAAAGCATAGCATGAAAATACAATGATTGCAGTGAAAGACCTGCCCTCCGGCAGAATTACTATGGATGGATAGATAGATGGATGTATATATATTATATACATTAATTCAACTTATTTTACAAGAGCTGAACTTAAATTGGCCAATAACGAAAACAACGACTAGATGTCCTTTCTTTAAAAGTTCCATTATTTCCAATTTTATTTCGCTGACTATTTAACTCATGCCCCAATTGGGAGTCAATGACCAATCACGTTTGAATGATTTCTGTTTTACAACCAATCAGAGTCATGTTTCACGAAATATTTATCAGTTTTATATTTACCATATATTAAAGAAAGCTCCTCCTTTTTTAATATTCTGAACAGGTCTGACCATTATTTTGCAGTGACTGAGCCTATAAGAAATGCGGCTACCAGATTGTATGTAAAAACATTTGTAGCAATTTATTATACTACCAAAAAAGAAACCACTGTTTACACTTTCTTAAATGTATTTTTTCCCAGGTAATAATCCAGAAAAATATAATTGTCATATTTACATCATACGACATCAGAAATGAATTAATATACAGTTTGATGTGTTTAATTTTTTCTCCACTAGAGAGAATTCTTACAATATTGCGTTCCTTTGGCAATAAATAGTATGATCTGGTTGCAGTGATAAACAAAAGGAGCAAATGAAGCGTACCTATCGTTTCTCATTTGTTTTCAAACATCGCCGTTTACATTAAATATATAAATATTTTAAAATAACTATAGTTAAATAATGATTTGTGAGTAAACAGTTTAATTTTATTCGTTAAATAGTCCTAACAAATGCCACTCTTGATTTCCAAATTCTCTAGATAAATTCACTCCTCACTTCGTCGTGAATTTATCGGTAATTTGGAAATCACTCGTGGCATTACTTATGAAAAATTTCTTTACCCTCGACGTTGTTAAGTTCCCGACCAGTCAACCAGGCTCATGTACATACTGTGATGGGATATTTTGTATATATAATAGAGAGACATGGTATTTTCCAACATAAATTTAATGCGTAATTAACATAACATAGGATTACATTAATCATAGCAAAACAATTTTCTGTTTGTTGTGACATTGTCGATGTTACGTCACAGATAATGCAGTATGCAATATTTTATAGCATTTCAGGTCACGGAGTCCCACATAATAGTGAACAATTAGGAACAATATTCTACTCAGCTTCCAAGAACGCTGTAACTGCACTAACAGAGGGTCTTCGTCGAGAACTCGCACTCAACAAATCCAAGATTAAAGTGACGGTAAGATAAAATCCAAATTTGTTGAATAACAAAAGAAAAAAAACTTAATCTTATGTGATTATCAATAAGTAAACTGCTAAGAACTGGTTCAAGATTATATCGTATCAACAGCAATCCAGTATTTTCCACTGATTTCTACCAGTATGTCGCCTGAGTAACGGGACAACTTTGCATTCTCTGCCTTACTCTTATATTCTACATCACACCTCAAACACTACATATCTATCAGTTTGATTTCACATTTTATCCTCTAATCATAAGATAAATTCGAGATCTAAAAAAAATAGCGTGACCGGCCTACAAGGCCCTTAGCCTACCAACCGACTGCTAGTCTCACATCCACATGTGTTATTCACAGAGGTAGACGATCATCTAGCCAGTGTATGGGTAACATGTGGTCAGCATGTCGGGTCCCCCAGCCGTTATGGTAGGTATTCTCAACCTGGAGTCGCTGCTTATTGTAGCTACCCAAATGCCTCACGATGCTGGGTGGGCATCGGTCTCATATTGGCCAATATTCCATGAGAAAAATTTACTACCCCATAGGGACTCGAACCAAGTCCCGTAGCTCTGCGCCAAGGCTTCTTGCCTTAACCACTCGACTACGGCGCGGGGCTTCGAGATTTTAGTTCTATTGAATATTAATGATACCGGTAACACAGATTATAGGCCTATAATTATTCTTTCACTCCTGACATTCCCTAGATTGAATTCGCTAGCAGTACAAATCAGGAGACCCTGGTCAAACAATACTTACTTACTCACTGGCACTATCGAACCCGTAGGTTCATGGCCGCGCGGACATAAGCTCTCCATACATCCCTATCCTGAGCTAATGCTTTCCAATCATTCCCTGTATAATCTACTTCCCTCAAATCATAGTTAATGTTGTTCTCCCACCTCATTCTTGGTCTACCAACTGGGCGTTTTCCTTCTGGCTTTCCTAAAAGAAGTTTCCCTGCACGTCTTTCATTCCCCATACGCGCAACATATCCAGTCTACGAGACTTAACTGTTCTTATTATATCTGGCTTCCTATAAAGACCATGTAGTTCATTGTTATGTAGTTTTCTCCATTCGCCTGTCTGTTCATCTCTCTTTGGTCCAAAAATTTTCCTAAGTACTTTATTCTCAAATACTCGTAATCTCCTTTCCTCCCTTAAAGTAAGAGTCCATGTTTCGCACCCATATAATATAACTGGTAGAATAATAGTTTTATATATTTTCAGCTTAACGTTTTTTGAAAGGAGTTGGAACATCAAAAGGCTCTGCAATGCATAATAGCACGCATTTGCAGAATTGAGCCTATGTTTAATTTCTTTGTGCATCTCATTCCTATTTGTGATTATTGTTCCTAGGTATTTGAATTCAGCCACTTCCTCAAAATTTCCCTCATTTGTCATTAGCTGTCCATTTCCATTATATACTGAATATCTACGTGTGACCATATATTTAGTTTTACTGATATTTACTTCCAGTCCTAATTTCTTAGTGTTACTCAATAGTGTGTGGGTGTTGGCCTTTAGTATCTCCTCGCTATCGGCCAGTAGTACTACATCATCAGCATAAACTAACAGCTTATTAATACCATTCAGTTGTAAGCCTTCCTCATTTTCGAAAGATTTAATGGCATGCTCTAGTACAAAATTAAAAAGTAGAGGTGATAGTGCATCTCCTTGCATTCTGGATTTCAAAAGTGTCTGAAAACTGTTTGCCTAGTATTTGAGCCATTTAGACACATTCGTACAAGTCTGACTAACTTTTTAGGAATTCCGAACTCCAGCAGGATACTATATAACTTCTCCCTCTTAATTGAATCATAATTGACATAACTTCTGAAAGCCCTACTACAGTGTTTCTTTTTTCTAAATAATTTACATGATGCATCACAAATTATTTATAAGTGTATTTTTATCTATTTTAGTATTTAAAATAATTATATTAATTTTAAAGTAAATATTAGCCTATACTAATAGGATTTAATATTAGTTCGAGAATTAATTACAGTGTATAAAGGCATTTTTATGACTATTTAACTCATGCCCCAAATGGGAGTCAATGACCAATCACATTTCAATGATTTTTTATTTACAACCAACCACAGTCGTGTTTCGCCTAGAATTTACCAACTAAAGTTTATCATAATAAAGAAAGCACCTTCTTTTTAACATTCTGAATAGGCCATAGCATTAATTTGCAGTGATTGACTCCCCAAGAAATACGACTACCAGATTATATATATACTGCATGAATGCCAACACAAAGCGCATGCGCGAAATAATATAAAAACATTTGTAACAATTGATTATACCACAGAAAGATAAACCACAGTTTACACTTTCTTAAACTAATTATTTTCCAGGAAATGACGTTCCACAAAAATGTGATTGACATATTTACATCATAGGACATCAGAAATTAATTAATACCTATAAGGTTGTTTATAAATTTCTCCACTAGGATGCATTGTTACATCATTGCGATCCTTTGGCAATAAATAATATGGTCTGGTTGCAATGATGAACAAAAGAAGCAAATGAAGCGTACCAATCTTTTTCATTTGTTTTCAAACATCGCCGTTTACATTAAATATATAAATATTTAGATATATCAATAGTTAAATAAATTATTTGTGAGTAAACAGCTAAATTTTATTCGTTAAATAGTCCTAACAAATGCCACTCTTGATATCCAAATTCTCTACATAAATTCACTTCTCACTTCGTGAGTCGTGTTTGGAAATCACTCGTGGCATTACTTATGAATCTTAGTTTAGTCTTTTTAAGTGGAAGATAAAGCTCTATGGCACTATCTCTGGCATTTTAAATGCAATCTTTATGACATTACTAGTCTACATATTATTATTATTATTATTATTATTATTATTATTATTATTATTATTATTATTATTATTATTATTAGTATTATTATCATCATCATCATTATAATAATTACTTACTCCCTCACTGGCACTATCGAACGCGTAGGTGGACTGCCGCGCGGACATAAGCTCTCCATACATCCCTATTCTGAACTAATGCTTCCCATTCATTCTCGGTATAATCTACTTCCCTCAAATCATAGTTAATTTCATTCTCTCACTTCATTCTTAATCTACCAACTGGGCGTTTTCCCTCTGGTTTTCCTACAAGAAGCTTCCATGAACGTCTTTCATTCCCCATACGTGCCACATGTCTTACCCATCGCAGTCTACGAGACTTACTGTTCTTGGTATATCTGACTTCCTATAAAAACCATGTAGTTCACTGTTAATGTAGTCTTCTCCATTCATCTGTCTGTTCATCTCTCTTTGGTCCAAAATTTTTTCTAAGAACTTTATTCTCAAATACTCGCAATCTCCTTCCCTCCCTTACAGTACGAGTCCATGTTTCGCATCCATATAATATAACTGGTAGAATAATAGTTTTATATATTTTCAGTTTAACGTTTTTTGAAAGGAGTTGGGACATCAAAAGTCGCTGTACTGCATAATAGCACGCATTTCCAGAATTGAGCCTATGTTTAATTTCTTTGTGCATCTCATTCCTATTTGTGATTATTGTTCCTTTGTATTTGATATCAGACACTTCATCAAAAATTTCCCTCATTTGCCATTAACTGTCCATTTCCATTAGGCCTATATAATATATTTATACGTGTGACCATATATTTAGTTTTATTGATATTTATTTCCAGTTCTAAAAGGCGGCCGTCACGCAGGGCTGACAACCCGGCTGACATAAAGTGCCGATTGTCTAGAAAAAGTGGGAGCCTTAACCTCCTACTACCCCAAGGGCCTCCGGGCCTGTTGTGGGATCACTTTACTTTGGGGGCACACCGTAGCGTAGTGGTTAAGGCACTGAGCTACAAGCCGGAGGGTCGAGGGTTCAAGTCCCGTTGGGGTCAGGATTTTTAAAATGACCCAAACCCTCTGGCGGCACTATGGCCCTGGGGTCGACTCAGCCTCTAACGGAAATGAGTACCAGACGCTTGTTCTGGGGGTAAAGGCGGCCGTCACGCAGGGATGACAACCCGGCTGACATAAAGTGCCGATTGTCTAGAAAATGTGGGAGCCTTAACCTCCTACTACCCCAAGGGCCTCCGGGCCTGTTGTGGGATCACTTTACTTTACTTTAATTTCTTAGTGTTACTCAATAGTGTGTACGTGTTGTCCTTTAGTATATTTTGCTCTCGGCTAATAGTACTACATCATCTGCATAAACTAACAGCTTGTTAATACCATTGAATTCGAGGCCTTCTTCATCTTCTAGAGATTTGATGGCATGCTCTAGTACAAAATTAAATATTAGAGGAGATAGTGCATCTCCTTGCTTCAACCCATTCTGGATTTCGAAAGACTCCGATAACTGTTTGCCTACACCCACCCTACTCTTTGTGCAATTTAGACACATTCGTATAAGTCTAACTAACTTTTTAGGAATTCCGAACTCCAGCAGGATACTATACCCTATAACTTCTCCCTCTTAATTGAATCGTAATGTTTTTATGAAGTTTACGAATAGTTGGTTATTTATTATTATTATTATTATTATTGTTAATATTATTGTTAATATTATTGTTATTATTATTGTTATTATTGTTGTTGTTATTGTTATTATTATTGTTATTATTATTGTTATTATTATTATCGGTGCTGTGGAGTAGAAACTTTCTGAACAAAACGAAAAAAAATTATTTTGTAGTCCATTGGTGGAGAATATACTATTGTATGATCCGGAAACATGGACATTAAGCAGAGAGCAAGAACATAAACTATTGGTGACAGAAATGGATTTTTGGAAGAGGGCTTCTAGAAATTCAAGAAGAGAGATAATAAAAAAATTGGAATCCTAGAAACAATGGATGTTCAAAAATAAGTTTTATGAGTTATTGAAAAATGAAGAATAAAATGGTTTTGCCACGTAAAGAGGAAGTCAGCCCACAGGATACCTAACATATTACATTTTGTAGCCGAGGACAACATATGAAAGGAGAGACCAAAAGAGCAATGGATTCAAGGAGTGCACAGGACTATGGTGCAGAGAGGATTAACAAAGAGTGATGCAGGGAGTAGGGATTTATGGAGGAGTTAAATTTAAAATGGGTTGTAACAAAACTACCATCCATCCATCCATAGTAATTCTGCCCGAGGGCAGGTCTTTCACTGCAATCATAACATTTTCATTCTATGCTTTGCAGCCTTACTAGGGAATTATAGTTGTGGTAGCTTCCCGTTGCTTTCCACACCGGTGAAGGATGATGATTATAACGATGATGATGGCCGGATGATTTTCGGGGACCGTTGGGCCCTAAGCTTCCTGACATTTGTCTTTCAGGTGAGGAGAAGCCCCGAAAAGAAACCTCACCCAGGAGCCGGTCCCGACCGGGAATCGAACCCGGGCCGGCTGCGTGACAAGGCAGCACGCTACCTCGAGACCACAGCGGAGGACGAAAACTACTAGGCCTAATTCACAATAATAATAATAAGAATTATTATTATTATTATTATTATTATAAGTTTTGATTCCTTTATTAGTTTATTAATGTCTTGCTTTACTATACAAGGGTATTATGCTGTTCAATAGGATCCTCAGTTACGATTTGGTGCTGCTGAGGATTTCAGTACCTGCACACTAAATAATATCATTTGACGTTTTGCCTCCGATCTGAAGACAGGCGGGAGATGCAGTTCTTCTAATATATAAATCAATCTTCGTCCAGTTACAATTTTTATTTAATTACGCTAATCAACAGCTGTAGTTTTTTTTCCCCCCCAACTGCCCCAGGTTTGTTTTTCGACATTCCTGTTTTCTCTCCTGGCATGGCGTACTTGTAACCGACTTCTGAGGTTGGGGCGCTTAGAAGGCGGGGTTACGTTGCCCCGATGATATGATGGGTGATGATGATGATGCGCCAGGAGATTCCCTAGTCCTAAGCTTAACCTAAGATGAATATGAATGATGATGATTGCGATGGCCATATGATTTCGGGGACCGTTTGGGCCTTAAAGGTTTCCTGACATTTGTCTTACAGGTGAGGAAAACCCCAATAAAAACCTCACCCAGAAAAACTGTCCCAACCGGGGATCGAACCCGGGCCCGCTGCGTGACAAGGCAGCACGCTACCCCGAGACCACAGCGGTGGACACAGCTGTAGTCTTTAGAGCCGCAATTCAAATCTGTGCGTGAAAGGACAGACTGGAAAGACTACTTATTTCAGGCTTATCTACAATTTGCTCTCGGTTTTTACCAGTTCATCAACCCTTATCAAAAATCAAGAGCGTCTTTAAATAAAAAAATGCTTTTACTTCAAAGAATATGTGGTACGATAAAACGATCACTAAATAACAAAACAACAAGAGAGACCCAATTGAAATTTTATAAAATGTTGACAGTACCGGTACTGCTCTATGGTTCAGAAGCCTGGATACATAAAAAACAAGATCTAAGTAGGATAACGGAGGCAGAAATGAAATTTTTGAGATCTGTTAAAGGGTGCACTAAGGAAGACAGAATCAAGAACACAGAAATAAGACAGGAACTTGAAATATTTGCAATAACTGATAAAATAGATACATATAGACAAAAATGGAAGCAACACATAGACAGAATGAATGAAGATAGATATCCAAAACAAATAACAAAATACAAACCTAAAGGCACCCGAGATGTGGGCAGACCTAGAAAGAGATGGGCTGAAGTCGGAACGAGTCAACAGACCTAATCCATGAATGCAGATGATGATGATAATGACTTCAAAGAGTGTAATATCTTTTCTGTAGAAGCAAATGGACCGCGTATTTCTATTCCATTGTTTGTTATGCGTTTTCTCTAAAAATTCACTAATTTTATTTTACTTTTTATTATGCTATGAAATATATTACGATGAAACGTGACATATATCCTGTCTGCTCTTAAAGTAATCCTCGTGAAAACTAAACCATGTGACCTGCTCGCTTTTCACTAGTTATGGACACCGACGTACTTTGTAGAAGCAATATCCTCCCGCTATTCGCGCCAAAATTACTGTCACTTTTGACAGGGAGATGGCACAGCAACAGAAGACTCGATACTTTCATCCATTTTGTTTCATGAGAATCGGCTGAAGCACGATTCAAATGCATCACCCATATGTAATAAACTATTTTAAGTTGTAATCACTGATTAGGTATCATCATCATCATCTGCATTCATGGATTAGGTCTGTTGACTCGTTCCGACTTCAGCCCATCTCTTTCTAGGTCTGCCCACATCTCGGGTGCCTTTAGGTTTGTATTTTGTTATTTGTTTTGGATATCTATCTTCATTCATTCTGTCTATGTGTTGCTTCCATTTTTGTCTATATGTATCTATTTTATCAGTTATTGCAAATATTTCAAGTTCCTGTCTTATGTCTGTGTTCTTGATTCTGTCTTCCTTAGTGCACCCTTTAACAGATCTCAAAAATTTCAATTCTGCCGCCGTTATCCTACTTAGATCTTGTTTTTTATGTATCCAGGCTTCTGATCCATAGAGCAGTACCGGTACTGCCAACATTTACTGATTAGGTATATTTTAGAATATTTAGTATGTTCTGAATATTATTACTTTCAATCACGACGAATACAAGTATATTCAGAGGATATATTTTTAATTTAACGAAGGGAACTACTTCTTCACGTACTTATTGCTTCTACAACGTACGTCGATGTCCATAACCAATGAAAAGCGAGCAGGTCAGATGGTTTTGGTTTGACGAGGATCACTGTAAGAGGGGACAGGGTATAGTAACGAGATCCATATCTTACATATGCCTCGACAATTGAGGAAGTACAGAAAAAATCTGGTCATGGTTTGAACCAGATTGTACCTAAATACGAGTGTCCAATGCTCTAACCTGAACCTATTACTCAACCGCATTAACGTTTTAGCCGGTGATGGGGAAGCAATGGCGCTAGTGTTGAAGAGGAGAAAAGTGTCTCCTTCCACCGTTGATACAAACGAATAACTGGACAAGTGGTATAATCAGTGGCAAAATATAGTGGTAGACCTACTTGAAATAGGGGATGAAGTTAATGAAAGATCATCGGAGTTTGTATGTCTATGAGTTTCTGGATAATATGACGTACAGAGAAATTAAATCAGCTCTGACTTCCAACATCTGTCTGGCAGACTTAAATACAGAGTGATTCAGAAATATGGCTATACGTTTGATCGCATTTTGTGACGAAAATATTATTATTAAAGGAAATATGACATCATTGGAAAGGGAATATTTTAAATTACAACAATAGAACAAAACAAAACAAATCACTGCTCACGTGCAGCTTGGCGTGTTGATTTTTGTGGGCTAGCGTCGAACGCCTCCACAATTCTCTTCGTTGTTTCTGCATCCGTGCTAATGCGACGGCTGTAATGCTACGTTAAACTCACGTCTTGCCCGTCTTGCGGCCTCACGATCATTAGCATACGTTATTACCCATGCAGCAATTGTAATTTGCTGTTGCATATTCAACGTTATTTTGATTAATTACGCAAGTTCTACCCGTTTTGTTTTATTCCATTGTTGTAATTTGAATAATTGCATTTCCAACGGTCATTTCATATGGTAATATTTTCATCACACAACGCGATCAAAAGTATAGCCATATTTATGATTTACCCCGTATGTATATCCTGTGAATAAAGGGTCTAACTTTCGCACTTTACATTTTCACTAACAACTGACTATACACGACTGACGGATAATACAAACACTGTCATTGCAACCTGAGACAAGGGTCTACTACCTCAAACCCCTACTCACCCATACCACATTATATTAATAATAATTTTATTGCAGCCAAATAGCCAGGATGAAAATAGAATACATTTTAAATTTACATATTTGCATATTCACACATTGTTTTTGTTCTCTTTGTGCATAGCTCAATGTGATATCGGTCACACGATTTTTCGCATAGCGTACATTGACAGTCTTTATTTGCTTCATGAAATTTTGTGTTGTTGCATATCAGGTGGTGGAATCCATGGACTGTCAACCTAGTGATGACGTGTCTCATTTCGAAATTTTCTTTTGTCCACGCACGGTCCACCATTGCCCGGTGCTGTAGAATTCTGGATGTATTTCTTCTCTTTTTCTGTTCAATGTTGCTAGCAGCTGCTCAGATGCGCTGGTGCTGGGTAAGAGTATGCTTGTTCTGAGGTCGTCGATGAGGAAAGTTTCCTTCGCCAGTAGGTATGCGAGTCTTGAATGTGTTACTTTTGACACTCCTAATACTGCCTTTATATATCTCGCTTTCACCCTTTCTAGAGAGGAAAGATTCTTCATTGTTAAAATACCACATTATATTGGTTCCCAGTTTTTACGCATTGAAAATTAACGTTGTCCAGTTATAAATAGTGAAAGAATTGAATAAAATCAGTTTCAAATTTAGATAAAATATTCTGAAAACTCGGGAACTTTTTCATTGAATCCAAACAGAGGTTATTTAGAACAGTTCCCAGTTTAAACTTTCACACGTCACACTTTCAGTTACAGTTTTAAATTAAAAGCCAGATATTCTAGTTTCCCCTTCAAGTAAAGCAAACAGAAGAGCGAGCGGGGGAGGAGGTAGAATTGGTGCGATTTGTAAGTGAAATCCAATAATTAACTGAAACTGGAAAGTCCTGGCATTTACTTAGCTCACCGAGAATAGTATCCTCTTTTTTTTACCGCTAGAGAGAGCAAATGAGTGACGAAGTTTTTTAGAAGGCAGATAAAGCTTCTGATCTTTCGGAAAGCTTCATCTTTTACACATGTATGTGTGATCTTTGACTAAGGGAACAATCAGTAAAAATGCTTTGAGATTAAAATTACAAATTTAAAAATGGCAAAGAATTAATTTTATTTTAACCGGTAAAAGTATGCAGACCACATTACAAGAGTACTTTCTTTCATTCATCTGCAACAGCGGTTCCCAAATTAATTAGATCGTGGAGCATTTGTCAATAGATACGTACATCACGGAGGATTAGGTTTCAATTAGTACATAGGACTATATGGCAAGATGTTTGAGGATAAGGATATAAAATTGTATAGCCTACATAGAGTATAGTAGAGGAGGATTTGCATTAATCTTTTTAGCTGAATATGCAATAGTACTACTGGCCGATAGCGAGGAGATACTAAAGGCCAACACGCACACACTATTGAGTAACACTAAGGAATTAGGAATGGAAGTAAATATCAGTAAAACTAAATATATGGTCACACGTAGAAATTCAGTATATAATGGAAATGGACAGCTAATGACAAATGAGGGAAATTTTGAGGAATTGGCTGAATTCAAATACGTAGGAACAATAATCACAAATAGCAATGAGATGCACAAAGAAATTAAACATAGGCTCAATTCTGGAAATGCATGCTATTATGCATTGCAGAGACTTTTGATGTCCCAACTCCTTTCAAGAAACATTAAGCTGAAATTATATAAAACTATTATTCTACCAGTTAGGCCTATATTATATGGGTGCGAAACATGGACTCTTACTTTAAGGGAGGAAAGGAGATTACGAGTATTTGAGAATAAAGTTCTTAGGAAAATTTTTGGACCAAAGAGAGATGAACAGACAGGTGAATGGAGTAGACTACATAACAATGAACTACATGGTCTTTATAGGAAGCCAGATATAATAAGAACAGTTAAGTCCCGTAGACTGCGATGGGCAGGACATGTTGCGCGTATGGGGAATGAAAGACGTGCATGGAAACGTCTTGTAGGAAAGCCAGAAGGAAAACGCCCAGTTGGTAGACCAAGAATGAGGTGGGAGAACAACATTAACTATGATTTGAGGGAAGTAGATTATACAGGGAATTATTGGAAACAATTAGCTCAGGATAGGGATATATGGAGATCTTATGTCCGTGCGGTCATGAACCTACGGGTTCGATAGTGCCAGTGAGTGAGTAAGTAAGTAAGTAAGTAAGTAAGCTGAATATGCAAGAATTTTATTTATAAGAATACTTTTTTGTGTAATTTTTCTTGGATGTGATGTATCTTTTCTGTGAAATTGGAAGAGAAGGAGAAGACTAGAGCAAGTAAGGCAGTTCGCGAGAAATAAGAGTGTGCACAGAAAATTGTTGGCTACTCCGACACTCAGAGGATAAAAAGAAAAATAAATGTGAAAAACGATTTCATTACTTCACTCTACGATATGTTTTGGGAAGCCGCGAGCCGGTTTGGGAAACGCTGATCTTTGAATTGAGATGCTATAGGCCTGATTTTGTTTAATATGAATGAATTAATAAATTTAGCCATTTATGTCCCATTACGGGATAAGGCCTCCGCTATGCGCTCAGCTCGTTCGTAGTAATCTTATATGGTGGGTTAATCCAAAAGAGCTATTGTTCCGATGCGTTTTCTTAGTTAATAGTTTCATTCACTCATACATCTTTCAACGCTAGTTCTATATTATCATTAAATATTTCACAGTAGATATTGGTATTATCTTCCTTCGCTAGCTCAGTTTGAAGGCTCCTCTAGATTTCGTAGTTCCGTGATACGGTCGACCAGAGGACATCGACGATTTTCCTTAATTACCGGTCTTCTTCTGGGATCCCACGTAGTAGAGATATTACAATGTTTTATTTGTTAAATAATGTCATGAAATAAAATATCTCCTTTAAAATTACTTTCCAGTCCAAATTTCCCATCTTAAGACTTACAGACATATTTGTCTAATGATATTTC
Source organism: Diploptera punctata (assembly GCA_030220185.1). NCBI lineage: Eukaryota > Metazoa > Arthropoda > Insecta > Blattodea > Blaberidae > Diploptera > Diploptera punctata. Next base: position 3,397,343 of record JASPKZ010009809.1, on the reverse strand, counting down.
TTTGTCTCACAGAGTGTGAGCCCTGGAACTGTCCGCACAGAAATAATCACAGCTTCCGAAATTCAACTTCCCCCAGGTATGACACCCAAGGATATGTATGACAACGGCCCCAGTCTGGAATCTGAAGACATCTCGGAGGGTGTGATATACGCTCTGGGAACTCCTCCGCACGTACAAGTGAGTAACATTTACTTCACTACACACAGTTAATTATACGCCCAACAAAAAATCAGACCTGGTATTACTTTTTCTTGTTGTAAGAAATATAGTAGTACAATAAATTGCATTAATCTTAAGTAGGGTAAAAAGCAGTAAATGTTTCCAATAAATGAGCTGCTTAAATATACAAGAAACAAAAGAAAGAAAAATATTCACTTACAATAACAAACTGGCCTATAAAGTTATTTATATTCTATAACTGGAAATATAGTCATATAATAATTTGCAAACAAGTACAAACTAACTGTAGTGAAAATACTTACAATAGCGTGAATAAAGAGTTAATTCATTCATACGATACCCAGAAAAATCAACTTTTAAGTTCCAAACTTAATTTATTTTGACTTGTATTTGAAGATAAGAATTTGATTGACTTTTCACAGAATATGGGAAGTTTAATCATTTTTTAATATAAAACATATCAATTACTCATTAAATTGAAATTGTTAATACTTAGAAACAAATTTAAAATTAGAAAATAAAACATCCCATTAAAGGCCTCAGGGGACCCATGGGGTAGAAAGAGATAATAAAATCTTCCACCTTTCTACACAATCGGTAAGAGATATCAACCTTTTCGTGATGGGTGCCTTTATTCCCGGAACGAACGTCACGTTCTCGTTTTAGTTGGAGGCTGAATCGATATTACGCGAATTAATCTCTAAAACAAAAAAAGAAGTAATTTGAATTCCTGGGTGTTTCTTCCAAGAATATCAGAAATTCTAAGAAAAGAGCAACATAAAACTACGTTGGTTTTACGTATGAAACATCACTTGCAGTGGAATGTTATATGTAGCTCCATTGTAAATTAAGTGCAGCATAATAAATTTATGACATGACAAAAAGTTGGTAGCTTTGACTAACTGGATATTGTAATTAGTGCTTTGTGGTATAAAGCAAATGGATTTAAAAAAGCCCCATACTAATTAAACCTCTCATTCTACTGTGTTTATTTCTAAAAGGTTAAAGAACTATATATATGATTGTTTTGGTTTATCCATCATGAAGATTTCGATGTCAATTACTTACAAATTACCCCTCCAAATGGAACAAAGTGTTTGAATGTCTGTGGGGCACATCATGCGATTTTACAGTACAATTATTGAATCTGACATTGAGTTATGGAAATTGTGGAACTGGAAACCATAAAAATCAGGTGATGTTTGTTTCAGGTGCACGAGCTCATCATCAAACCAGTCGGAGAGCCATTCTAATGCAATGCTACATCCCAACAAGACATATTTTGAACCATTCATCGGGCATTTCACAACTGACATTGTTATACAACTCAACTGGTGTTCCCATTGAATAATAAATGCAGTTATTAAATATTCTCTTTAATATATCCAGATTTCCATTTTCCGATTTCCGAATATATCTCCATAATTGAAGACTTCACTCGAAAAATTATATAACCATTCATTTCTGGGAAGTTGATTTTAATACGTTAAAATTAATGCCATGTTCACAGTTATTTATGTAATATCCCTAACTTACTGAGTAAGTAATTGGGGAAACTACTGAAGTACATGGCAACATTTATCGCTCGATTAAGCTTATCTATATGATAGAGCACCATCTGAAAAATGTTGCACAGTATTTTGGTTACACCTTTATTCGAATGGAGTATTCAATTGTTACTGGCTTTTATAGAAAAAATCATATCTTAGAAACAATCTGAAATTTGCATCTACATATTTTTGTCAAAAACCCACATAACTTTTATATACCTGAAATTTTTACTTAAGCAGCTTACGTTGGATTTGTGATTACTATGGATACCTCCGGTTACGAGGTTGACCAGTTTAAACATGACCGAGGTTTACAGGTTTTTTTCTGGATGTAAAAGACCCTTCATTCGGAAGGGAAGAAATCGGCGATATCCCTGTCGCAGTTTTATGGTATATAAAATAGCACTGAGCAACAAAAAATAAACTTTTTTTTTGTCTCGGAAAGAAAAATATGTAATTCTGATAGTATGTTTTCTCCTAAATTCAAATATGATATCGGTTTTTCTCCATCACGCAAGGTTTTCCGAGAGACAGGCGTTTATAATTTCATCTCTATCTATCTTCGGGTTTTTACAGCTGCTGCCGTCTTCCCGTGCCAAACCTCCAAAGCCTACGGTCTTGGGCATCTTCGATGCTTAGCCCTCTAGCTTGCATTACTGTCTTCATGTTTTCCTTCCATGTTAACCTTGGTCTCCCTCTTTTCTTCTTTCTGTTCGGATGCCATTCATATATTTGCTTTATAATTTCAAACACTTTAATATTTTATACATCCGTAACTACACTATATTCGAACATTTCGGACTCACCTACAAAGTACGAAATGACGACCTTCTGCTATATTTCGCCTGTGGAGCATCACTCTTGACGGTCCAACAATAATCGGCCAACATATTATGATTCCATTTGCATTGATATCTCTTTTCCATAGCTGAAATCTCCTGATGTTCCCCGTGCCCATCGCTCAGTGCGCCAAGATAATAAATGGATGAAAACACGTTTATTAAAAAAATAATTATTTAAATATAATAATTGAAATTGGAATAAAAAAACTGTGGGTGATGGAGAAATTCTGAATTCATATTTGAAAACACAAAAAACTACAACTATTGGTACTCATGAGACAAAAATCATGTTGGCCAGTGTATGCCCTAAACCATAAGGCTTTTGAGCAAAACATCTACGTCCTTTCACACCCTAATTTTAATTTAGATTCTAATGAGCTGGACTATTAATATAGCATTGTTAAATAATTATACCACCTACCTTTCTTATTTACCTACCTACATGTCTTATTTGTCCTATCTCTAATATTTTTGATATATCGCTTACGGAAGGAGAAATGTTGGACGCTCACATAGAAGATGGTCTGAACAATTTTAACAATTCTAGCTTTCATGGAAGCGGAACGAGCCAACAGGCTTAATCCCTGGATGATGATGATGATGATTATGACTTTTGTATACTGATCCTTCAATATTTTTATTTTCTTTATTGAAATATAAGAATGCGGATGATATCCTCACCAAGTGTTTGACATGAAAAACCAACAAACGAACCGACATACTTCTAAGGTATGTTTTTATACCCTTAAAATAAGGATGTATCTTGGATCAATAATTACAAGTTTAGGTACCTATGAGAGAGATGTACAGACTAAAATTGCAATGACAAACAATGCAACTAAGAAATTACATGGAATAATTTGGAACAAAAATATTACAAAGGAAACTAAAATGAAAATTTATAAGAGCATAATACAGAATATTTTGTCATATGGAAGCGAAACTTGGTCTTTGACGGAATTACAAAAGAACAAAATTAGAACAGTTGAATTTGATTATTTTAGAAGAAGCCTCCAAAAAACAAGACAGGATAAAATAAGAACTGAATTCCTTTGGAGAGAAATGAATGTCACCAGGTTTGTTGTTAAGAGGATTGAAAATCAAACGCTTAAATGGTATGGACATGTACAAAGAATGGAAAATGAAAGATGGCCAAACAATATATACGAATGATCACCCCCTGGAAGAAATAAACGTGGCAGATGGAAATGGAAAACCTACGTCAGAACCATAATGGATGATAGGAATTTGGAAGAGGGAGATTGGAACGATAGAGATAAATGGAAACTGAAGACGGCAAACTTGTAAGTGGGGGAAAGCCGAAGAAGAAGAAGAAGAAAATAAGGATGTAATTTACAGAGTTCATCAAAATAATTCCAGTAAGTTTATTTGCTCTCTCATAATGGAACTAACAAGTTTGTATCGATATTAATTTTTTTTTTAGATTAGATAAGATTTATTTAGCCTGGTAGAGTTAAGGCCATGTGGTGGTCTTCTCTTCCACTCACCAGGATAAACGTATATTACATCAGAATATAACAATCTCAATTAACTCTAATATTAAGTACTAAATAAAAATTCCAGTAAGAGAAAATGTCAGTGAGGATAGCAATATTTCAAACAACAATTCAGTATTGCCAATAATAAGAAACAAATAGTGAAACTCTGCTACTAATTGTATAACAAATGAATTGTAAATCGCTGTACGCATAAAACGAAGTAAATGCCATATAATTTTATTTTTACGAACGTCATTTTGCATTATAATCCATCAAATTGACCAATAATTATTAATAACAATTACAGTTTCAAGAACAGAACTGTATATTATCGTATTATACATTTTTTACTTCCTAAGTATATGTCAAATGATGAATTTTCGACTGAAAATAAAACTGTATTTCATAATGTAACTAGCTAATTCTAACCACGCCTAAATAAATTAAATGTGTTTTTATGTTTAGTTGAATAAGTAAAAATAAAAAAATACATATATACATTTATAAAGTAATTATTTTAGATACCTCGTGCTGATTACCGGGCGTTGCCCGGGAATCTACGTATCTCGTACTTCTTGGCGTAAATGAGCTGAAAGACAAAAATTGTGCGCTGCTACGCTTGTCATCCTGAATCTAGTCATCCTGATCTTCTAGGTTTCAATGAGCTGAAAGATAAAAATGATTATTGTGAGTTATCGGTAAAAGATAGACATATGCTGTCCTCGATTTTTTGTAGACGTTTTTGAGATATTCAATTCTGTGTGCATTAATTTGGTGTATACGTTATGGTTTAGGCAGCGTAAGCCATTTAAACGTCCAAAAAGTTCTGAAAACACGTTTTTCTCTACAAAGGGTGATTTTTAGGGGTGTAGGGGTTGATTATTACAATTCTTATAGCATAAATCCTCACCGGGAAACTCGGAAATATTTTGCAAAAAAGCCCCATCACAATCGGATGAACGGTATGACAGCGCATCAAGTACAAACAGACAAACATATATTCGTTTATATATATTTACTAGCTAATACCCGGCGTGCGCTGCTACGCCTAAATAAATTGAAATTAATGTGTTTTTATGTTTAGTTGAATAAGTAAAAGGAAAAATAATTATAAATTTATATTTTTAGATACACCGTGCTGATTATCCGGCGTTGCCCGGGAATCTACTTATCCCGATCTTCCTGACATAAATGAGATGAAATACGAAAATTAATGTGTCTTATGTTTAGTTAAATAAGTAAAAGGAAACATTTATATCGTAATTAATTTTTGATTCCCCGTGCTGTTTACCCGGCGTTGTCTGGGAATCTACTCATCCCGACCTTCTTGGCTTAAACGAGCTGAATGACAGAAATTAATGTACTTCTTATGATTAGTTGAATAAGTAATATGAAAAATAATTATAAATATATATCGTAATTATTTTAAGATTCACCGTGCTGATTACCCGGAGTTGTCCGGGAATCTACTTATCTCGATCTTCTTGGCATAAATGAGCTAAAAGACAAATTCGTTATTGTGAGTTATCCGTAAAAGAATTATCCGCCATGTGCTGCTACGCTTGCACAAGAATCTACGTACTTGTCTCTATCTTCTTGGCATCAATGAAAGAGAAAAATGGGTATTGGGAGTTATCCATAAGAGATGAACATATGCTGTCGCGGACTTTTATGTAGAGCTCTATGAGATATTCAATTCTGGGTACATTAATTTTGTATATTTGTCATGGTTTAGGCAGCGTAATCCATTTATGCGTCCAAAGAGCTATTTTTTTCACGTTTTCCATTAAAAATGGCGATTTTTAACTAGGAGTTGAGTATCACAACTTTCGTATAGCCTATGTTCATCCCGGGAATCTCCTGAAAATTTGCAAAAAGCCCCATCACAATCGGATCAACGGTATGGTCGCGCATAAAGTACAAACAAACAAGCAAACATTTATCTTTATATATTAGATATAGATGATCTCACAAAATGGATTAGATTAATTTTTGTCGGTCTTAAGTCCAAATTTTAATTGCTACGCAACTAACATGATTTATTAAAGACTATTGTAAGTAAAATACTGACTAAAATAGAGAAACTTAAAGTACTTTCATGATATATCATTTTAAATAATGTTTATTTATTTAAGCCAATGCTCAGATATTTTGTGGAACAATTATCATTTGTCTACTTGCTTCCCAATATATTTGTCCATATATCCCATTCCAAAATTTCTGGACTGCACTACATTTTCTCAGGTGTTTAAAGTTCATGGCAGTGTTGTTACACAGCGTGCAGTTTGGCGATTTTATTATATTTATGGGAGAGAGGAGTTGACCGCGGTGGACTAGTGGCTATGTTCCTTGCCCCTAGTTCCGAGGGTCGCGTTTGGGAATTTTTTTCGAAGATATACAATTTAAATATATGGAGTAATGTATTTTCCTCTGATGAAGATCTGTTACATTTGTCTGCTTATAAACTAAATACAATATGTAGCGATTATAATTTTAAAATTTCAGTAAGTAAAACAAAAGTAATGGCATTTTGTGGAAGAAACACTCTGCGTGCAAAAATAATAGAGACGAAATTATTGAACAAGTATCGGACTTTAAATATTTAGGATGTGATATCAGCTATGGGTATGATTAAGTTATTGAATATAAAACTCATCAGTTTCAAGCTATATGTGGCACAATAAATAGAACATTGAAAAATAAAGCCCATAAATAAACAAAATTAAAATTTTATAAAACAATGGCGGTCCCTGTCCTTTTGTATGGGAGCGAATCTTTCCATTATCACTACCAAACAAGAAAGTAAAATTCAAGCAGCAGAGCTGAAATTCTTAACAAGAGTAAAAGGATGCACTAGAATGGACCAGATAAGAAACGAGGATATCCGTGAAGAACTACAGTTTACTCCATAAAATAAAATATATTTAACAACAAGATTCAGTGGAAACAACATATAGAAAGAATGGAAGAAAGTAGATTACCAAATAAAATCTAAATTATTTTCCGAGAGGAAGAAGTGGTGTCGGACGTCCTCGGAAGAGATGGTCTTAGATCTATTAGTGAAATCGGAACAGGCAACTAATGCCTAATCTAGGAAGTGCAGAAGAAGAAGAAGATATCCAATTGAAATATACGGAGTAACCCACTTGAGTAAATAATATGCATGTAATTTGTTATGTTAGGAAGAGACAAGTTAGTGTATATCCATTTTTAATAAACATTTGGGAATTTATTTTGAAGATATACAATTGGAATAATTGGACTAATCCACTTGAGTAAATAATATGCATGCAATTTATTTTTCGGGTTCGAATCTGACAGGGGTCGATAGTTTTTTTTTAAGACGGAAACATCCGAAGAGCAAGTCTTCCGGGAGGGTCTTTATGCCGTGGGTCCCGAGACTGGAGATTTTCCGGCTCGTAAAAGATCCTTAAGCCTGAATAAAGATGTCTCTAAGCAAATTTTACCAACATCAACGTCCTAGTAATACTTTAATTGCCTGTTAGATGTCTCATTGGGTTGGTGTATTGACCGCATGCCAGCCATGACATCTACGAGCAAATAAGGTGACTTAAAATAAATTGGTGTAGTGACTCCTTACAATGGTCTACGCCATTATAGATCGATAGATAGACAGACAGACAGACAGATAGATAGATAGATATAGATAGATAGATAGATAGATAGATATAGATAGATAGATTGGTATATAGATAGATAGATAGACAGATAGATAGACAGATAGACAGATAGATAGATAGATAGATAGATAGATAGATAGATAGATAGATAGATAGATAGATAGATAGATAGATAGATAGATAGATAGATAGACATATAGACAGACAGACAGACAGACAGACAGACAGACAGACAGACAGACAGACAGACAGATAGATAGATAGATAGATAGATAGATAGATAGATAGATAGATAGATAGATAGATAGATAGATGGGGAGAGTTGTTTTTCTAGACAATCATGGCCCGTCATCAGCCGGAATTCTGCCACTGTTTTTCTTCTGGATGCAGTGCATATTTATGTATTATGTAGAAGTGAGGCTCATTTTTTGCTTCATTTATCTTCTGTAAAAGGTAAAGTGATCCCACTACAGGCTTCAGGAGGCCCTTGGGGTAGTAGGAGGTTAAGGCTCCCACTTTTTCTTGACAATCGGCACTTGATGTCAGCCGGGTTGTCAGCCCTGCGTGACGGCCGCCTTTACCCCAGAACAAGCGTCTGGTACTCATTTCAGTTAGAGGCTGAGTCGACCTCAGGGCCATAGTGCCGCCAGAAGGTTTGGGTCAGTTTAAAAATCCTGACCCCACCGGGACTCGAACCTTCGACCTTCCGACTTGTAGCGCAGTGCCTTAACCACTACGCTACGGCGTGCCCCCATTTATCTTCTGTAGATATTCAAATCTTTCGGCTTTAAACTTGGATTTTATAATTAATTTTGTTAAAGGAAGGAGATACCGTTTTTTTTTCTAGGCGCACATATTTTCCTTAATTTTTTCGTCAGGAAACCAGCCATCTCATTTTTATAATTCCAACTGTAACTGGTATATATTTATAAACTGTGAGATGCTTATTAATCTTTTAACCAACGTAAAACCTTTCTTCAATAAAGAAGAGGCTTGAGTAAGGGCCTCTTTGGAAATTAAGTAAGGGCTAGGATCTCGTATCGTAAAATCTCAATCTAAAAATAATCTTCTTCACTTCTTGGGTTAGGCAAGAGTTGCCTGTTCCGTCTTCACTAATAGATCTAAGACCATCTCTTCCGAGGACGTCCGACATCTCTTCTTCCTCTTGGAAAATAATGGAATATTTTATTTGACTATTTAACTCATGCCCCAAATGGGAGTCAATGACCAATCACATTTCAATGATTTCTGTTTTACAACCAATCAGAGTCGTGTTTCACGAAATATTTATCAGTGTTATAATTACCATATTAAAGAAAGCTCCTCCTTACAATATTGCGTTCCTTTGGAAATAAATAGTATGATCTGGTTGCAGTGATAAACAAAAGAAGCAGTAGAAGCGTACCTATCGTTTCTCATTTGTTTTCAACATCGCCGTTTACATTAAATATATAAATATTTTAAAAATAACTATAGTTAAATAATGATTTGTGAGTAAACAGCTTAATTTTATTCGTTAAATAGTCCTAACAAATGCCACTCTTGATTTCCAAATTATCTAGATAAATTCACTCCTCACTTCGTGAGTCGTGAATTTATCGATAATTTGGAAATCACTCGTGGCATTACTTATGAATAGATCTACAGTTCTTCACGGATATCCTCGTTCCTTATCTGGTCCATTCTAGTGCAGCCTTTTACTCTTCTTAAAAATTTCATCTCGGCTGCTTATTTATCTAAAAATAATCTTGGAGTAAAATATATTGGACGTTTCACGCCCTGTTTGGCCAGAGTTAAAAATAAATAATCAACTCACATGCACTATTAAATCGGGTATTCATATCAAGCTAAAATAAGCTGACCGCACATTCCTAATGAGAGATAATATTTTCCAATCTTCTTCTAATCATGATTAATGTTACTCCGGCATATAATTTGTTTTCATCTTAGTAGGCACAACATAAAAATAACCGTTACTTATTACTTCCCAATTCAAATTTAATTTATTATGACAAATAGCCATATTTTGTAACTTTTTTTTATTCAGAGTGTCTCTCCCAGAACTGTGAGAACGGAAATAATCAGAGTATCGGGAATTCAACCACTTTCAGGAATGGCACCTAAGGATATGTATGACAGCTGCCCATGTCTGGATCCTAAAGACATCTCACAAGGCGTGATATACGTTCTGGGTACTTCTCCGCACTTGCAGGTTGGTATTAATATATACGTACCTCATCAGTTACAATTGGCAGGGTAGACAGAGAGATAATATTATTAATCTGAGTTTTCAGCGCCTTTTTAATGTATGCTTTTGGTCTGATAAATAGCATTAATGTACCTTTATGTAAAAAGCAAGTTTTGTTATTAATAAATTATCTGTTGAAAAACGATGATCACGGAAAGTAAGAGAAATATTTATGTATAACAACAGAATAATCTTCAAGGATTTTTTACTTAACTATTGAGAATATATATTACCATTATGTATATTTGGGTTTTCGTTATTTTAAAACACATGTAAATTAAGAAAAGTATATCTTTGTGTAATAAAATAGTTTATTCATTCAGTAAGCAGAATATAAAATTTTAAGTTATAAATTATATTTACTTTTACTTCATGTTTTGAGAGAAGTATTTTACAGAGTTTTTCGAAAAAAGTCAGGTTTATGTATTTTTGAATATAAAATTAACTCTTAGATTTGCGAATTATCCTATAAGATAAATTGCTACAATTTATTTAATATTTTAAAGAATTAATATAAAAACGAACAAGTAAAAACTACTGAAATGTGTGCCGAATTAACATACAGAAATATCTTAGTTACACATGATATTGTTTTTACTGTGGACCTACACATTTAATAACAGAATTTAGTGTTTCGCCAATTTAAGAATTAACATTCAACTCTTGTTTTTTAATTGTACCTCTATTCCAAAGGAATTAATTTCAAATATCAGATGTTACCTGCCGAGTGTATAAAAATTCTACAAGTAGAGGAATATGAAATTCCAGCATATTTGATATACATAACATGATTTAAATATATTTTATATCTACATTACCATTATCAACACATTAATTGCTGCAATATGTATTTATAACATGACAAACGTTAGGTAGCTCTCACTGAGTACTACCAATTAGTGACTTAAAAATATAAAATAAATATATTTAAAAAGAACCTCTTTCAAATGAAACCCCACATTATATTCAGTTTATTTCTGAAAGTATAAAGGGCTGTATATATGATTGTGTTGATTTAAACATCATAAAGTTTTCGATGTCAATTATTTACAGAGTACCCCTTCCAAGTGGAACAAAATGTTTGAATGTCTGCAGGGCAAATCATGCGATTTCACAGTACAATTATTACATCTGAAACTCAGTTATGTAAATAATGGAACAGGAAATCATGAAAATGAGGTGATGTGTGTTTCAGGTGCATGAACTCATCATCAGACCAGTCGGAGAGCAGTTCTAATTCCGTATGCACTGCTACATTATAACATTATATATTTTGGACCAGTTATCGGGCATCTAACATCCGACAATGTTACAACTGATATTTCCAGTGTGAAATAAATGAACAAAGAAATAAATGATTAAATATTTCCATTAAATAATTTCAGACCCCATCATTTCACATTTTCTGATACATCTAAATAATTAAATATCTCTCTCTAAAAAATTGGACATTATAAGAATCAAATTATAGAAATGTGATTTTAAGGTGTTCAAATTAATTCAAATTTCTCTGTTTATGAAATAATCCCTAAGTTACTCACCAGGTAGTTGGTATTCTGCTGAAATATAAGGCATCCTTTACGTCTAGATAGACCAATTGTATGAATTTATGTCAACCTAATGTCACACACATTTATTGGATTCACTTTTATTCGAGGATATCTTCAAAAATAATATTTGGCTTTTATAAACAATTTCATTGTAACCTGGAAAAAATCTAAAAGTTGGGACCTAAGATTTTTGTCTATAACATTGTATAAAATTATACAGGGTGCGGCAGTTAACAATTGCATATGGTTGCTGCACGTCACGAACTCCGTATTATGGTGATCGTTTTCAGGGACAAGGTATTTTAAAACCTAACCGACTGAAATTCAATCCAATAACTTACGTTAGACAAAAGGAGAACTATAAGATTAGAATGAATCGATTTGGTTAGCTTTTCCGATTAACTTACTTATGCTGCGCTCTGTATATATTTTAAATGACAGAAATTTAACATTTACTTATTAACCAAATCTAATTCTTGATCTCCCTTGAAGCAGAATACTATTCTAGCTGGATTTTCTTACTGATTTTGGTGCCGACGAACTATTGGTTACCTTCATCGCTTCTGGTTCCAAAGTTGACGGATTCATACCTGACCGAGGTCGATAGATTTTTACAGAGTGTAAAAATTCCTTCATGCTGAATGCATCCCTGTAATTGATTTGTGGTATATAAAACTAACAGGCCATAATTAAAACAAATTTGGGCAGATGTTTTCGAGCCTTACTAACTCGCTGACATTATCGAACATGTAGGTTCATAAGTAGTACGAAAGTAACCTCTGCATACATCACTATCCTCAACTTATGCTTTCCAATAATGTTCCCTTGTACAATTTTCCTCCCTCATAGTTGAAAATGTTCTATAACCTAATGTCTGACCTACTTACAAGGACATTTCTATTTGGTATTCCTAGAAGGAGTTTCCATACATTCTTTCATTCCTCATTCATTCCACATACCTGTCCATCGAAGTGTGCGAGACTTAACTACTCATATCACATCTGGTTTCCTAATAAGATCTTCTAGCTCACTGTTATATTATCTTCTCAATTCAACTGTCTATTCGTATCTCTTTTTAGTCAAAAGATGTTTCTAAGAAGTTTATTTTCAAATATCATCATCATCATACACACTCACGAATTTAGGTCATTTGTTGACCTGTTTCAGCCTCAAGAGAAACACCATGCAGAAGTATTTTGAGTGGACATCCTGGTCTTCTTCTTCCTGCAGGTTGATATCTTAACATTTGTTTAGGTATCCTGCGATCTTCCATTCGAAGAACATGTTGCATCCATCTTGATTTATAATCAGAAATTTTGTTTTCTAAAGGTATGGGGGAAATTTTGAGGAAGTGGCTGAATTCAAATACCTAGGAACAATAATCACAAATAGGAATGAGATGCACAAAGAAATTAAACATAGGCTCAATTCTGGAAATGCGTGCTATTATGCATTGCAGAGACTCTTGATGTCCCAACTCCTTTCAAAAAACGTTAAACTGAAAATATATAAAACTATTATTCTACCAATTAGGCCTATATTATATGGGTGCGAAACATGGACTCTTACTTTAAGGGAGGAAAGGAGATTACAAGTATTTGAGAATGAAGTTCTTAGGAAAATTTTTGGACCAAAGAGAGATGAACAGACAGGTGAATGGAGAAGACTACATAACAGTGAACTACATGGTCTTTATAGGAAGCCAGATATAATAAGAACAGTCAAGTCTCGTAGACTGCGATGGACAGGACATTTTGCACGTATGGGGAATGAAAGACTTGCATGGAGGCTTCTTGTAGGAAAGCCTGAGGGAAAACGCCCAGTTGGTAGACCAAGAATGAGGTGGGAGAATAATATTAGCTACGATTTGAGGGAAGTAGATTATACAGGGAATGATTGGAAAACATTAGCTCAGGATAGGGATGTATGGAGAGCTTATGTCCTACGGGTTCGATAGTGCCAGTGAGTAAGTAAGTAAGTAAGTAAGTAAGTAAGTAAGTAAAGCATCCATGTGTAATTCGTCTAAGATGTATTAATTTTTTGTGATCTAGTAGTGTGTATTTTCAAATATTCGTAATCAGTAAAAATAACAGTTTTATATATTTTCAGTTTAACATTTTTTTGAGAGACTTTGGGATGACAATAGTCCTTGTAATTCGTAGTAAGGTACACTTCCAGAATTGAGCCTATGTTTATTATCTTTCTGCGCCTCATTCCCTTTTTGTAATTATTGTTCCTAGATTTTAAATTCAGCCACTTCTTCAAAATTTCCCTCATTCGTTATCAACTGTCCATTTTCGTTATATAATATACTTCCCACGTTCGACCAAATAGCCTATTTAGATTAATTGATATTTACTTCCAGTACCAGTTTCTCAGTATTAATATTATAGAATGTGAGTGTTGGCTGTTAGCATCTCTTCTCTTGAATACCAATGCCATATTTGCCAATACCAAGAAATATAAAATAGTGCAACTTATGTTTATATGACCAATTAATATTTAATATCATACAACAACAGTCCTTACTTTAAGGGAGGAACGAAGATTACGAGCACTTGAGAATAAAGTTCTTAGGAAAATTGTTGGACCAAAGAGAGATGAACACACAGGTGCATAACATTGAACTACATGGTCTTTATAGGAAGCCAGATATAATAAGAACGGTTAAGTCTCGTAGACTGCGATGGACAGGACATGTGGCACGAATGGGGAATGAAAGGGGTGCATGGAAGCTTCTTGTAGGAAAACCAGAGGGAAAACGCCCAGTTGGTAGACCAAGAATGAGGTGGGAGAATAACATTAACTATCATTTGAGGGAAGTGGATTATACAGGGGATGATTGGAAAACATTGGCTCAGGATAGCGGTGTATGGAGAGCTTATGTCCGCGCGGTCATGAACCTACGGGTTCGACAGTGCCAGTGAGTCAGTTACTTATACAACAGCAGTCACCAGCTCAGCGGCACACTGCAAATGATTGTGTACACTCGCGAATAAATCAGGAGCATCACTGGTTGGGAAGTGTGCAGCAGTCCACTCAGAGGCGGCTAGTCAATATTAAGTAACATTAAACCATTCTTTAGCATCGTGCAATATTCGATTTTCTGAACTATTAAAAATATATTCATTTAAAGTTCTATTACCAATTATTCAATTGATAGAATGATATTTGGCTTTGAATAAGGTTAAATAGGTTTAAACTCATATCACAATGACATGATTTATTGGCATAAAACACGTACAAGATTCGCATTACATAGCACAATATACTCAGCCATCATTTCCATGAATATCGCAATTTCATCAAGGAACTGGAAGAATCGATTCAATAATATTTCCCTCGTTGAGCCATTGCACTTTACTGAAAGTATGATAAGTAATTTACTCGTAATCAAGATCTATCAAGAAATATTTGAGATCTGGATATGTTTATTGTTTAAACTATAACACTCATCACTTCACTCAGCAAAACGCTTTCAGCACCCAGATTTCCTTGATGAACGATGTAATGGATTCTCCAGACTGACTGATCTTTCAGTTTGTCTTTGAGACACTACACAATTCCCAAGCTACACCCTACCACAGCTAGTGCCCCATCTGGGGTTACAGATACAAGTGAACTCCATGAAAGATTGATATTTTCTACAGCTTCTTCTACATAGTGCCCGTTGTTGTACCTCGCATTGGAACTAGATTTAACATCTCTTCTCTAACTTATAGTTCGAAGTTTACATCCCTAACAAAAAAAAAAGTAATTTGTAGACCTACGGTGCAGTGATATCAACACTTTCATTTAGAGTTAAATAATTTTATTAATATAATATGTCAGATTAATCATTTTCATTTTTTTTTTAAATTATTTCGTTGAGTTTGTTCATAATTTTTATTTTTGTATTGTAAGCCTATGTTTTCCCTTTACAGAGACTCAGGCGCTCTCTCCCTACAGGGAAGAATTTGAACCATACTAATTTAGTTACACTTGTTTTCGTATAGATGTCATTTTGAGTGGTACTTGGTCAGCGTTTCGCCTCATACTAACATCTAGGAAACGAAGGTAGTACTAGGATGGGAAAATTCGGTAAATTTTGCTTAGAGGCCTTTTCATTCCGGCTTAAGGATTTTTTACGAGCCTGAAAATCTTCAGACTCGGGACCCACGGCTTAAAGTCCCTCCCGGAGGACTTGCTCCTTGGATTTTTCCGTCCTAAAAATCCATGGACCCCGGCCGGGTTTGAATCCGCGACCCTTGGGACCAGAGGCAAGGAGCATAACCACTAGTCCACCGCGGCCGATCTTATACTTTTTATACGTGATTTATTATTGTAAAATGTTGTTATAAACTGTGCTATGTCCTTTTTTTAAATATAATACACTTGAGCTTCTTTCCACTGTTTTGGTATTTTGCACGTAGTGCAAACTAGATGTATCCATACGCAAAATCTTTTAGGCAATCAGAAGTAATCTTTCGAAGGTTTGATTTTAATTTTGGATTTTTTTTTGGTCGGATTTTCTTTTTTAGTATGAAAATGGGGTGAATGTGGGGAAGAAAGTTTAAGTTTGTCAACTTGCGCTTTGCCGTGCCTGTTGTATTTAGTTTTATTATTTCATATGTAGTCCACCGCTGTGGTCTCGAGGTAGCGTGCTGACTTGTCACGCAGCGGGCCCGGGTTCGAACCCCGGTCGGGACAGTTTTTCTGGGTGAGGTTTTTATCGGGTTTTTTTCTCATCTGTAAGACAAATGTCAGGAAAACTTTAAGGCCAGAACGGTCCCCGAAATCATATGGCCATCATCATCCTTATCATCATCACCTTTCACCGGTGTGGAAAGCAACGGGAAGCTACCACACGTAAAATTCCCTTGTAAAGCGGCAAACCACAGCATGAAAATGCTATGATTGCAGTGAAAGACCTGCCCTCGGGCAGAATTTCTATGGATGGATGGATTTCATATGTTTTAATATCGTATTTGTGGTGTTTTATGTATTAGATGTGTAAGTAGTTCTTTTTGTGATGATTTGTAAAAGTAAATTGTGTTTCGGTGTTTGATGTAACCTGATAAGTTTGAATTCACAGATGTTGTATGTTTGTTTATTGCTGTGACAACATGACAAATAATTAATTTAGCTGAATAATTTACTTTATTTAGTTTCCAATTGTTCCATTTGTGTTTCTGATATTTCTATCAGGGTTGGTGATTCATGTAAAATGATAGGTGACAATTAACTTTTGTAAAGTAGTGTTCGCTTGTTGCTTGTGTAATGAGAGTTTGCTTTTGTTAGGTAATATATTGTTTTCATTGGTTTTCGTATTTTATTGCGAATACAAAGTAAAATCTGTCTCCAGTATAAAATTTTAGAGAGATCTAATGAATTTAAATATCTTGGATATTATCTCTCTATCTGGGATGAAAAGGATATCCCTGAAAAAAATTACTAGTTATAATAAATGTTTGGGAATTATTAATCAAGTTATGAAACCATCCCTTGTACAAAACACCAGATTACGTTTATATAACACTTTGGTTAGACCAGTGTTGACCTATGGTAGAGAAGCATGGACACTGAAAAGACAACATGAAAGCAGAATAACGGCTTGTGAAATGAGATTCATGCGCAGAACAGCGGGTTACACCAGATGGGATCGGAAAAGGAACACCGATATCTTAAAAGAATTGAAGAATACGCCAATTTTGGAATAGGCCTATATTAAACAGTACCAACGAAATTGGAAACACCATCTTGAAAGAATGAGTTCAAATCGGATCCCCAAAGCTGTTTATAATTATATACCAAGAGGACGAAGATCTCTGGGCCGTCCTATGAAACGCTGGAGGGAAAATTTTCTATAGGATCGTAACAGGCCTAGGCCTAATACTTGGAAGGAAGAAGAAGAAGAAGAAGAAGACGAGGTAGATAATTAAACATATATAAGCCAATAATAAATAGTAAAATAACTAATTTATAAGAATAGCCAATGAAAAACTATTAAAATTGGAGATATTTGAATATTGGATTACAGCAATACTGACAACTTAAAATAGAGATAAAATAAGTTTGAACAAGGAGCATAAACAAATAGTGACATTGGTTACAAAAACTGAGAACAGCTAAGGCAGTGAAAATATGCATACAATTAAATATAAAAAATGAGTAAGTTAAAACCTTTTTTCCTGTGGGTGAAAGAGAAACTCCGTGGCGTGGAAGTTCTTGTTAACAACGCAGGCGTTGCAAGGTGCTAGCGCGCTATCTGGTAAGATATAACTTTACGTCATCGCTATTTCATATTTCATCGTTGGCTCTCACTGGAAGTTGAGGGGCGAATAGTATAAAGTATAAAGTTAAACAATTTTAATACATCACGCAGCGTTTGAATTGTCACAAGCATTTAATCGAATAACTATCTATTCAATCCACAACTGAACTCTATAATGTGAGTGAATTAAAGGCTAGAAGCAATGATTAATACTGATAACCAGGCCGCGGATTTTGATGACATGTCATCTTTTTTCTTTACATCCCTTACAATGCCCATATATATATAAATCCTGGATAAGAGCTGCTGATTACAGATATGTAGAATTTTTACGTCATTTTTTGGTAATTTTTTACTGTTTTAATCTTTCAGGTCATTTTAAAAATTTATAGGGCATTTTTTATCATTAGTTTTAATTTTAAGGTTATTTTTAATAATTTTAACAATTTTTAGAATTTATAAAAATACGTCCTTGATTCTTGAATACGGAAATAAAAAATATATTTCTAAGATATCATTTACTACCAGCATTCCAAGTTGCCTGCACGCACAATGTTGCAACTCTGCTTTCCTAAAAATAAGCTGTTGGGGCCACTCCTTGGGTTGCATGACATCATAGCGAGAACGGGGAAGTCCCTTTCTATGTGCATATTGCGTAAGCAGTGAAGTGCGTTCTTTCTTCACACTGTTTCAGTAGTGAATGAATATCTCGGTTACAACAGTTTTTTTCATACCTGCAATAATGCCGAATGTGAAACCTAGCAAGGCTACTAGTTTAAGAAATATTGTTAATGTGTTTGGGGAGGAGGTTTTTCAACAGACGGTTCGATATTATTTTGTAAAATTTGTGAAGTATAAGGTGGCGTCTGAGAAAAGATTCACAGGGCAACAACATATCGGCCGCGAAAAACACAAACGTGCAGCGGAAAATGCTGACAAAAAGAAAAATTCACAGTTATTAATTGCTCAGAGTGTAGGGGTAAAAGCTAGTAAATCCTCAGATTTTTTAAAATAAATATGTGACGTGCTAGTGTCCGTGAATATTCCATTGAAGAAAATAAACAATCCTAAGTTAAAAAATCTTTCTGGAACGTTAGATGGGACGTTCTTTACCAGACGAATCAACATTAAGAAAACATTATATTCCTGTGTGCTATAACGAAACTATGGCAAGAATTAGAGATGAAGTCAGAGGTAAGAAGATCTTCGTTTCCATAGATGAAACCAGCGATGCTGAAGGTCGATACGTAGCAAATGTTAAAGTAGGGACGCTAGAGCTGGATGAACCAGGTAAAACAGTTTTGCTGACTTCTGAAATTCTACAGAAAGTAAATCATTCAAGTATATGTATTCTGTTTGACCAGTCAATGTTCTTGCTGTGGCCTAATGGAATCCAGCATGAGGATGTGCTGCTTTTTGTGACAGATTCAGCCACATATATGATTAAAGCTGAACCGAAAGTGCGTTTTTCGGCTCATTACTGCAGCGTCGTTATCCTCTCTAGACTGTGAGATTCATGAACTATGCCAATATTCCTTTCTCTATGCATCTACCCCCACTCTCCCTCTTTACCTCTCCTGGTGCGCTGTTCCTACGGCGCATCTCCCCTCTACCTCGGAACCTTCAAATACGGTATGCACAGCGAGAACGTTATCATTCATTATTTCATTCATCTATCCATTCCGGGATGGGATCGGACTATTAAGTGGACAAGGTCGTCTGGAGCAGCGAGTGGCGGAGTTTATGTTGGTCCTGAAGACCGGGGAAGAAGCCGCCCTGGCTTGGACTCTAGCATGAATGTGGTATGTGGTATGATGTGGTTCTTTGTCATGTAAGAGTATTATTTATTTATTCACTTTCTTTTTCTTTTTGAATGATCAAATGTTTATCTTGGTTATGTTTTTACTTCAGACTTCTTGTTTACATTAAATATCATTTTTATACTTAATGTTCAAAGTGATTTATGTGCATGTAGCTGTTTATATTCCTGTACGGAAACTCACTCAGTTAGGAGATCATTCCAGCTCCCTTTATTTTTCTGTCTAGCTTTCCTGATTGATAATTATAGTGAAAACACTCATTTTAAGTCACTCTGTTGTTTTGAGAACTATTATTGAGTTATGCTAAAACGCTTAGGTAAGAAAGATGAATCAATCCTTGCCTCCTATGGGCCCGGGGCAAGTAGCTTTGTGATTAATAACCTTGGAGGTAATCAGATCTATGCTAGTAGAAGCAACAGAAACAAAAGACGATCCAGAGCGGGCCGTAGGGTAGCGAGTAGTGAGGTTATAACCCGCACAAAGCTGCAAAATCAATTAAGGACTTCTATCCAAAAATGGTGCATATTACTTGTTTAGCACATGGGCTACAGTGGCAGACGAAGTGAGGTCATACTTTCCATAAGTGGAAGCACTTATTTCAAATGTAAAAAAGATGTTAGTAAAATCTCCTTCACGCAGAGAACATTTCAAAGCCCTGGCTCCCGATATTCCTTTACCTCCGCAACCAATAATAACAAGATGGGGCAATTGGTTAGAAGCTTGTTTTTACTTTTGTGAACACTTTCAAACAGTGAAATACTTTGTGATTTCGCTTTCTACATTAGACGCCAGAGCAATTCGGACAACCCAAGAAGTGTTTAAAGATGATGAAATGGAGGGGAAATTGGCTCATATTAAGACAAATTTTGGCTCTTACCATCAGCTATCGATCGTCTTCAAGAAAGGGGCATAGCTCTGGAAAATTCCATAGCATTGGTTAAGGATGTTGTTCAAGTAAAACTGGACTGTGTGGTTGGTGATACTGGCGAAAAGGTTTCAATGAAAATTAGAAGTGTGTTGGACAAGAATCCAAGTTACCAAAACCGTGTGCACAATCGTAAAAGTACTCTCAGGTGAAAGCTTTAAAACAGCGCAGATACAAGATGAATTAACACCTAGCGATCTGTCACTCTTCAAGTATGCTCCTGTGGTTAGTGCGGAAATGGAAAGAAGCTTCTCAATGTATAACAATGTCCTCGCCGACCAACCGCCGATCATTCTCATTCCAGAATCTCCGGATGTACACTGTCATCTATTGCAATAGAGAGGAGAGCTATTAATTTAAGGTACGATTTTTATACTTACTAGTTCATAGAAATGTTTATTTTTAGGTCATTTTTTTCTGCTTTTGAAGTCATTTTCTAACAATTTTTCGGGCATTTTATAAGTCATTTTTAGCGTTTTTTAGGTCATCAAAATCCGCGCCCTGCTGATAATTGTCAACCATTGGATGCCGAAGTTCATATTAAAATTTCTCCAGGGAAGCGTTGTGACGTACCAAGGTGTGCCCAAACAATTGTTATCTGCCGCTTTTAACTGCAAGACACAGAAATCGAAGCCAGAATCCAGTAATGGTAACGCACTGTGCGAAGCGGATGGAGGTCCCTGCTTGAACAGAGCGGAATGGAATGTTGCGGGTCGCGGCGCGGACAGCAGGTAGTGAGTGTTAGTCAATCTACAAAGCCAGGAGTTTTATTACTTCCTGTAGTTTAAACGATAGCTTTGGTGCTGCACTTTATTATTTTACAGTTGAAAATGGCCTTGGTATATCATCACGCTTCTCTGAGAGGAAATTCAAGTTAGGTTTCGGCATGCAATGGGTGACAGTTACCTTGTATAAATGGAGGGTGAAATTGCGTTCGCTTTGCCTAGTCCATTTGTTCACTTTTTCTTTTTCATGGCTGCAATAGTAGTGCGAGCGAATTGTGGGAAAACAGTTATATTATCCGCCACAGGTAATAACATTCTGGTGAGTTATAACAACCATTAGATATTTACATGTACGATACATTATCATAAGTAATGCCACGAGTGATTTCCAAATTATCTAGTTAATTTGGAAATCACTCGTGGCATTTGTTAGGACTATTTAACGAATACAATTAAGCTGTTTACTCACAAACCATTATTTAACTATAGTTATTTTAAAATATTTATATATGTAATGTAAACGGCGATGTTTGAAAACAAATGAGGAACGATTGGTACGCTTCATTTGCTTATTTTGTTCATCACTGCAACCAGATCATATTATTCATTGCCAAAGGATCGCAATAATGTAAGAATGCACCCTAGTAGAGAAATTTATAACTAGCATTATAGGTATTAATTAATTTCTGATGTCCTATGATGTAAAAATGCCAATTATATTTTTCTGGAAAGTTATTTCCTGGAAAATAATCCTTTTAAGAAAGTGCAAACAGTGGTTTATTTTTGTTTTTAGTGGTATAATCAATTCCTACAAATATTTTTATATTATCTCCCGCATGCGCTATCTGATGACATTAATGCACTATATATACAATTTGGTAGCCGTATTTCTTAGAGGGTCATTCACTGCAAAATAATGCTATGGCCTATTCAGAATGTTAAAAAAGGAGGAGCTCTCTTTAATATGATAAACTTAGGTTGATAAATTTGAGGCGAAACACGACTGTGATTGATTGTAAATAAATATCATTGAAATATGATTGGTCATTGACTCCTATTTGGGGTATGAGCTAATAGTCAGTGAAAACAATTCTAATGCTAATAAATTAATGAAAGAAAAATAGTCCTCATGTAATTAATTACGGTTGTATGAGTAGTCTAATGGATTTCGTGGATTTCAGGTCGTCCGTTATTTCCCATTCCTTTACTAAAACCTCACCGTTTGGCGCAGACCAAGTAAAAATGTTTGGATAAAGTATAAGATATAACTGGCGTCAGAAATATTTCCACTCGAAGTACTACATGTATCACGTGTTAAAAAGTTGGACCATGCTACTGACTCAATGTTTTTATTATACACTAGTGTACCCGGCAGACATTGTCCTGCCCGAACGTTCAATTCTCATGTCATGACGATAAAAATGTGTTATTTTTTTACCATAAAATTCAGAAATTAGGACATAATTAGCTATTATTAAATAAGTTCGCAAGAAAACCTCTTACAGCCTTCTTTTGTGGCTCAAGAAGTGTCAATGATGACGTCACATAGTCATGAACATTAGAATTGTACCCTCCTTTGCAGATAAGTTAAGAACCGTCATATAACAATAATATTAGAGTGAAAAAAAGATAAATTGATGAGAGTGAGTCAAAACAGTTATTCCCCTCCCCCCAGTTAGATTTCATTTCTGACCCATACTGGCCGACATTCCATAAGAATTTTTTTTCCCCCGTAGAGACTCGAACCAGCGTAAGTCCCGTAGTTCTGCGCCAAGTCTTCTTGCCTTAACCACTCGGCTACGGCGCGAGACTTTTGTTATTAATGAAAGATAAAAATGGTAAGAGATAAATATATCCTGTCACGGACTTTTTTGTAGAGCTTTTTCAGATATTCAATTCTGTGTACTT
Source organism: Diploptera punctata (assembly GCA_030220185.1). Classification (NCBI taxonomy): domain Eukaryota; kingdom Metazoa; phylum Arthropoda; class Insecta; order Blattodea; family Blaberidae; genus Diploptera; species Diploptera punctata. The sequence continues at coordinate 3,374,202 of JASPKZ010009809.1, read as the reverse complement.
TAATTTTGTGTATTTAGTATGGTTTAGGCAGCGTAAGCCATTTAAGCGTCCAAAGAGCTACTTTTTTTCACGTTTTCCACTGCAAAGGGCGATTTTTAAAGGTGTAGGAGTTGAGTATCACAACTCTCTTATAGCCTATGTTCATCCCGGAAATCTCCTGAACATTTTGCAAAAAACCCATCACAATAGGATCAACGGTATGGCCGCGCATAAAGTACGAACAAACAAATATACAAACAAACAAACATTAATTTTTATAATCAATTGAGTTGGTGTTTACTTGATGAAAATCCATATTTAATAATTAAATAAAAATAAAACGTAGTTTTATTTGATTTTCATATTTATTATATAATTCAGTGACAGCTGTTTCGGTACACTGTACCTTCTTCACACATGTTAACAAATTATGAATTGTGTTCCAACTGATCTAAGCAACAATACAACAATATTTATTTAAATTTTTAAATTTAACAAATTAACTTTTAAATAATTAAAAGTAGTAAAAAACTGTTAAATTCTCAACTTGATTTGAATGAATCCCCTTTGTTAAATTTAAAAATTTAAATTAATATTGTTGTATTGTTGCTTAGATCAGTTGGAACACAATTCATAATTTGTTAACATGTCTGAAGAAGGTACAGTGTACCGAAACAGCTGTCACTGAATTATATAATAAATATGAAAATCAAATAAAACTACGTTTTATTTTTATTTAATTAATTAATTTATATATATATATATATATATATAAGATTGTATTCATTATGTATTATACATTGTATTCAGCGCTTTCTCCTCAATTACTTGTTTTCATTAAGCGAAAGCTCTCAAATGTCACTGTGATTCTTGTGGCAAAGGACTGAGCATAAGTATTTTCATTAACCTTACATTCGCATGTATCCTATAGCATACATCAATTGGTTTATTTTATTTAATACTGGCTAATACCCGGCGTGTGCTGCAACTCCAAAATAAATGTTAATATGTTTTTGCCACCAGCCGTGCGCTGTTATACTCTACTTTTTTGGGCACAGTTTTTTTAGATGTTCAATTCTGTGTACATTCATTTGTGTATTTGTTATGGTTTTAGGCAGCGTAAGCCATTTAAGCGTCCAAAGAGCTACTAATTTTTAAATTAGAATTATACCCTCCTCTGCAGATAAGTTAAGAACCGGCATATAACAATTATATTAGAGTGAAAAAAAAAAGATAAATTGATGAGGACGAGTGAAAATAGTATTTTCGAGATAGATTTTATTTCTGGCCCACTGTGCACCGGTCCCATACTGGCCGAGATACCATGAGAAAAAATGTTCCCCCGTGGAGACTCGAACCAGCGTAAATCCCGTAGTTGTGCGCCAAGACTTCTTGCCTTAACCACTCGGCTACGGCGCGGGACTCTTGGTATTAATAATAATGGGCATTATTCTCTTGGTATCAATCAAAGTCAAAAATGGCTATTGTGAGTTATCCGTAAGAGATAAACATATGCTGTCGCGGACTTTTTTGTAGAGCTTTTTGAGATATTCAATTCTGTGTATATTAATTTTGTGTATTTCTTATGGTTTAGGCATTTAAGAATCCAAAGAGCTACTTTTTTCACGTTTTGCACTACAAAGGGCGATTTTTAGGGTGTAGGAGTTGAGTATCACAACTCTCTTATAGCCTATGTTCATCCCGGAAATCTCCTGAACATTTTTCAAAAAACCCATCACAATCGGATCAACGGTATGGCCGCGCATAAAGTACGAACAAACAAACAAATATACAAACAAACAAACATTAATTTTTATATATAAGATTTTAATGAAACAGAAGAAAACGAGTAGAAGTTACTTAAATGTGTGTGTAGAATTACACATTTTACCCAATAAAAACAGTTATATATGATAACGTTTTCAGTGCGGTCCGCAACATTCTAATAACTGACAGGAGAAATTAGTGTTTTGCCAATTTAATGGTTACAATAGTGTGTTTGTATTCACATTTAAACTTGCTGCTCTAGTGTCGCATGGTGTAATATTCGTTAGCTTGTACATGCACAACTGATAGAAGATGAGAGACTGATCAGCCATCACTGTATCATTGTATCTATAAATCTGATGATTTACCTTTTTAGGCCATTATAACATAATTCATCTGTTGAACCACTAAAATGCTGCTTTAACTTCTTAGTGACTCAAGCATCAAGTCTGATGCTTTAGCTGTGCATCTAACGTCAACTATTCTTAACATCAAACCAATTTCTTCAGGTAGCCAGACGCCTCGCCATCTATAGTCCACAGACGAAGTGAATGAAAGCTCGGGACGAAGGGGGGCACGGGGAATTGCAAGCGATACAATGGTATACTACCTGAGAATAAAGGAACACTCATGACGTATGAAATACCTACTGCTTTCATTCTCTTCGTCTGTGGACAATACTTAGTGACGCTCATGAGGGATTAACGAAATTTCCTCTGTCACTATCTACTTGCTATCCAGATAAAATTACACTGAGCAACTAAGAAACTTTTTTTTTCTCAGAAAGAAAAATATGTGATTCTGACAGTATTTTTTCTCCTGAATTCAAATGTGATATCGGTTTTTCTCCATCACGCAAGGTTTCTGAGAGACAGGAATTTATAATTTCAAACACTTTAATATTTTCTACATTCGTAACTACACAACATTCGGACTCACCTAGAAAGTAAGAAATTACTATTTTCTGCTATTTCGCTAGTGGAGTCTCCCTTTTGATGGTCCAACAATAATCGGCCAGGATTTTAGGCTTCCATTTGCCTTGATATCTCTTTTCCATAGCTGAAATCTCCTGGGTTAGCTCATTTGGTTTTATTTTACAATGGACAAATGGACGAAAAAAAGTTTATTAAAAAATAACTATTTAAATCCATTTTTGAAATTTAAATAAAAAACTATGGATGATGGAGAAATTCCGAATAAATATTTGAAAAAAACAATAAAAAACTGCATTAAGTACAACTATTGGTACTCATGAGACAAAAATCATGTTGACCAGTGAAATTAAGACGTTAACGTCACAGAAATTAGAACGTGCATTATTTTAAACTGTTTCAGCTCACAAAGTCTCTCATGACACTTAAAGCGTAGGACTATTGTTTTACTTAGTCTCCAAGTACGCTGTAATTGCACTAACAGAGAATCTGCAGTCAATAAATTTAACTTAAGACAAGATTTCATTTTAACTTCTCGCCTTATATATACTCTTACGTGTTACATGCCTGCTGGGTCTTGCAGTATCGGGAGAGGGATTTTAATTATTGATCGCTTACATACTTTATTGGGCCACATAATGACATAGAGGGCCTCCCCTAATGAGGGACCAGCTCGATGCCAGGGCTTTCTCCGTGACTACACAACATTAAGATGAAACACACCATTCATACACACATTCACATTAAACATGATGTTCGGGAACCATTTATGTCTTACGTTTGCTGGCATTTGTCTTCCAGGTGAGGACAAACCCCGAAAACATCATCCAACAAAATTTGTCCCGACTTGGGATCTTACCCGGGACTGCTTCTGGCGAGACAGCGACGCTACCCCGAAGATAAGATTGAAAGTATTGAATTAATTTACTTTAAAACGCTTCGTTTTAAATGAATGTCATAAATAACCACAATCATCGATGACTCAGAAGTGATTCAGTATCTTCTTCTTCTTCTTCGCTTCACAGGCTAGGCAATAATTGCCTGTTCCGCCTCACAGTTGTTTTGTCCATCTTTTCACTGGCCTTCCTACATTCCTTGAACCTCTTGGCTTGTAGTTGAATGCTGCTCTTGGTGATCTTGTTAAATTCGTTCTTTCCACATGTGTAAACCACTTCTCTATATATTCTCTGATTTTCTCATTCAATGGATATATATTTAACCCTGTTCTTATATCTTCATTCTTTATCCGATCGAATCTTGTGCAGCCTTTTGTTCTTCTAAGGAAGTGCATTGATTCAGTATTATATCATAAAAAGAAATCACTATATTAATCCGTTTTCTATTCAATTTATATGTCTATTTCCCATTATTATTCTGATGGTTAGGTTACTAAAGATGATTTCGGTTCTTTAAGACCCTAAAATAACTTTTTTATTACGCATTTTTGTTGTATGGAATGAATGAGATGAAATCTGCTCTACAGTGTATGTAGTCTATGCCCTTTTCGCTCTTAAAGTGATCCCCGTCAAAACAGAACCATGTGACCTGCTCGCTTTTCATTGATTATGGACAGAGACGTACGTTATAGAAGCAATAAGTACGCGAAAAAGTAGTTCCCTTCATTAAATTTAAAATATGTCCTCTAAACATACTTGTTATTTTTCGTGAATGAAAATAATAATATTCAAAACATAAAAAAATAGTCTAAATACACCTAATCAATAATTAAAACTTAAAATAGTTCATTACAATTGGGTGATGCATTTGAGTCATGCTTCAGTCGATTCTCATGGAACAAAATGGCGGAATGTATCGAATCTTCCGTTGCTGTGTCGTCATCTCCCTATCAAAATTGGCAGTAATTGTGGCGCGAATGGCGGAATGATATTGCTTCTACAACGTACGTCGGTGTCCATATCCGATAAAAAGCGAGCAGGTTACATGGTTTTGTTTTGAAGAAGACCACATTAAGAGCGAACAGCGAATAATGTAGTGTTCCTGGTTGGACACACACATTAAGTATTCACGCACATAACTCATTTCACCACTTTATTTGATCTGCGCACAAGGTTTCTGGAAGTGGCTACAGCCCTTCGTTTTGACGTACAGGCTCGGAGTCATGGGGAAGTACGTGAGTGTGGCCATTAGATCATCACAACCACATAATTTAAACACCTTTGTTCTGCTAAACCAGACAACTTTTTTCCTAACTTGTGATGAGGGGAAAAGTGATATGAAATAAATGAATGGAGATTAAAACATGACATGATGGGGGAGGAAAGAGTGGAAAGTTTTGTTGGAATAAAATTTGAGAAACGGGCAAATCTCAAGAAACCCCCCCCCCCAAAAAAAAACTTCTATTGTTCACTACTCCTCTCCGGAATGCGTACCAGCCACCACTATTACGTACATATACATTTTTCTTTATTTCTCACATGACATTGGTTTCCTATTTTTTTATAGGATGCTCGTAAATTTCGACTGATACTATTGAGTATTTCCCTGCCTACACACTATCCTAATATTCGAATGGAAGACAGATGAAGGATATTTTGTCACATCATCAACCCTCTTAAAAGTATATTTATGTAAAATAGTACCATGACTGCAAAAAAAAATTAAATCGTTGATCAAGGAGCGAAAATATTCTGCAATTATATTCTAAAATTGATCATAAGTAATGCCACGAGTGATTTCCAAATTATCGACAAATTCACGACTCACGAAGTGAGGAGTGAATTTATCTAGAGAATTTGGAAATCGAGAGTGGCATCCGTTACGACTATTTAAAGAATACAATTAAGTTGTTTACTCACAAATCATTATTTAACTATATATATATATACATACATACATACTATTTATATATACATACACACAATGTAAACGGCGTTTTTAAAAACAAATGAGAAACGATTGGTACGCTTCATTGCTTCCTTTGTTCGTCACTGCAACCAGATCATATTATTTTTTGCCAAAGGATCGCAATAGTGTAAGAATGCACCTTAGTGGAGACATTTATAACCAACATTATAGGTATTAACAAGCGAATGATGACAAATCATGAGCTTCAGAACATTTGAATACTACTACTAATATCTATCCACAGTAATTCTGCCCGAGGGCAGGTCTTTCACTGCAATCATAGCATTTTCATGCCATGCTTTACAGCTTTACTAGGGAATTGTAGGTGTGGTAGCTTCCCGTTGCTTTCCACACCGGCGAAAGATGATGATGGTAATGATAAGGATGATGATGGCCATATGATTTCGGGGACCGTTTGAGCCTTAAAGTTTTCCCGACATTTGTCTTACAGGTGAGGAAAAACCCCGATAAAAACCTCACCCAGAAAAACTGTCCCGACCGGGGATCGAACCCTGGCCCGCTGCGTGACAAGACAGCACGCTACCTCGAGACCACAGCGGTGGTCACTACTAATATAAAGGTATTAATTAATTAATTTCTGACATCCATATTTTTCTGCACCGTTATTTCCTGGAAAATAATTCGTTTAAGAAATTGCAAACAGTGGTTCCCCTTTTTTTTTGTGGTAATCAATTGCTACAAATGTTTTTATGTTATCTCCCGCATGCACTATGAGCTCACATACATGCACTATATATACAATCTGGAAGCCGTATTTCTTTCAGAATCAGTCACAGCAAAATAATGCTATGACCTATTCAGAATGTTAAAAAGGAGGTGCTCTCTTTAATATAATATACTTTAGTTGATAAATTCGAGGCGAAACACGACTGTGATTGATTGTAAATAAAAAATCATTGAAATGTGAATGATCATTGACTCCCATTTGGGGCATGAGTTAAATAGTCATAATAAATTTACAGCAAAATTATTCAGATTTTTTTTGTCATAACATCAAACATCAAATCGGACCTAATAATGAAATTCCAATGCTGAATTGTCCGTAAACAACGAGGAGAAAAAAGAAAAAAACCGATAATATGGTTGATGCCAGGATTTGAAATCGATTCCACATAAATAGGAGTCTCAAATTCTCCCATCTCTGTCTCCTAACTTGCTCATACACAGGTGAATATTGTAATAACAATTTTAAATTAGGATAATATATTCCTAAAACTCTATAAAACTCATTGCAATGAATTCTAAAAGCATTTACCAGGAATATATCGCCGTTAAACTTTCAGATGTACACAATTTTAAATTAAAAGTCAGAATTCGAGTTCCCCTTTCACGTAAAACAACATAAAAAAAAAGAGAGAGCTTTGGTGCGATATTTAAGTGAAATCCAATAATTAACTGAAACAGGAAGGTCCTGTCATTTATTTAGCTCAGCGAGAATAGTCTTTTTTCTACAGCTAGAGAGAACGAATGAATGACAAAGTTTTTTTGCATTTGTTTTCTTTTTTCGGAACCAGACAAAGCTTTCGATCTTTCCAAAAGCTTTATATTTAACATGTTAAGAGAGGAATTAGTAAAAATGCTTTGAGGATAAAACTCCAATTTTTAATGGCAAAAATAATTGATTCTGATTTAATGGTACATGTAGGAACATTGTATTACAAAAGCACTTTCTCTTATTTATTAGTAAAGCAGTTGAATTACTTTGGCTAAGAACGCTGGTTTGTACTACCATAAAACACTATTTTCTGCATGTGCAATCACCAAGTACCATAATCAGTTCTCCAGTATATTTATTTAAATTATTAATAGATTATTTAATTAATCCGGTGATTTCCATGAAGCTCCTCAGTAAGATAAATGTCTCCTGGAAGCGTTACGAGCGCTTCGCAGGACAAGGATGGTGGAAGGGCTGCTTCCTCTGAGCCTCCAAACATGCTCCTCTGGGTATCCACTCCCCAAGAGAGTAATTAATTAAAAATGTATAATGTTATGGCGGTTCCCACAATATTGTATGGATGTGAAACTTGGGCTCCAGTGAAAAGACAGAAGGATAGAATACAGACGGCAGAGATGCGGTTCCTAAGACAAGTAAAAGGATGTACAAGACTTGATAGAATAAGAAATGAGGATATAAGAGAAGAATTGAAAGTACAGCCTTTATTGGATAAAGTCACGAATTACAGACAGAAATGGATTGATCACATGGATGGAATGAGTAAGGAGAGATATCCATTGTTAGCCAGGAACTATCAAGCAAGAGGAAGGCGTGATTTTGGAAGACCTAGAAGACGTTGGGCTGATGCAATATGAAGTCGGAACGGGCAATTGCCTAATCCCTGGAGTGATGATGATGATGATTATTATTTAATTAAATAAAAATAAAACTTGAAGTTATATATGATTTTCATATTTATTAGAATATATATAATGTCCACCGCTGTGGTCTCGAGGTAGCGTGCTGCCTTGTCACGCAGCGGGCCCGGGTTCGATACCCGGTCGGGGCAGTTTTTCTGGGTGAGATTTTTATCGGGGTTTTTCCTCACCTGTAAAACAAATGTTAGGAAACCTTTAAGGCCCAAACGGTCCCCGAAATCATATGGCCATCACCCTTATCATTATCATCCTTACCATTATCATCCTTACCATTATCATTATCATCATCATCCTTCACCGGTGTGGAAAGCAACGGGAAGCTACCACATCTACACAATTCCCTAGTAAAGCTGCAAGCATAGCATGAAAATGCTATGATTGCAGTTAAGGACCTGCCTTCGGGCAGAATTACTATGGATGGATTACAATATAAATTTATAACAGCTGTTTAGGTACTTTGTACCTTCTTCAGACATCATTACAAATTAATTAACAGATTAATTTCAAAGTAGTGTTCGATTTTATGTATTTCATATATGTTTAATATTTTAACATAGTTTAACTGACGTAGAACCTTTCTTCAAAAATGAAAAAAATCGTAAGTACGCCCTCTTTGGAAAGGAAGTGAAGGATTTGATCTCGTATCGTAACAGAATCTCAATCGAAAGTAAGTAAAATATCTCTGAGGATTCATGCCCAGTTTTCATTTGTCCCTCTAATGGTCTGAGTTGAAACAGAATAGCAATTAATGAACTAACTCACTTGCACTCTGGTATCCGGAGATTCATGCCACCCTGAAATACGTTATCCACAGATTCCTATCCCAAGATAATATTTTTCTATAATTCATCTTTCTCAAATCATGGTTAATGTTATTTTCTCATATAATTTGTGGTCTGCATACTAGGTTCAAAATAAAAACGATTATTAATTATTTCCCAATTCCCATTTAGTTTCTTATGACAGATAGGCACATTTGTTCTAGTGAGAATTTTATTCATAGAGTGTGACCCTAGAACTGTGCGAACGGAAAACACCACAGTATCAGGAATTCAAATTCCTTCAGGAATGACACCCAAGGATATGTATGACAGCTGCCCCTGTCTGGAACATGAAGACATCTCGCAGGGTGTATAATCTCTGGGAACTCCTCCACACGTGCAGATGGATATCAATAACTATTTCATAATTTTTAATTAAGACCATAAGCAAAGAAAGAGATGATATTTTTAATCTGATATTTCAACACATTTTTATTTTTTGTTATACTTACTTACTTACTCACTGGCCCTATCGAACCCGTAGGTTCATGGCCGCGCGGACATAAGCTCTCCATACATCCCTATTGTGAGCTAATGCTTTCCAATCATTTCCTGTATAATCTACTTCCCTCAAATCATAGTTAATGTTGTTCTCCCACCTCATTCTTGGTCTACCAACTGGGCGTTTTCCTTCTGGCTTTCCTACAAGAAGTTTCCATGCACGTCTTTCATTCCCCATACGCGCAACATGTCCTGCCCATCGCAGTCTACGGGACTTAACTGTTCTTATTATTTTTTGTTATGGATCTGATAAATTATAATATTAAAAAAAAGGGAACTTGGTACCAATATATGATCTGTTGAAAAATATAATTACGTAAATAAAGGAAGATTTATATGCACAATAATAAATTCATCTATATATTTTTTATTTAACTCTACATTACCATTCTGTGTATTAAGGATAGTTATTTTCAAATAAGTATTTATGAAGACAACTAGAATAAAGTTAATTTAGCACAGATAAAGACTTTATTCATTCGGTATCCGGAAAAAAAATTTCAACTTCGTAATTGTATTTATTTTTACTTGCTGTTTTAAGACTAGCGTTTTGTAGAATTTTCTGAGAAAATATCAAGTTAAATTAATTTTTTGACGAAACACATATCACCTAGACGTTAAATTCAAGGATTGTCAAATCCAAGAAATATAAAATAATTCAACTCTGCAATTTGTTATGAATATAATGCAATGTATATTTAATGGCTGTCGACATTGAATAAAGGAAATATGTTACCACATTTATTTCATTCTCCATGAACGTCATTTTCTATTAAAATCCATTAAATTTTCTAATGGTTATTATAATATAGCACATTTATCGGACATACATTTTCCAGACATGAAGGATTTTCCAGGCCTTGTGAATGGTGATAATTGTGGCAGTTTTCCAGACTGTCAAGGAATAATGAAATTTTAATATGACCTATTTTAAAGTTGGCTTGTACCAGAGCTTTATTTGGTGGTATTTTTATTTAAAAATTCGGCATTTCATCAGTACCAGATACACATGTAGTATGAATTGTACAGATATAGCTAAGGAGATCATACAGGTGGATATCAGGGAGGGTATGTGGGGTAGGGGTAGCCAGGAAATTGGCTTCAGCTTCATGAACTGGAGTCGCTACTTCATCGATTTCCAAGATTAGTGAAAAGGAACTGGGCTTGATCATATGGATGATAGGACGAGGCACCATGTATACGGAGAGCAATTGGAGAAGAAATTGCTCGATTATTTTTAATTCACTTTACTATTGCACGTGGCGGAGTATGTGGATATTTGTCCCGCAGTAGTCGAAATACATATATGGGCGTGCAAAAGGTGACAAAATTTGCCGAGAGGCCTCTTTTTTACCGTTTTAGTAAATCGACAACAGAGGATCCACGGTTATCCTTCCCTTCAGAAGAATCTTCCTAGTCATCCATCGACCACGCGAACCTCTATTCATAGGTGAGCATGTTAACCCATTCGCTTCAATGCTCAATGCATTTTCTATGGGATCGGAAAAGGAACACCGATATCTTAAAAGAATTGAAGACTACGCCAATTTTGGAATATATGAAACAGGACCAACTAAATTGAAAACACCATCTAGAGAGAATGAGTTCAAATTGGATCCCCAAAGCTGTTTATAATTATATATCCAGAGGACGAAGATCACTGGGCCGTTCCTATGAAACGCTGGAGGGAAAATTTTCTATAGGATCGTAACAGGCCTTGGCCTAATACTTGGAAGGAAGGAAGAAGAAGAAGATTTTCAGATATTCAAACAAACAAAATACAACGGTACTTGAGATCACAATAAGGGTGAAGGTCAAAATAGATTCCTCTAGTATTCATAAATGTTAACAAAGATTACCCTGCCAAGGGATGTACAAACTAATGCAAAATGTATAGCAGCAGAATTAAGCGAGTGTGCCACGTCTTCTGAATTGAAGGTCATTTAACTACCGGCGAGTGTATCTCGTCTTTTGAGGCGAATAGGTTAATAACTAGTGCATGGAGACCACAGCACGTTATCAAGCACGGATTTAGCACTAGAGTATATTTATTGTAAAAGTAATTAACGTGATTGTTTCAGATACACGATCTAATAATCTTGTGACCAACAGAAAACCGCCTTGGGAAGGTGGAGATCCAAATCATGACCTACGGGAGATAATGAGCTTGCTAACCTCTGAGCAAACATGTGTCTGTGTGAGAACATGAACCTAATAATGGAAGATCCTGGTTTGACAGAATCCAATAGGAGACATCTATTTGCTTCCCTTAATACGTCAACTGTAGTAAACAGAAAGTAGCTCACTTTATTGTATTTATTAATAAAACAAAATATACGCGTATATGATGTTGAGTGATTCCGGGTTCTGTGGCCGTGGTCCATAGTTGGTGTTGATACCAGACGTTTCGCCCTCAACTGCGGAGGGCATCTTCAGTGGCGAGTGCTTCTAGGCGTGTTTCCTGGTCGGAAGCTCTACTTAGAGCTTATATACGCGTATATATTTAACGTACATCTACTATTCATTAAGTCAATTATTTATATGATTAGCTTTACACTACAGGTTGTTTTATAATTCAACCAATGAAACATGCATGGTTATATTTCATAAATTTGTATACTTCAATTTTATTTTGAAAAGCTTCAACATATTTGGTCTATTCTCGTCTAGTATTTTTGGTGAATAGAAGTATATATATCTTCTTCTCTTCTTCTACTACGAGGTCTAGGCTATGCAGCCTGTTCGGCGAAGTTAAAAGTGGAGGCTATCTTCTACGTGGTCGGCCAACATCTCTTGTTCCTCTGGGATTATACAGGAAGATTCTTTTTGGTATTCTTTCGTTGTTCATTTTCATTAAGAGTTCTGTCCATTTCTTATTATTTTCGCTGATTTTATCTTCAATTTTATACATATTTAATTCTTCTCGTACAGTTTCATTCCTTATTTTATCCGCTCTTGTGCATCCTTTCACATTACGTAAAAATGACATTTCCGCAGTCTGTACCCTGCTTTTATCCCTTGATTTCATTATCCAATTTTCACTTCCATACAACAACAAAGGAACAGCCATTGTTTTATATAATTTAAGTTTCGTATCTTTCCTTGTTTTCCGACCTAAGGTTCTTTTTATGGTTCCACAAATAGCCTGAAATTTATTTACTTTATTTTCTATAGCCTATCTTTATTTTCTCTATAAGTTATATCACATCCTAAATATTGGAAATCAATAGTCATCATCGTCATCATCACCACTCCAGGGATTAGGCAATTGCCCGTTCCGACTTCATAATGCATCAACCCAACGTCTTCTAGGTCTTCCAACATCACGTCTTCCTCTTGCTTGATAATTTCTTGCTAACAATGGATATCTCTCCTTGCTCATTCCATCCATGTGATCAATCCATTTCTGTCTGTAATCCGTGACTTCATCCAATAAAGGCTGTACTTTCAATTCTTCTCTTATATCCTCATTTATTATTCTATCAAGTCTTGTACATCCTTTTACTTGTCTTAGGAACCTCATCTCCGCCGTCTGTGTTCTATCCGTCTGTTTTTTCACTGGAGCCCAGGTTTCACATCCATAAAATATTGTGGGAACCGCCATAACATTATACATCAATAGTACTATCATAATATGAAATTTAGTAAACTAGTTTTATTCGATGTTTAACCGATTTTAAAAATTGTAATAATTCGATATTTAACCGGTCCGGAAACCTAAGCCCCAGGGTCCGAATCCGGACCGAGGTCCGCCAATTGGTGACCCCTGTACTAGACCATTAAATTATGTTTATAAATTGATTCTACGTTATTGTATAGCTGGTTTAACTTGCAGAGAGAGAGAGAGAGAGAGAGAGAGAGAGAGAGATGGAGAAACAAGGTTAGATCGTTGACCGCGTTATCCTGATAGACCCTGTTGTCAATTTTCCTCTCCCCCCTTATCCCTATTAACATCTGGTGAAGAAATTCCGTCAACACAGGTGCGACCGAGAGAGTCGAGTACAGTTGTCTCATTCTAGAAATTTCTCGTAAAATTAAACCAGAGAGACTATAGTGACATTAAATTCTGAATAAATAAGACTTCATAAACTGAAGCTCATCACAAAACAATTTTTAAAACAGCAGTAGCGGATCAAACTAATTTTAATTCCACCCTAATAGACACTAAATTATTACAAAAAATCAGAACTGAGAAAAAGTCCGAAGAAAATAAGCAAGGAAAAAAGTATACCCTACCATGATATTTGATAGAATTTGAATATTGTGCCGATACATTTAAACCTTTTCTGACGTCACTGGCAAAAAAAGGCGAAAATCCGTGTTCTACTAATTAGACCACCTCTTTGGTGTAACAATATTTTTGACTATAATCAGAGTGGTCGATTATTCCATTTCTATGAAGCCACCTATAATTTTCCTTTTGTATAGGTTATGGAATGAGTTTCTGTCGCCCCCGTGAAGACAAATAATAATTAACTACTTCAAATGAAATGGACGAAAGTTAGAAATGTTTGCACTTGAATTATAATTATACCCTCAGCGAAAATAGAGGTTCAAATCAGGTCCGTTAATGCGAAACTTTGTTTATTTTCCCAAGAGAAATTACGCGTTATGTCTACCGGATAGTATTTATACAAGTTAATTCTCATACCTGGCATTGAACTTTGCTAAAATAGCTATCATCACCGTAACATTGAACTGATTACAATTTCCCGAGTTCACCGTATTTTGGGAGAGGCGTCTTTCACTACAACACACATTCATTCACACATGCTTCTGGAATTTCCGCGAAATTGTAATTGGGTAATTTTCAATGTTACACTCTTTATATCAAAGGCGAATATAAAAAAAAATGTTAAAGCATATATGTATTTACACTTTATCCATCCATAGTAATTCTGCCCAAGGGCAGGTCTTTCACTGCAATCATATCATTTTCATGCTATGGTTTACAGCTTTACTAGGGAATTATAGGTGTGGTAGCTTCCCGTTGCTTTCCACACCGGTGAAGACTGTTGATGATAATGATAAGGATGGTGATGATGGCCGGATGATTTTTTCGGAGACCGTTGGGCTCTAATCTTCCTGACATTTATCTTACAGGGGAAAGAAAACCCCCGAAAAGACCTCACCCAAAAGTCTGTCCCGACCGAGAATCGAACCTGTGTCCGCTGCGTGAAAAGGCAGCACGCTACCTCGAGACCACATCAGTGGACTTACACTTTATATCAATATAAAATATTTCCTGTTGATATTAGTAGATCTCGGGCTAAAAGGCCTTAGCCTATAACTGGTGTTTGACCCAGATGTTTCTCCCTCGGCTACGGAGGGCAGCTTCAACGGCGAGTTCTTCTAGGCGAGGGAGAAACGTCTGGGACAAACACCAGTTATGGACCACGGCCTTTAGCCGTGATGTTCGGCCGTGAAAGCCTGCATCTACAAATATATCCTGTGTTTCATTTGGATTCTAATATTGATCGTATAAATATTTACTCTTTATTTATAAAAAGTCCACCGCTGTGGTCTCGAGGTAGCGTGCTGCCTTGTCACGCAGCGAGCCCGGGTTCGATCCCCGGTCGGGGCAGTTTTTCTCGGTGAGGTTTTTATCGGGGTTTTTCCTCACCTGTAAGACACATGTCAGGAAAACTTTAAGGCCCAAACGGTCCCCGAAATCATATGGCCATCATCATCCTTATCATTATCATCATCGTCATCATCATTCTCCTCCTTCACCGGTGTGGAAAGCTACCATACCTACATTTCCCTAGTAAAGCTGCAAGCATAGCCCACGGGCAGAATTACTATGGATGGATGGATTTATAAAAAAAATTGCTTCTTTATTTACTTAAACGTTACTTTCTTTATTTGTTAATTAAGTTACCATTTATATGGATTTTATTTATTTGCTTGTTTACTTAATTGCTTATTAACTTATATATTTAGACCTACTTCATGTATTTATACTTATCCATCTATATATTTTAAGGGCTACACACGGTACGTGTATAATATGTATCCAAAATAATGCACACCATTTTATTGCAGGTATAGATTCCTCAAGTGCAAAGATAAAAAAATGTCAACCTGTGTCCGGTACTGCTAGGTTTATAAATGACAACGGTTTCTGTGGGTGGTTGTGTTGGTTAATTGGTTGAATGTTTGATTTGATTGTATGCATATTGACAGACATATATACAAAATCATATCAAATTGTTCCCCTTATAATCACGTAAGTTTTCAAATCTGATTTCGTCTTGGATTTTCATCCCTCCCTGAGAATACACATCTTAAATTATCTCAAAAACCTCTCACACTGTTTTCTTGCGGTCTGGAATTACACAATATTTTTATTAAAATCATAACACACTATCATAAAAACACCATAGTAAATCGAAGAGGACATAAATAAATATGAATGATGTTCACCCGAATGTGCATTATTCTTTGCTATAATCGGAGGTCGATTTTGTTCTTTTACGACACTCAGTGATATGATACTGGTTGTAACTCTGCCCGCGCAATTCACACACATATTTGTCGTTCAGGGTATGGAATGTCTTGTTCTTACATATTTTGTGGTGGAAGTCGAGTATGGCTAGTCTTGTAATGGTGTGCCTCTGCTCCTGATTCTCTTTGGTCCAGTTGCGATCGATTATTGCAGTCGTCCCATAGAAGTCGATGTCATCTCCGCTCTTTTCATTCTTCTCCGTTCTAGTGGTTTGTTGCTGGCTCCTGTAGATGGTAGGCTGAGTCTCAGATCTTATATTAAAAAGTTTTCTTGGCCAGCTCATATGCCAGCCTTGTTGGCGCATATTTTCCCACTCTGAGGGCAAATTTTATGAACCGTGCCCTTATTTTTTCAATGCGTTCTAAGTCACTGATTGTTAATTTTTCCCATATTAATTCGAGTCCATACATGATTATTGGGGATATTATCGTGTCGAAAAGTCAAGTGGCAGTAGTTAGTGATAAGGATGCAATATTCTTTATTCTATATGTCACTTTCGTGGCTTCCGCTATCCTTTCCTGTATGTGGTATCTGTCCTGCAGGGCGACCGCATAAGCCCGCTACTGTTTAACATAGCGACCGCAGACATTAGTGGAGATACTCGAAAGAAGAGGGCATAAATAAGACCCTAAATCGGCGAGAGGCGGGTTCAAACCTGTATCTCATACCACACTGCAAACTTAATACAATTTCTTCATCATATTACTGGAAACCTTCATTGTGTTTACAAGCTGTTTGTATCTTCTTCAAGAAGGACTTACTTGTTAATACGCTACGGCGATTGGTAGTTTTATTATGTGCTGTAATAGGCTATAATAACATGCTCTATCATTAGCCAATTATACGGTGTGACAGCTAATTTCTGGCAGTGATACCGGTCTAGTCGCAAGTGCGTTGTGATTTTATTTTTAAATTTAAATACATTTACGAGCATTGTCTCATAATATTAGTGTTGTGGCTTCAAGATCAATTTGTTGTGCTACGCAATATCATTTTGAGGCTGTGTATAAACTATTTTTTGGTGGCAAGTGTGTTCAGTGGATCGAGT
Source organism: Diploptera punctata (assembly GCA_030220185.1). Classification (NCBI taxonomy): domain Eukaryota; kingdom Metazoa; phylum Arthropoda; class Insecta; order Blattodea; family Blaberidae; genus Diploptera; species Diploptera punctata. The sequence continues at coordinate 3,357,387 of JASPKZ010009809.1, read as the reverse complement.
GCTTTGAACTATGTCTTGGTTCAAAACCAAGCATGGCATCTATGCGAGATCATTACGGGTCAATGGACTTTGGGGATGAGGATATCAGACTTCTCATACTTTTGGAATACTCTCTCAATAAATTTGAAAAAATCATTCTAAAAAAACATTGTATGAAGAAAAAGGTTAAACTATAAATATACATAAAACTGTTATTCTTCCAGTTACGGTTACTCATGCCTGACAGATCGAAGGTGATAAGCTAGACGGAAAAAGTACCTTGGTCGAAAGAGCGACGATGATTCACCGTAAAAATACAACCGTCAAGAAATGCGGACAAGATTTCCACTGGGGTAAAATTCTACGCAAGTAAAACATTAGTTCAGGATAAGGATGTATAGAGAGTTTATGTCTTCGCGGGTCATGAACCTACGGGTTCGATAGAGCCAGTTAGTGAGTGAATTAGTTATTCTTTCAGTTATATTTAATGGCAAAACAATGGTTCCCTACTCTAAGTAAGATTAAAGGTATTACGAGTATACCTACTTGAGAATAAAGAACTTAGGAAAAATTTTGAACCAAAGATAGAGGAACAGAGAAGTGAACGAAGAAGTCTACACAATAGTGAGCTACATGATTTTTATGGAAAATCAGATGAATTTAATAAGACTCTTAAGTCTCGTAGACTACAATAATCAGGACATAATATTGATAATAAATAATAATAATAATAATAATAATAATAATAATAATAATAGCTTTATTTTACCTGGCAGAGTTAAGGCCTTAAGGCCTTGTCTACCACTCAACCAGGTTTTAAAAAAATACAAAAAATAGTCTTACATTTAAATGAAAATAAACATAAACAATTACATGTTATAAATACAATACAATTAATGGTTATAATGTATTTTGATTTATTTTAGATTTAACGAATTTAATGTATATAATACGTACAAGATATATAAAAAACGAGAAAAAATTAATAATGACATGGTATAAATTTATATAAATAGAGAAAAATTAATTATTAGACAACAGGTAACTGTATAAGCGTGACTTAAAAATGCCAAGTGTGCGGCAACCCTTGATATCTTGAGGAAGGAAATTACAGGAGCAGGCAGAGGCTACTGTGAAGAAGAAGAATAAGAGGAAGTGCTACGAAGAGGGATTGTTAGCAGACTGTTATCTTGTGATCTAGTGTCAATATTGTGGTAAGAGGATAACTTCTCAAATCTGGTCGCCAGGTAACTAGGAGTGTAGGAATTCAGAAGCTTGAAAAGTAGTGAAAGAGAGTGCAATTTACGTCTATCAGTAAGACGGAGCCAAGAGAGGTTATTGAAGTGTTCGGAAATATTGCACGAATGGGGAATGAAAGAGGGGTAAGAAAACTTCTTGAAGGAAAAGTAGAAGGCCAAGATAGAGATGGATAAATAAAATCAATCATGATTTGAAGAAGGTGGATTATACAGCGGATGACTGGAAAACGCTAGCTCAGGATACAGATTTATCATGAGCTTATCGTAGCGTAGTGGTTAAGGCACTGAGCTACAAGCCGGAGGATCGAGGGTTCAAGTCCCGTTGGGGTCAGGATTTTTAAACTGACCCAAACCCTCTGGCGGCACTATGGCCCTGGGGTCGATTCAGCCTCTAACGGAAATGAGTACCAGACGCTTGTTCTGGGGGTAAAAGCGGCCGTCACGCAGGGCTGACAACCCGGCTGACGTAAAGTGCCGATTGTCTAGAAAAAGTGGGAGCCTTAACCCCAAGGGCCTCCGGGTCTGTTGTGGGATCACTTTACTTTACTTTACTTTACACAAATCTCCGGGGTCTACAATACCTGTGAGTCAGTTAGTTACTTCAAAAGTAAGTCTATTGCTTTTTTTTTATCCCATTGATTTTTACTGAATTATAAAATTTTGATTCATGGTTGAAATTCACTTAAGCATTCTCCTGAAAAAAAAAATCTTATCTGATTGGTCAGTTTATTGACTCAGGATCTTCTGTAAAAGAGTGTAAATACCATCATATAAGCTAAATGGTTCGCGATATTTATTGTTTCTCTGCGTAAATAGAGGAAAAGCATAACTGTGGTTTCCAGTTATAATAACAAAGAGCAGTGTGAAATATAGTGAATTATATTGCACGCAGGTATAGGTGTAATTACGTCAGCTTCCATTTGTGTGTGACACGTGCTGTGAAGCTCTAGTAATCCAAGAAACAAAGCAACCCTTACAATTAATTACTAAAATCGTTCTGAGTAACTTTGTATGTCAAGTCTATTTTCAGAGTTTCAAAATTTATTATTGCTATTTCGCACTAGTACACAAATGGAAATAAAATAATTTAACTGAACCACAGGCACTACAAACCAGACATAGTAATATAATAAAAAAAATTATTATTATTATTATTATATTCCTTTAATAGTTGAATGCAGGCTTTCACGGCCGGTAATCATGATGTTGAGTGATTCCGGGTTCTGTGGCCGTGGTCCATAGTTGGTGTTGATACCAGACGTTTCGCCCTCAACTGCGGAGGGCATCTTCAGTGGCGAGTGCTTCTAGGCGTGTTTCCTGGTCGGAAGCTCTACTTAGAGTGAACGCTGCGGGTGTTGTATTGATACTAGTGGTGGGAGCAGGGTGAGCGGGCGTGGCTCTTGCTGATTGGCTAATGGTCGTCTCCTTGCATCAACACTAGGGACAACAAGGAGACGACCATTAGCCAATCAGCAAGAGCCACGCCCGCTCACCCTGCTCCCACCACTAGTATCAATACAACACCCGCAGCGTTCACTCTAAGTAGAGCTTCCGACCAGGAAACACGCCTAGAAGCACTCGCCACTGAAGATGCCCTCCGCAGTTGAGGGCGAAACGTCTAGTATCAACACCAACTATGGACCACGGCCACAGAACCCGGAATCACTCAACATCATTATATTCTTTTGTTAGGAATATTGCACAAACAGTGTTTCTCCTTCAACCCGAAGTGATTTGTCGCCAGAGGTTCCTATCTAGAGCATCTTCTTCCCTCAAATCTCTAGCTTCCATATTTCTCCTCACTCCATCTAATAATAATAATAATAATAATAATAATAATACTTGCTTACTTACTCACTGGCACTATCGAACCCGTAGGTTCATGGCCACGCGGAAATAAGCTCTCCATACATCCCTATCCTGAGCTAATACTTTCCAATCATTCCCTGTATAATCTACTTCCCTCAAATCAAAGTTAATGTTATTCTCCCACTTCATTCTTGGTCTACGAACTGGGCGTTTTCCTTCTGGATTTCTTACAAGAAGCTTTCGTGCATGTCTTTCATTCCCAATAATAAATAATAATAATAATAATATTTTTGTTAGGAATATTCCATAATACAGCTATTGCTTTCCAATCATTCTCTGTATAATCTACTTCCCTCAAATCAAAGTCAATGTTATTCTCCCAATTTATTCTTGGTCTACCAACTGGGCGTTTTCCCTCTGGTTTTCCTACAAGAAGCTTCCATGTACGTCTATCATTCCTCATAATAATAATAATAATAATAATAATAATAATAATAATAATAATAATAATAATAATAATAATATGTAACGCGAATTTCCCTCCAGATTGTTCTAGTTTCAAATATTAACTAGACATTTCATTAAATCTAGATAATATAATTACAGGTCAGTAATTTGAGATAAAAATGTAATATAGAGAAACATAACGAGTTTGGACTTTAATTAATCAGAATTTTATTAGAAATCCAATGATCATATTACAGAATCGATTTTATTAATTATATAAAAGTTTATTTCCTCTTATTAAAAATTACTTAGAAAACGCATTTTGTTAAATTTAGGTTATGCCAACATAGTTGAAGCCAGAAAGTCTAGAAGTCATAGGGTATGACAAAGGTAGACCCAGATACCTGAATACAATAGATACCAAACCTTTGCTAATGAAAATGTGTCAGGACGTCTATTTGAAATGAGATTAAAATATCAGTCAAAATAATATTTATGAGTGACAAGGGAAACATCACTATGTCAGGATGAAGTTTCAAATATTAATTTAGATACTTATCGGTTAAAATATAATTAAGAACTACACATAAAAATTAATTTAATAAAAACTCAAAGGCCCAACTAGAAACAACTTGGCAACATTGTAGACAAGTGGCTCGAAAAGCCACACCTTTTTATATATCTGTAATATATGTGCTCATATATTTAAAACCAATAAGAAAAAAATGTATCCCTTCTCCTGTAGCGATCTGACGATCGAAAGAATACTGAGGTTTTCAAGAGATACCAAATTGAGACGCGTGCAGTAACAGAAGTCTCCAAACTAGCCAAGGGAGAACATAAAAATTTCATTGTAATCGCGAGAAGCCTCCCAGATATCAAAGGGGAAAACATAGATTAAATTACATTGCGGATATTTATCCATAACTTTTATATTATTATTTTAATAATAATAATTCTTCAGTATTCTAATGCAAAATCAGATGTTTTTCATTGTATCGAATAGAAGTATAGTGAATACGATTTAAATAAATCGAGTGATTTATAAACTACAATTATTGAAAATACTATTGCTGCCCGTACAGTTCCTTCGTTATTCCCTGAGATAAGTTTTCCTGATCGCTAATCGAACCCAACCTGACTAGACCGCGAGCATAAAATTCCCACATTACGGGGATTCCTTCTAATCAATCCTTGTATTAAACCCACATCCTGTGATAATCCATCACACTTTTATCCACTCCTAATTAACACTTTTTGTTCCAAATAACAATAATAATCCGATTGAGGGTCTTTCCACTTTTCAGCGGTTGCCCTTTTACCAGCCGGCTGCTGGCCCTTCACATCCACATGTGTCAATCACAGAGGTAGATGATCAACAGCCAGTGTAGGGGTGACATGTGGTTAGCATGTCGAGTCCACCAGCCGTTATAGCTGGTTCCTCGACCTGGAGCCGCTACTTATTTTAGCTACCCAATTGCCTCACGATGCTGGGTGGGCACCGGTCCCATACTGGCCGAAATACCATGAGAAAATTTCTTCCTCCATGGAGACTCGAACCAGCGCAAGTCCCGTAGCTCTGCGACAAGGCTTCCTACCTTAACCGCTCGGCTACGGCGCGGGACAATAATAATAATTTTATTTATTGTGGCAGAGTTGCGACCATAAGGCCTTTCCTTCAACTCGGCAACCACAAATTTACAAAGTACAGATTTACAATTTTATACAATATGCAAGTTAAAATATAGTTTACAGAAACAGAGATAATATAAGACCTGGAATACATACCGTCATTCTTTTTACTCTCTCTCTCGTTATCATATATTAACTTGTTTCCTTATAGGTATTTTTACACGCTCCACGCCACTTGGACATTGCAGGTATACGATCTGTTGGGAGGAGAGGATTTCTAACACACACATACCATCTTTGAACACTTACCGACACGGAGGGCATCCTTTATGAGTGATCAGCTCAATGCAGGGCCACTTCCGAAACAACACGAAACATTTAACACAAGACACGCCAATCACTTAATCAATCGTACCAAACAAGGCGAAAATAATATGGATGATGATTATTAAGGTCAAGTAATGGTCGGGGACCATTTGGACCTTAATATTTCATGACATGTTTTACAGGTGAGAAAAAATCCCGAAAAAGCTAATACAGGTACTTGTACCCCGATTCACAGCAGTGAACTTTTATATAATAATCTCAATTCGTGTCAAATTCATGCTTAGCCGTGGGAGCAGGTATGGTAGCCGAGAAAAACTCAAAGGAGGTATTTACCAATATGAAAAGACTGGACATAGAATGCTCAGTCTTCCAGGCAGAACTCCTTGGAATCCAAATGGCAATTGAATGGATTGAACTACAAAAAGATGTAACTCCAACATATGCTATCCACGCAGATTCACAAGCCGCTCTTCTAGCCATAGCCAATAGAAAAGCAACCAACCCTTTGGTGATCCAAATCAGAGAAAATCTAATCGTACTAAAAAAGACGAGTAAGATTGACCTCCACTGGGTTAAAGGTCACGCAGATCTTCGAGGGAATGAGAGAGCTGACTATCTGGCTAAAATAGCCGCTAGCTGCAAAACTACTATCGACTACGTTGCTGCTGCTACAACGTAGCAATAAAAACTGAAAAAAAATAAAAATAAGGTTGGACCCGCACTCATCGTTGCTTTTTCAAATAAACACAAACGGTAATTAAAACGTTTTCTGTTATTTATACAATTTTTTACACGGCAGCATTCATTATTGCAAAAAGAATAATATTATGAACCGATTCAAAGACAATAAATAATACACATTCGGTGAAGTTACTTTCCTTATAACGGTTACTTACTTACTCACTCACTGGCACTATCGAACCTGTAGGTTCATGGCCGCGCGGACATAAGCTCTCCATACATCCCTATTCCGCGCCAATGCTTTCCAATCATTTCCTGTATCATCTACGTCCCTCAAATCATGCTTAATGCTATTCTCCCACATCATTATTGGTTTCATTTCAACGATTATAATAAATTAAAATATGTTTTAATTGTAATGATAAATTAATAAAAAGTAGATAAACAATCAAATAAAGGCAACAAAAAGCATTTATTTCGTAAATTAGGCATTTATACTGTATTTAAAACGGCAGAAAAAGGCAACAAAAAACTGAGGCGTTTCAATCACAAATTTATAATTCGTACATACTCACTTTCAAATTGAATATAGATTTGACACATTAATAAGGTATTCGACCAGCCTCATGGGCTAGTAGTCAGCGTTTCTGACTACTGTTCATGATGTCCCAGGTTCGATTTCCGATCAAACCATAGGAATTTTCCCTTAAAGGGAATCATTCCTGTGGTTGTCCATAGTCTGGAAATTAGGTTACGTTTAGGTTAAGAACCCCTACATGGTATCTATACCTTGTCGTGGTGGAGTGGCTTGCGTGCTTATATGATCCCGGGAGCTATGACGGCGGCAGCATTCTGCCGATAGGGTTACCCATGCCGGACAGGTCGAAGGTGATAAGCCAAACGAAAAAAGTACCTTGGTCGAAAGAGTGACGATCTATCACTGTAATTATACAACCGTCAAGAAATGCGGGCATGGGATCAACTGGGATAAAATTTTCCGGAGTTGACGTCCCAACTCCTTTCAAAAAACATTAAACTGAAAATATATAAAACTATTATTCTACCAGTTATATTATATGGATGCGAAACATGGACTTTTACTTTAAGGGAGGAAAGGAGATTACGAGTATTGGAGAATAAAGTTCCTAGGAATTTGTTTGGACCAAAGAGAGATGAACAGACAGATGAATGGAGAAGACTGAATAACAATGAATTACACGGTCTTTATAGGAAGCCAGATATAATGCGAATGGTTAAGTCTCGTAGACTGCGATGGGCAGGACATGTGGCACGAATGGGGAATGAAAGACGTGCATGAAACTTCTTGGTAGGAAAATCAGAGGGAAAACTCCAGTTGGTAGAGCAAGAATGAGGTGGGAGAATAACCTTAACTATGATTTGAGGGAAGGGGAAGTAGATTATACAGGGAATGGTTGGAAAACATTAGCTCAGGATAGGGATGTATGGAGAGCTTATGTCAGCGCGGCCTTGAACCTACGGTTTCAATAGTGTCAGTGAGTTAGAGTTAGGTTAAGAACTCTCCTGGCATTTCATTATCATTTATCACCAGTCATATCATTGGGACAACGTAACTCCGCCTTCTAGGCGACCCAAATTCAGAAGTGGGTTACAATTAAGCCAATGTCAGGAAAGAACACCAGAAATGTCGAAATGACAACCTGGGGCATTGAATTAAAAATTGAGACATTCTGCCAAAGTTCCGGTCTCTGGTGATGACCTATGGATGTGAATCCAGAGCTATAATACACAGAACTAAACAAATTCATTAATTTATTGAGATGAGAATTTTGATGAAAATTACAAACAAAACAAGATTAAAAGTAAAAACTAAAAGTTTTAGGGAAGAAAGTGAAATAAAACTTCATGTAGATAAATGATAGAAAAACAAAATGGGATGAACACATCGATCACATAGGTGGAACAAGAACAAGCGTACGCGACAAACTGCAAGCTTAAAAGAAAGAAAGAAAATATAAACCGCAATAATTATAGCATTTCCTGAATGGGTATCTCATTTTTATCTATCGCATAGAATGGTATTAAATATTTGTAGTATAAATTGAAATGGGTTACTTTTAAAAATTCTAAAATAAGCTTTTAACAAATGTTATGTTCTATGCATGGTACTAATACCAAAAAGAACACAGACTAATTACGAAGGCAACCTCATTCGAAAACATAGTTCATTGGAGTTCAAGACATGGAGTTCTGCGTTTTAACGAACCGATCTATAGTTGAATACAGAGCCGTAGGCGATATAACATACACACAGATCAGTTACAATTACCATGAAACAAATACGCTATCCTGAATCTTCCATATAAAACAGCACTCATTACTGTGATTGTTTGTGCAGAGATTTCTTAGAGGCAGATATACATTACACTGAGCAAAAAAAAAAAAGAATTTTTTTTTTGTCTCAGAAAGAAGAAAATGTGATTCTGATAGTACTTTTTCTCCTGAATTCAAATATGATATCGGGGTTTCTCCATCGCGCAAGGTTTCCGAGAGAGACAGGCATTTATTATAATTTCAAACACTTTAATATTTTCTACACTCGTATCTACACAATATTCGAACATTTGGACTCGCCTAGAAAGTACGAAATGACGATTTTCTGCTATATTTAGCCTGTGGAGCATCCCTCTTGATGGTTCAACAATAATCGGCCAGCATGTTAGGATTCCATCTGCCTTTGTATCTCTTTTCCATAGCTGAAATCTCCTCATGAAAATGTTCCACTTCTCGTCGCTCAATGGACAAATGGAGGAAAAAACGTTTATTAAAAAAGCAATTATTAAATCCATTAATTGAAATTGAAATGAAAAAACTGTGATGGAGAAATTCCGAATACATATTTGAAAACACGATAAAAAACTGCATTTAGTACAACTATTGGTACTCATGAGACAAAAATCATGTTGACCAGTGTACCCTGATTAACTACTCCCTGAAAAAATTTACCGAACGAGTACGTTAACAATTGTATTGTGTGTCTTTACCCGTCCAACCCCATGTGGAGCAAGGGCTTTCACTTGCGGGAGTTATGTAACCTAACTAATTTAAATACACAGATGTCAGTGAATGACAGTGGTTAGCTCATCGCCTCAAAGATACATCTAGTTGAACGGGTTTCTTGGTTATTTTCGGGCCACGTTGTGGCACCAATATTTGGAACGGTATTCTTGGGGAATGAATTTCTTTCATTTAATATTCCCTCGTTCGTTCATTTAGTTGCACCGGCATGCATTTCTTTTTCAAGGGAGCTATTACTTTCACAATTTTGACGAGTAAAAAAATGTTGTTATTAAATAAAACATTCACTTCTTCTGTAAATTATTATTGAACAATATTTAGCAATAAAGATGAAACTTCATATTATTGTTTGACCATTTAATCTGATGACTATTGATTTAATATATCTTCAAATTGGCAGTATTCACAATTTTATTTTCAATTATATTATATATCTTAAATTCATTTTCTTTAATTATGTAAAACGTTTTCTCACTTGAATATTAATTTAATAATATTTAATTATTCTTTTGAAGTACTTTAATAGTCATATCAACTTTTTATATACCATTTTATTTATTATAAAAATTATGCCACTATTAAATTATTTCTTATATAATTTAAGTTCACTAGACACACGTAATTTTATTTTTGTTTTTCTTTTATTTATTTTAAGATAATTCAATTAATACACAAGTTATATAAACTTTTATTTGGAGAACATTCAATGGCGTCTATCATTATCATATTCTTGCAGCCATCTCTTTTTCTTCTGTGGAGCTTCCCACTTGATGGTCCAACAATAATTGGCCAGCATATTAGGATTCCAGTTGCCTTGATATCTCTTTTCCATAGCTGAAATCTCCTGATGAAAGTGTTCCCCGTGCTCATCGCTCACTGTGCCAAGATTTTCCGGGAAGAAATCTAGGTTTATTAAAAGAATTATTATTTATATCCATTAATTGAAATTGAAATAAAAAACTGTGGGTGATGGAGAAATTCCGAATACATATTTGAAAACACGATAAAAAACTGTATTAAGTACAACTACTGGTACTCATGAGACAAAAATGTTGGCCAGTGTTATCTGAAGGTTAATGGGGATTATTTACGTATGCATAACAAATATAGATAATAACGTTCCAAATGTACACAACACTTAGTTTGTGTTTAACTCGAGGAAGATAAAACACCGTTATAGAAGTAACATTACATGAGACTTTTTAAGTAAAATAATTACATTGCAAATACATAAATTTTATTAAAATCAATTAAGACAATATATTAAAATTAAAATTAATTCAAAACGCACACATTTTAGGCTCCTGAAATAAATTCAATTAACTACATACATACCTACCTACATACATACATACATGCATACATACATACATACATACATATGGACTTTATTAAACTAGGAGAGAACTCCAAAAGATTGGGATGGGCTGTATATGCGAAAAAGGGACTGAAAATCGCAAGAACGTGTGGAGAAAAAAAGGAGGAGGTACTCCTGAAATAAATTCAATTAACTACATACATACCTACATACATACATATATACATGCATACATACATACATACATACATACATACATACATACATACATACATACATACATACATACATACATACATACATACATACATACATACATACATACATACATACATACATACATACATACATACATACATACATACATACATACATACATACATACATACATACATACATACATACATACATACATAATATACATTACATACATACATAAGGACTTTATTAAACTAGGAGAGAACTCCAAAAGATTGGGATGGGCTGTATATGGAAAAAAAGGGACTGAAAATTGCAAGAACGTGTGGAGAAAAATAAGGAGGAGGTACTTAGATATAAGGGGCACGCCGTAGCGTAGTGTGTTAAGGCACTGAGCTACAAGCCGGAGGGTCGAGGGTTCAAGTCCCGTTGGGGTCAGGATTTTTAAACTGACCCAAACCCTCTGGCGGCACTATGGCCCTGGGGTCGACTCAGCCTCTAACGGAAATGAGTACCAGACGCTTGTTCTGGGGGTAAAGGCGGCCGTCACGCAGGGCTGACAACCCGGCTGACATAAGTGCCGATTGTATAGAAAAAGTGGGAGCCTTAACCTCCTACTACCCCAAGGGCCTCCTGAGGCCTGTTGTGGGATCACTTTACTTTTTTTTACTTAGATATAAACCAACAAGATACTTTCGCCGAATATACAGGAAAACGCTCACTGTTTTTACAAAGGGACCTAAAACACGTCTGGGGAAAAGAATCGTATATACTCAACCTAGGATTTAAGGAGAGATCAGGGCTTGTTTGGTTTAGGCTAGGGGCATGGAAATTTTTAAAAATTAGCGGCGACGATCACGATATGCGAATATGTCCAATGTGCGGGAACTTTGAAGATGAGATACATATATTAGGAAAGTGTAATGATTTAGAATATTGGAGATGTCAGTTATTACCGGAAAGATTTCTAAATTCAAATCGGGAAAGATTGGCATGCTACGAGTTTATTGGTAAATCCAGAAAATTGGATAAACCTCGGTAAATTTCTGGAAAAAACGCGGAAAATAAGGACAACACTCATTCATGAATAAATATATGTTATCAAAATCCACTTAATTAATTCTTAACAATTATATATAAATTAATTAGTGTATAACGCTATTGTGTTATTATTTAATTGTAATATTATTGTGTTTTCTTTATGTAATTGTAATGCTAATGTTTTTTTAGTGTATAATGCTATTGTGTTATTATTTAATTATAATATTATTGTGTTTTCTTTAAGTAATTGTAATGTTATTGCTTTTTTTGTTGTTTATTTTTCTTTACACTAGTACGAATTATTACTTTATTGTAACTGACTGTCAACAGCACGCACGGCTTACTGCCCGTGTGACCCATATTTGTAAATAATATTGTAAATATCTTACTTTTTGTCTAATAAAGTTCTACTACTACAAAAACTAGAAGTAAGATACATACAATGTTATTTACAAATATGGATCGCGCGGGCAGTAAGCCGTACATGCTGTTGACAGTCCGTTACAATAAGTTGATGTTTGGTAATAATATACTTAAAACAAAACAAAAAACACACAATAATATTACAATTACATTATACATTAACTTAGTTATGTAGAATTATTACAAATTAATGGTATTGCAATTTGTTAACATATTTATTTATTCCTGAATAAGTGTTGTTCTTATTTTCCGCGTTTTGTCCAGAAATCTACCCAAGTTTATCCAATTTTCTGGGTTTACCAGTAACTCGTAGCATGCCAATCTTCCACGATTTGAATTATAGAAATCTTTCCGGTAATAACTGATGCCTCGAATATTCTAAATCGTTACATTTCCTAATATATGCATCTCGTCTTCAAAGCTTCCGCACATTGGACATATTCGCATATCGTGATCGTGGCTAACTTTAAAAAAATTCCATGCCCCTAACCTGAACCAAGCAAGCCCTGATCTCTCTTTAAATCTAGATTGAGAATATGAGATTCTTTTCCCCAAACGTGTTTTAGGTCTCTTTGTAAAAACAGTGATCGTTTTCCGCACATTTGGCAAAATTGAGTCAATATCAATTAACTAACTAACTCACTGGCACTATGGTACCCGTAGGTTCATACCTCGCGGACATAAGCTCTCCATATATCCCTATCCTGAGCTAATGTTTTCCAATCATTCCCTTATAATCGACTTCCCTCAAATCATAGTTAATATTATTCTCCCACCTCATTCTTGGCCTACCAACTGGGCGTTTTCCCTCCGGTTTTCCTACAAGAAGCTTCCATGTATGTCTTTCACTCCTCATTTGTACCACATGTCCTACCCATCGCAGTCTACGAGACTTAACTGTTCTCATTATATCTGGCTTCATATAAAGACCATGTACTTCATTTTTATGCAATCTTCTCCATTCACCTGTCTGTTCATCTCTCTTTGGTCCAAATGATTTCCTAAGAACTTTATCCTCAAATACTCGTAATCTCCTTTTCTCCCTTAATCCATGTTTCGAATAAATTCAATTAAAGTAATTAATTTTACAAAAAATACGAAATAGATATATTAAATTAACAACCTAAGACATTTAGAAAATCATTTTAAATATCCAATTATATTAAAAGAACGACACATTTTATCCAATCACATTTTTTTAAATACATTTTTAATTTGCATTGATAACAATGTTAAAATTGCTCCCTACCATAGCAGACTATATACCCCGGATTGTGCCATTGTTGCCAAACTGATCACGTTTAACATAATATTAACGATATGAATTCAGACGATGGGATATTAATTAACTAAATTCAAAATCAGCTGTGGAAAACAAAGCTGTTAACTAGATGTTAAAAAATAGAATTACTAAATCTGAATACAATGCACCATTTATATGGAATATTACACCTGGTATTACGACAAATTACAGGAAATTTTATGTACTTAGTTTCAACATTTCTATAATTAATATCGTACGCTACTAAGAAAATTGTTAAACCTATATCTTAATGGGTCCCATTAGAGTCCAATTTTTGAGATTATACAGAATGTTGACTCTATAACTTCAAATTGTTTATAGATTTAGATATATATCATTATATATATATATATATATATATATATATATATGACATTACATTAATATAAGTTAATTATAACATTTTTCCCTATCATAAAGGTAAATTCTTAGTTTAATATTCCTCAATAAACGGTTTTACTCTGGCTTTTTTAAAATTCAACTGATTTATAATAGCAATACAGTCCACCTCTGTGGTCTCGAGGTAGCATGCTGCCTTATCACGCAGCGGGCCCGGGTTCGATCCCAGGACGGGACAGTTTTTCTGGGTGAGGTTTTTTATCGGGGTTTTTCCTAACCTGTAAGACAAACGTCAGGAAAACGTTAAGGCCCAAACGGTCCCCGAAATCATATGGCCATCGCAATCATCATCATTCATATTCATCTTAGTATAAGCTTAGGATTAGGGACTCTCCTGGCGCACCACTATCATCACTCATCATATCATCGGGGCAACGTAACCAAGCCTTCCAGGCGCCCCAACCTCAGAATTGGGTTACACGTACGCCATGCCAGGAGAGAATACCAGGAATGTCGAAAGACAACCTAGGGCATTTGCAAAAAAATAAAATAAAATAACAGCAATACACTATTATGAAGTATGGAATTCTAAGTTGGCTTGCTCATTAAAAAATATTAATTTTGTTAACCAATGCTGTTTTTATTCAAGAAATATAATTTTCAAAGAAGCATGTCTGGTTTTATATTACCAATGAGCTGTATGATTGTTCATTGTGTGCAATCGTGTTTTTTTCTACGTGTTAATTGATTTATAGTTTTTAATACACAATGTTCCGGGAAACATTCCGTGGTTACAACCCATGCGTAGAATGACTGCATTTTGTTCGATACCAGCTATTGATTACATTGGGTCTGGCCTTATGATTCAGGATGGCTGAGGAGAGTCCTACAGTATTTGAAAAACTATCTACTATTTACCCTGAGGGAAGTAGGAAAAAGAGGGCGACTGTTACTAAGATGTTTAGAATAGAATAACTTCTCAAGAAGCTTGGTATTAGAGGATTTCTCCATTATTCCACGAATTGTCTTGGCTACATCTAAAAGAGAGAAGAAAATCGCATTGTCTAATTCTCTTATTTAAGATCCTACATACCTCGATTCCCAAGTATTTATCATCTCGTTTCCAGTATATATCCTCAAACCGTAACTTAAACACAAGATCACAACATAGTCTCTTGCTTAATATACCGCAACATAGGACATCACATCACTCCATGTCATATACTATCTTCACTTCTCGCAACTGGAATTCCCTACACAAGAAATAAGGGGCTGCCGGACATTGGCAACTTTAAAACAAACCTAAATTTACATTTGCTCTAACCTCGACTTCATCATTACCCAGTGTAAGGTATATATATATTAATTGGTGTTTCTCTTATAATTTATCATGTTCATACTATTATTGTTATAATTATTATTTTATTCTTCTTCTTCCTTCCAAGTATTAGGCCAAGGCCTGTTACGATCCTATAGAAAATTTTCCCTCCAGCGTTTGAGGGAAATTTTCATGTAAGACTTGAAAGCATAATAATAGTCCCTTCGATTGGTTGCTGGCCAAAGGAAGGCAAGACCAGTGATGGGGTTGCCATCTTATAGCCTCTGGTCAGGCTTATTATTATCATCTTATTATATTATTATTATCATTATTATATTATTATTATCATTATTATATTATTATTATTATTATCATCGTAAGTATTATTATTGTTATTATCGTATAAAATGTTGTTTGTACAAGAAATTTAGATTGCTACATTTAATGTATCTTTAACTGTTTATAATTAGTATAGTGACTCTTACTTTAAGGGAGGAAAGGAGATTACGAGTATTTGAGAATAAAGTTCTTAGGAAAATTTTTGGACCAAAGAGAGATGAACAGACAGGTGAATGGAGAAGACTACATAACAATGAACTACATGGTCTTTATAGGAAGCCAGATATAATAAGAACAGTTAAGTCCCGTAGACTGCGATGGGCAGGACATGTTGCGCGTATGGGGAATGAAAGACTTGCATGGAAACTTCTTGTAGGAAAGCCAGAAGGAAAACGCCCAGTTGGTCGACCAAGAATGAGGTGGGAGAACAACATTAACTATGATTTGAGGGAAGTAGATTATACAGGGAATGATTGGAAAGCATTAGCTCAGGATAGGGATGTATGGAGAGCTTATGTCCGTGCGGCCATGAATCTACGGGTTCGATAGTGCCAGTGAGTAAGTAAGTAAGTATATATATATATTTGTCAAATATGTATTTGTATTTGTGCTGGTTGAGTGGAAGAGAAGGCCTTATGGCTTTAACTCTGCCAGAATAAGTAAAACATTATTATTATTATTTTTATTATTATTATTATTATTATTATTATTATTATTATTATTATTATTATTATTATTATTCGTAAGCTGACCACCGTGGACACCGACAGCGCTTGCCCAAAGCGTGTCCGACTTCATCCCAACCCTCAACTTTTAGTATTTACCATAATCACAGATAGCGAAGTAAGAACATTCCAAGTTATTCCTCTTTTTTAAACGCTAAGTGACCCTGTCTTATATTATTGGGAACTTGTGCGAGATGATTTGGAAAATTTCGGCGAAATTTTCGTCTTGTTACAGCATACGATACTTTGTTTTGATGTACTTTTCCATAGATACATACTTTCATAAAATAATATATTCCACAGTCATTACACACGCATGCACATATAAACACACACACAACAAACAATTCCAATAATTATATTTGGATATTTGTTGTAAGGAATATAAATCGGCAGTGAAATAACTGATATAATGACTTTTGAATTAATTATTTCGTGAAATAATTATAGGAGAAACAAGTTTCATAGTTCTCTGCCCAAGGTCAGACCATTCACTATAAAGTCAACATTCTCTGACTTATATTTATATATTTACTTATTTTTACTATCTCCATAATACCAATTTACCGTCTCGTCGTCTATCAACTTATATAATTTTCCCCTTACGTTTATTCAAACCACCATTCCTTCAAGTAAGCAATTACATAATTTATTGACTTAAGCATTCACGGCCCTTGTAGAAGAGTTCCGGGCTGTTGGCAGTAGTCTTGAGGCTTGTAGTTCCCCGACGTTTCGCCAGAGACTGCATCCGGCATCCTCAAGGGTTGTCTTGAGACTGGTAATTTTGTCGACTACCACGTCGCGGATAAATGTATAAATAGGGCAGCTAGTGGACAAAATTCCCCGTCTCAAGACAACCCTTGAGGATGCCGGACGCAGTCTCTGGCGAAACGTCGGGGAACTACAAGCCTCAAGACCACGGCTAACAGCCCGGAAATCTTCTACAAGATCATCATAATTACATAATTTATTTTTGTCATGATTTAGCTACTTAATTTCCCTTCTCTTTACCATGTCTACATAGTTCTTATTTCAACAAATCCTTTTAGTAGTAAGTTATACTTATTTTCTGTTCATTTCACATGTTTAAATCTTCTCCATATCAATTACTTCCAGTCTTCTCATCCTCAAGGCAAGAATTGTAGAGACTATGGCCAAGACTGCTCACCAAGGTTTGACCATACTACTAATCAACATCTGTCATGATTACTACAGTAATACTACTACTAAGAGGAAGTAGAGACTATGCATCGCCCACTGAGCTGCATACTGGAACTAATTAAGGCTCATTAGTAGTCGAATTATACGTGTTATCAGTAAGGGTTTCAACCATTTAATTATTGCGTATTTGAAGGCGTCGTCGGTGATCAGCCGTAAGACGATATATGGTAGAAATTCGATGATCAGGACATCCGAAACCACACTTGTCGATCAAGCAGAGAGTCAGTAAGTCGACGGTGTGGAATGAGCCACATTATTCTACGCGTAGCTGTATCACATCATTAATTTTATGGGACCATCAGGAGAGCTGGGGGAATATGTCTCGGTGAACAGGAGGTTGCTATAGCATATGTCCTGTATTGTGAACAATTGGATTTGTGTGATTTATAATAAAATTATATATGTCTATCACTTGTTCAACTGCAGTGGCAATATATGAAATTTGTGCTAGGTTGTGCAGTTCAGCGATCCTCGTGTACATCGGGACAGAAACGATAATTTTGAGACATTTATTGTGCATAATCTGAACGTTCTTTTTATGACAAGTAGTGAATGTACACCAGGCTTCACAATCACACAGCAACGTGCTGCGGATCACAGCTTTATACAATTTAAACTTGATTCTAGATGACAATGTAGGAGACTTAAAAAATGGATATAGTAAGGCAATTGCTGCGTTATATTTTTTAATAAGGTTCTGAACATGAATTTTGAACGGAAGCTTGGAATCCAAACGGATTCCCAGATACATGACTGAAGACCTCAGACGCAACTAATGAACTCCCAAGGTGAATGGGGCGGGAGACCGTCTGTGGGATTATGTGAACATGATGGCTTTTTCACATTTACTTTAATATTCGACAGACGTAACCAGGTTTGGATATTTTTAAGGGTAGTTTGGCTGATGTGGATGCGACAAGGCAGAGTAGTCTTATGATACAAACACGTATCATCAGTGAAGGAATCTATATGCATATAGGGAAAGGATGGAAATCTGACACTTAAGTGTATAGGAGAGGTGAGAGAATTGCTACTTGTGGAACTCCCGCCAAGAGTGGCTCGGATGAATACCCATTAACCGACACATAAAATTGTCTGTTACTGAGGTATTTTGAGATGAGTTGAATTAAGTGTTGAATTTGATTAATTTATAGATCAATAAATTTATCCAAGTCGTATGGAAGGTTTTCTCAATGTCAAGGAATATTATCCAAAGTACATCTCTTAGAGTTAAATCCCGTGGCAATATGGCCAATCAGTCAAGCTAGCTGAAGGGGAGTGCTGTATGATTTTCTCAAACCAAACTGATCATTAAGTATAAGTGCTCTTTTTAAGACTTTAATTTTGAGATCTGCCAAAATAAGTTTCTCCAGTATTTTGTTCAGCACTGGTAGAAGACTAATTGGGCACAGGTTGTCTGGTCGGGTAGGACCGTTTCCTGGTTTCGGGATAATGACTGTCTATGCTTTCTTCCACTCTTTAGGGAAATAAAGGAATTGATAGCAAAGTTTCATTATTGTAGGAATAGGAGAAGGACTTTCAGCGGGAGGTTTTGAGCACCAGTTACTGATACTACAGCATAACTATAGCGCTATCCCTGCAAAATACTTTACTGGCCTCTTCTTAATTATCTTTCTCATAAGTCCACATAAATGCTTATTCACTTGTTAAAATCTTATTTACACCTAATCAGTGCTATTCATTATTTGACTTCTTACAAGTATCTTAATTATTGCTTACAGTAAATTTCAGTATTTTAAATTGTCTACTTCTTCAATGGAATGCAAATACAATGATACAAGGTAACTTCCTTCCGGATGATGATAGTAACGGAATTATAAAATAACAAAGTTTAAGTATACATAATTAGGAAATATTATAAAGGAAAGAAAATATACTCGCTGTAATCTAATAATTTCAGGAACAATGGAACGTTGGGCTGGTAGAGTTGCTGTGGTAACAGGAGCCAGTGCTGGCATTGGAGCAGCAATAGCTGTGGATCTAGTCAAACATGGAATGAAAGTTGTGGGAATTGCAAGACGTCCCGAAAGGGTAGAAGTAAGTTTTTTTTAAAAGTTCATTCAAAACTAATTATTTAATCAACTGCATAATTTCGAGAAGTCGTTAAAACAAAGTGGAAGACAACAATGTGTACACATCACTATAGCCACATTATCACATTCCAAATCACCTTCGCATTCACGCAGTACATTATCAAAAGCCACGCTAATTGCATTTTCAAATGATGATTTAGGTATGTCAATGTCATAACTTGGTTTTCGCCAAACATATTGCACCATAAGCTTATACGTAGGTACAGCAAGTTGATATTAAATCGCAGGGTGAAGCTTCATAATAAAATAACGATCATATATCTTCACTTGTCCTTTAACACATTGTAGTCCTACAAAATCAGCAATCCTTCTGATACAGAGCTTATATTGCCGAAATAAATAATATCAAATGAATGACAATATTCTATCGGTTCGATGGCAATTAATTGTTTACATACTTTCTTTTCCTGGTGAGTGGAAGAGAAGGCCAAATGGCCATAACTCCACCAGGCAAAATAAATATATTCTATCACATCTTCAGCAAAACATCTTTGTTTGTAAAACTTGCATCTAGAAGGGTACGATCTGTATGACATGACCAGGAATCACACAACAATAGGCTCTTTACACATGTTACAGTTAGCCAAGGACTGAAGTTAAAAAACATCCATGTGTTCTTAAGTGATTTTTACACTTTTTCTTGCCTCCACGTGAATGTTCGTCGACATGTTGTTTCAAGTTCTTTGCAATATTTGCGCCGAAAGTGCCTTGCGTCTCTTGAAAACTGACGTACAACTTGTTTGCTAGTCTGCTGTTATTGATAAAGTCTCATCAATTTTGTAGCTGTGGGATGAGCTATGTACTGACTGCAACACAGTAGCTGTAGTTTTCTCTCCTCTGAGGAACAGTGTTGATGCTGAAGACATTTCATACTGGAATTGACTCTGGTCGCTGTTCCAAACATTACCTTCGCCACTCCCTCCTCTGTTATAAACATGTTCACTTCCTCCTCAAACTCTTGTACCTTCTGACGTATACTATTATCGTTTTCTATGTCCTTACGTGTGACAAATGTAGTAATATCCTGGATCAAATGCCATATTCAGCCTTGAGATGGTCGATAAAGGAAATGGAAGCTTTGAAATTGTCCAAACTAACCATTTTAGCCGCATCTAGTACCCACATGTGCATATGCTGTGGATCCATACCTCCTTGCACTATAAAATTTCAATAATACATGCTCTTTTGTAGTTTATAATTGAGACAGTTTGTTTCCTTTGAAACTTTGAAACGAGCTCCTGCTCGCTATTTGGTAGGCACTTAATTTAGAATTAATGAGCAATCTAATTTACTTTTAATGCACTTCATTAGTTTGCTATGGGAACTGAAGCCACGATTGTAATAGTCTCCGTAAATGCTATCTAGTACGTTGCCATCAATATCTTCTAATACTCTGGACCTCGACGTTTTGGATGGAGACAGGTAGTTCTCACTTTGACGGGACTGTTCCTGCTACTCTGGAGGTGAACGATGTGTTCTGCTTGAACAGCTTCCTTCACGTTCTGGTTGATCCTATCATTCAAGATTAATATATCTATCCAGCGTAACGTCGTGTATTTCTGTGTTATCCTCATTTTATTTCTCAATTATTATGTTATATAATATATCCGCGAACTCCATATTCTCGTCCCCAATGTCATTTCCATTTTCACCACCTTAAAACTTTGTCCCTAATATTGGACCACATTCATAGGATTAATTATCTTCATGATATCACTGCAGTGTACACAGTTTACACAGGAACCCGCTTGCGAACACTGCAAGAGACAAATACATACTGCATCTATAACATTCACGGAACTGGAGCACTGGTTAGCACAGCTACAATATGCCACCATCTAACGGCATGGAAATGACACAGATCACTGTTGTTATTGTAGGCATGTTTTATTTATTTTTATTTATTTATTTAGCCTGGTGGAGTTAAGGCCATGTGGCTTTCTCTTCCACTCACCAGGGCAAACATATATTACATCAGAATATAACAATCACAATGAACTCTAATATTAAATACTAAATAAAAATTTGATCAAAAATATGATATCTATTATATTACGATCTATAATGCAACTAGTTAATGTTAGTTAAAATTAAAACTAAAACTAATAATAAAGTGTATACAAGCAAGACATATTAAATTGTCCCTGTCTAATGTTTATAAAAATCAAAGAAAAATAATGAGATATAGAAAACTAATTTACGTTTGTACATATTTAAAACAAAACAAAAGAAAATATTTGTTAATCTTAATATTATTTTCATAGATCATTAAATTTATTAATTGTTTAAAGAATACTATCAGTGAGGTGTATAAGTTAGTTTGTTATTAAATAATTCTTTAATTTGTCTTTGAAGGATGTTATAGTTTGACAGTCTCTGACATAGGTCGGAAGGGAATTCCATGTTTTGGTAAGTGAGACCGTAAAATATAATGAATAATATACAGTGTGATGAGGAGGGATATAAAGGACAATGTGCTGATGGGATCGAGTGTCAAGAGTATGTGTGTCGGATAGTCTGATGAAGCGGCGTGATAAATAATTAGGCGATGATGTGTGAAGGATTTTATATAAAGAAGGGATAGGGAATGAACAGTTCTACGATCTCTTAGACAAAGCCACGATAATTGTTCCAGGGACGGTGTATCATGGTCAAATATGCGAATACCACAAATAAAACGTGCACAAGAATTATGAACACGTTGAAGTCTTTGAGTGTAAATAAAATTTAAGTCTGTAAAAAGAGTGTCATAATAATCAAAATGGGGCATTGCAAGTGTTTCTACTAACATTTTCCTAAGAGCGAATGGCAGACAATTTCTTACGCGATTTATGAATGTATTATTGAGAAGACTGTTTTGCATGTATGGTTTATTTGTGTATTCTAATTTAAGTTGTTGTCAATAAATACTCCTAGAATTTTTACTATTCGTGCAGATCCGATCGTTCGGGGTCAAAGGTGTCCCTTGTGAGAACAATTTCAATATTACCTTTTAATAACATAGAATTTAATTTTAAAATTGTATGTTTTAATTATACCTATATTAAATGGTTAATTCTATAGAGGGGAAGAGAAGGGCTCATAATTTCAACCTACAGGTAAAAAAATCTAATATAATTGAAAACTGGGTATCAAACCCTTGCTTCTAGCAATATTGTAGATAACATTTACAGGTAATTGTGAACATTTAATATTACACAGGAATTGAAAAAGAGTTTGAAGGGAGCGCCTGGAACTCTTTACGCATTTAAAGCTGACGTATCAAAACAAATAGATGTGGAAGCAGCTTTTGCTTGGATCAAGAACAATTTGGGAGGTGTGGATGTTCTAGTAAACAATGCTGGGATAGCTGGAAAAAGTACACTTCATGGTATGTTGGATTATTTATTTGAAACTGTGTACATAATACTATAAGCTATAAGTATTTTACAAAAAAGTTAAAGAAATTATTAGTTTTATTTTTTTCAATTAAACTTTTAAATATCTTTGATAATATCTATATGATGATATGCTTAAAATGTTTATATTTAATTTGAGTAAATTGTAGAACACAAAACTTTTCAAGAAATTTGAGGCCAACCGGAACCTTTATAGATATTATAATAATTACACATATATTATAGGAACATTTTACGTTACCTTCCCCACAATTAATGCACTGAGCTTTCACAGCAATGTTGTCAATGTTATCAATTTCTGGGCCAGTGTTTCATTAAGAAAAGGTAATCAATTTAAAAAGACCGCTATTTTATATAAACAATAATTATTATATAGCTCAAGGGTCACTACTTAGACGTAGCGGGCCAGGATTCGATCCTGCTTCTGACATGTTTAACGCCTATGTAGCCCCTAAATACAATCTGCACACCGTATTCATCCATGTCTTATTTGCCTTATTTATTAGAATGCAGAATGTATCGTATACTAAAATATTATTTGAAAAAAATGTATAGTTATATGGAATATGGGGAGCAGTCGGGATTTAAAACAGGTCGTTCCACAATCGAAAATTTATTTTGCATGACTCAGGTAATAGAAAATAAAATGCAATATGGACAACATTTGCATGTACTATTTGTAGATCTTGAGAAGCGTACGACAATGTCCTATAGAAAAACTATGGATTGCTTTCAAAAACATATGGGAAATATGTAATAATTAAAGTTATACAAAAGTTGTATGATAATTGCATATCTAAAATTAAAACTGGCAATAAATTGTCACATGGTTTTATAGTAAATAAATATCTATGTCAAGATTGTTGTCTATCACCGACTCTGTTTAAAATATATGTACATGAAATTTTGAAGATGTCGAGGAAAAAATATTCAAGCATTGGAATTCCTATTTTAAACAATAAAACTTTTTACAACTTATATTCTGCAGATGACGAATTACCAATTGCACAAGATTACGATGATTTAGAATATCCACCCATAATAATTCTGCCCGAAGGCAGATCTTTCACTGCAATCATAGTATTTCCATGCTATGCTTTGCAACTTTACTAGGGAATTATAGGTGTGGTAGCTTCCCGTTGCTTTCCACACCGGTGAAGTATGATGATGATAATGATAATGATGATGATGATAGCCGGATAATTTTCGGGACAGTTGGGCCCTAAGCTTCCTGACATTTGTCTTACAGGTGAGGAAAAACCCCGAAAAACCTCACCCAGGAGTCTGTCCCGACCGGGGATCCAACCCGAGCCCTCTGCCTGACAAGGTAGCACATTTATAGTATATGAGTAGAAAATTAATAAATGGGGAATAATTTTGTACATGAAGAACACAAAATATTTATCAGTTGTTGAACCAGAACAAAGTTTAATTTTGAAGACTGGAGAAACAATAAAATCTTCTAGTTAGATCTCATATTTAGGAATTAAAAAAATAAAAATTATGAAGAGTAAATAAGAAATAAAAATAACAAAGGAAAATTTGGAATTGCTTGTCTCACACTTTTATTTAGATTATATCAGTATTTTCAGGTTTGCTTCAAGATGCATAAACATACTTAATTGTATCACTTCAAACACCTTTAGTGACTTGATTCTACCAGTGAATCACATATGCTTGTATTAATATTCTTCTGCAAGCAATTTATATTATGTGGAATGAGTAATGAAATTACGTTTTATGGTGTAATGGTCAGGAATAATGAAATCCTAATCCAATATATGTCTTAACTTAGGGTGTACATAAAAATTGTCCAAATAGTCGATATCGAGAGAACCTCCCGAATCCGAGTCCCAAATGAGTCTATAACCCAACTAGGTTGGTGGATTTTTTTAAAGACAAATTTTTTATTTTTGTTTTATTTCTGGAGTATTATTAATCTATGAGTTTTTACTATAACGGCGCTTGATTGTGTTGGTGAGATAAATGATTGGTTTTATTAAGATGGACCTGTGGATACTTGGAAGAAAATACTTGATCTTAATGTCTTGGGTTTGAGCATGTGCACCAAGGAAGCCCTTCAGTCTATGCATGAGAGAGGAGTTGATGATGGTCACATAATTCATATAAGCAGGTAGGTTCAGGAAAATTATATATCTCAGCCAATGTCTTTTCATTGGATTTCTAGGAAACCGAGAAGGAAAAATGTAACAGGAATTATTTCATGGTAAATATACATGAATAATTCTATTACATTTAATTAAAGTAAATGTATATTAATAATAATCTTACAGCATAAATAAGATCTCAAATAATAGAGATGCATTTGACATATGAAAATAATAATAAAATTACTAGGATAATGAAAATAATCATAAATAATTATTCCCATTATAATTTAATTACAAGGAAAATATCAAAATTTTATAAATTATATAAAGACATAATTTGGGAGATCCACATTATTATAGCATTTTAAAAAAATTAGAAAAAAGAGCAAATTCACTAAAAAAACAAACTGCAGTTATATATTTGTTAGGAAGAATCTTGACCAGACGCATGGGCTAGCGGTCAGGGTTCATGAGGTTCCGGCTTCGATACCCGGTCAGACCATAGGAATTCTTGCTTGAAGGGGAATTCTGTGGTTGTCCATGGTTTGGAATTTAGGTTACGTTTAGGTTAAGGACTCTCCTGGCGCTTCATTAACAATTATTATTCATAATATCACCGGGGCAACGTAACTTCTCCTTCCAGGTGCCGGAACCTAAGAAATGGATTGCAATTCCGTCAATAGCATGGGATAAAGCCAGAAATATCATAAAAGATAACCTGGTGGCATAGGACGAAAAAAAGTTTTGCTGTAAGCAATTTTTCATTATTCTTATAATTAATAGCATTATGGTAATCACGGGGTTTATGGCCTGATTTACGAGCAAATCGTATGTACGCTTGCTCGCCGCCAGCATGAATGATTGTTATTTTGTAAATTGGAGTTAAAAAATGCTTAAAGTATATCATCACTCCAGACATATAATGTTGAGTGGGAGGAATGAATGTATGTTTCATATATTAGGATGATTTTTTTGCCTGTACTGTTTTATTCCAAGTAGATATTATGCATTTCTGTCTGCACTTTATTATGATCTGTTCTATTAAGACTTTCTATTCTTAATTTTTAATCCAAGTGTCTTAGGTATCTAACGTGAAGTATACCATAAAATTATTGACGATTGTAATTAAACTAAACTATTTTCAAAGTTGGTCTCCCTTTTTATATAAAGTAAAAACCATTTATTGTACGATGAACGACTTCTTCATTAAACCAATCCAATGCGGTATTATTGTAGCCTCACTATGATGGTTGTCCAGCGGCTCGCTTTGTTTTTCCGCAGCTGTTGTATATAATTAAATTCAAAGATGCCGACTACCGTCACTATAATAATTTCTCATGTTAATCACTGTGGCGGCCCCCTCTTTTATATAAACGGACAACCATCATAGTGAGGCGATAATACTACTTCTCTTGACGTCGTGGGTCTATAATCATGTGGCGTAGGAAAGATGCGGATCGGCCTGAATCAATGCTTTCTAATTTATGTTCTATCCTGCGTACAGTACTTAATGATAAACGAATTGCCTCTGGTACTTTTTCCTGAACAGATTTCAGTTTAATAGGAGCTCCAATTCTTAACTTGAACTTATTAACAATTGAAAGTATTTCATGAGATTGGTTGCGTACAACTTTGCCTTTTAGTTTACTTGGAATAGGCGTCATTTTAAAACTTTGGTATATTTTATATTCCGCTGCTACAACAGAACCACGCTTCACTTTCGCGACCCGTAACCAACCACTGCAAATGCAAACTGGACTCCAAACCCCACAGAACCCTAGCATGTACGAACAGGCTCACTAAAATTGTTTCTTTAGAAATTTCGCCTCTATCTGTTCTATATGTAATTTAATATACTAATGTGTTAATAATTTCAGCATTAATGGACATGGAGTACCTATGCACAGTCTTCAGCATGGAATTATGATGTATTCAGGTAGCAAAAATGCTGTCAATGCTCTCACTGAAGGACTCAGACGCGAATTGGTTGACCGTAAATCCAAAATAAGAGTAACTGTAAGTAATAACTTGTCTTTTGTCTCTTGTAAGTGCAGTAAAAATTTATTTTATTCAAAACTGTAGTAATTTGAAGTGGTGGACTACTGTCATGGCAGCTCCTAATACAACAGGTTAATACCCATTCGTTCTCTATATCTGAGATCCGAGTTCGGGTCTCTGTCACTCCATGTAAGGTTCCTGGTCGACATATCGGAGCCAGAGCACATTATTCTCGGGATTTATCCCGTTTTCCAGTGCAAAAAATTAGTTTTACTCTAGGAACACCAAGGTATTTAAAGTTACGTGCATCACCAACCCAGGACACATTTTACCCATGTTATATATTGTTATAAATCCATATTTATAGTATGTTACTAAATTCATTTTTTGTCATTAGTTTATTAATAAACATACAATTAGATACTACTAGAAAAGTAATATTTTGAATATAAAAGGTGTCCAAA
Organism: Diploptera punctata; assembly: GCA_030220185.1. Classification (NCBI taxonomy): domain Eukaryota; kingdom Metazoa; phylum Arthropoda; class Insecta; order Blattodea; family Blaberidae; genus Diploptera; species Diploptera punctata. Next base: position 3,329,886 of record JASPKZ010009809.1, on the reverse strand, counting down.
ATTGTATAACGTACTGTATTACTATCTTTGTGTCACTGTTGAAATATAACAAGCAATAATGCCCAAAAATAGACAAATAAAATAGTTATACTTTAGAAACAATGTTAGTATAGTGCTTAAATATACAGAATGTCCAAAATTTGTATATACTTTAGATCTATATGACCACATACTGAATTCTTCCCTGGTGAAAAGTAACGAAAAAATGCTGATACTCGAACAAAGAAAGTTGATATACATTAGAATACACTTGTACTTGAGTATACAGAATGTTCACAAATTCTATATAATATTTAGTCTAAATAACCAGGTATTAATTTCTTTCCAGGTAAAAACTAAAAAAAAAATTCTAACATTTAAACAAGTATAGTTGTATTGAAAACACATTTTCAGTAACTTCATTCAGAGAGGTCGCCATTATTTTCAGATGGAAAACATTTACCCCCTGCACATGAAATGGTTTCCATATATAAAATAAAAACTTAAAATATGTACCTATTGGCAGGTGCCGTCGTCCTCAACCCTGTTAAAATATATTTAAAATGTTATCTGGATTTCCTTTCGGAAGTTAACTTCCGCTATTAGCAGATACTCATTCTGCTGTTGATGGAAGTTAACTTCCGAAAGGCCTCCAGATAACATTTTAAATATAATATTTTAACACAGTTGAGGACGACGACACTTGTCAAAATGTACATATTTTATGTTTTTATTTTATGACTATTCACCATAACGGAATTTGATAAGAATTTTATTAGTATTGGTTTTTATATATACAATGAAAATTTATATATTAAAATGTTGTATACTCAACAAAGCAGAAGAAAACTTAACACAAGGTGGCCAAAATGCATTTCAGAAACTATTAGAATTATGGTCACAGATAATACCAACCCAGGGCAAAATCTGTCCATAGCAAAACTGGAATTTTTGTTTAAAATTTTCAAACTTCTAAATAAATAAATGTAGAATAATGTGGTATATAAGGTGAATGACAAACAGAAAAAGGCCCATTAACATAGGAGGATATTATTTAATACTTTTCGAGAAATTTAATACTTTTCCATATATAAAATAAAAACTTAAAATATGTACCTATTGGCAGGTGCCGTCGTCCTCAACCCTGTTAAAATATATTTAAAATGTTATCTGGATTTCCTTTCGGAAGTTAACTTCCGCTATTAGCAGATACTCATTCTGCTGTTGATGGAAGTTAACTTCCGAAAGGCCTCCAGATAACATTTTAAATATAATATTTTAACACAGTTGAGGACGACGACACTTGTCAAAATGTACATATTTTATGTTTTTATTTTATGACTATTCACCATAACGGAATTTGATAAGAATTTTATTAGTATTGGTTTTTATATATACAATGAAATTTATATATTAAAATGTTGTATACTCAACAAAGCAGAAGAAAACCTTAACACAAGGTGGCCAAAATGCATTTCAGAAACTATTAGAATTATGGTCACAGATAATACCAACCCAGGGCAAAATCTGTCCATAGCAAAACTGGAATTTTTGTTTAAAATTTTCAAACTTCTAAATAAATAAATGTAGAATAATGTGGTATATAAGGTGAATGACAAACAGAAAAAGGCCCATTAACATAGGAGGATATTATTTAATACTTTTCGAGAAAATAAAAACTTATGGGCAACTTTTGCTCAAGCTTGGTGGTTGTAGAGTTAATAACTTCTCCATGCCCATACGATTCATTTTATTTGCCTCTGTGATGGCGCGACAGGCCTTGCCAGCTGGCATCCTCGTATATCATACAGCTTCAAGAATGGGAGCTTCATCTAATCTCATACTTCTACCTGGCATTACGCCGGGCATGAGTACAGAATTTACTACTATACTATTTTTTACACTATTGTCTTTTGCAGGTGGTAAGTCCAGGAATGGTAAAGACAGAAATAATGTTGGCAGATGGAGCTGAAATTCCTCCGGGACAAAGTGTGGATTACCTGTATAAAGACATTTTACATCTTCAGTCACAAGATATAGCAGATGCTGTAACATACGCTCTGGGTGCACCTCCACATGTTCAGGTAAGTTATTTATTTATCATAAGAATGCCACATATAAGAACAAAGTTAAATATATATATCCATTGGATGAGAAAATCAGAGAATATCGAGAGAAATGGTTTACACACGTGGAAAGAATGAATGTATCAAGATTACCAAGAGCAGCATTCAACTACAAGCCAACAGGTTCAAGGAATGTAGGAAGGCCAGTGAAAAGATGGACAGAACAACTGTGAGGCGGAACAGGCAATTGCCTAGCCCGTGAGGTGAAGAAGAAGAAGAAGAATGCCACGTGTGATTTCCAAATCATCGATAAATTCATGACTCACGTATATCTAGAGAATTTGGAAACTAAGAGTGGCATTTGTTAGGACTATTTAACGAATAAAATTAAGCTGTTTACTCACAAATCATTATTTAAATAAAGTTATTTTAAAATATGTACCCTACATATTTAATGTAAATGGCGATGTTTGAAAACGAATAAAAAACGTTTGTTATGCTTCATTTGTTCATCACTGCAACCAGATCATATTATTTATTGCCAAAGGATCGCAATGTTGTAAGAATGCACCCGAGTGGAAAAAAATTAAACCCGTCCAAATGTTTATAACCAACATTATAGGTTATTAATTAATGTATGATGTCCTATGATGTAAATTACATTTTTCTGGAACGTAAATTACTGGGAAATAATACGTTTAAGAAAGTGCAAAGAGTGGTTTCTTTTTATTGTGGTATAATCAATTACTACGAATGTTTTTCTAATATATCCCGCAAGCAGTATCTGTTTACATTCGTGCACTATATATACAATTTAGTAGCCATATTTCTTGGAGAGTCAGTCACTGCAAAATGATGCTATGACCTGTTTAGAATATTAAAACGGAGGAGCTTTATTTAATATGATAAACTTAATTGATAAATATCGGGTGAAACACGACTGGCATTGGTTTTGTGAAACAAGATACACTAAAACGTGATTGGTCATAGACTCCCATTTGGGGCATGAGTTAAATAGTATATTTAAAGTATTTAATCCTTATCTTTCATCAGTCAGAATTAATATATACTGTTTTATTTTAAATTGACATCACTAAAATTTACTCTACTGAGATTGTCTAAAAGCATATATGATTAAAATATACATGTAACATTCGCCAAAAGTAAATGTAGTGCGAATTAAGTAGCCATATATGCTATGCTACCAATAGTATATGAAATTTCCTGCGGTGCTGTCAAGATGATTGAGAGCAGAAAGAGAGAGGCGAGATGCACTGAGTACCGTCTAACAACTCTCAACACTGAAATTTATTTTCTTGGTATGAAAATAAAAATTGTAATATAATTATAGTTAAATAAACAATGAAAGAAAACGAGAAGAAAGACCATTGTTTTAATACATACTACTTTTGACGAAGTTCTTTGGAAAAAAAAGTGTACAATATCACATCCTGTGCTTCCTTTATATGTATAATTCGTGATGGGTTTAGATGAAGATATTATATTCCCGACTCTAAGAAAATTACAGCAAAAAAATATAGTTTTAAAGAACCATAAAAACAAAATATCCAGACAAATTACACTGATTTTTTTTACTGTTGTAATTATACTTTCCAAAATGTTTATTATAAATAGTTTATTTATCTTTGGTTACTTTTTCTGGTATTATTAAAAGTTTGTTTTATTATGTGGTTCATTATATTTGTGGAATTGTAAATTTATTAAAGGCACATATTTTTATAACTATTTCAAATAGTTAAATATTTCCTCTTCTTATGTTTCAGGTTCATGAAATCATAATAAAACCTGTTGGAGAACCTTTCTGAAAATATATTTTATTTCCACAAGAAGAAATAAACACTATATCATGTTTTACAAGAAGAATTTTATTTAACTCAGTTAAAATTCAGTGAATCTTCTTTTATTCAAATTGTTAACCTAAAAAGTTGAATGACTGCAATACTTATGTAGAAATAAAATTATTCTTATAAATAAAATGATACAAACATGATTAACTTATATGAAATATACATTTAGCGTCAATAAAAATTATAGATGTAACTACGTAATTAATTCAGCACTAACTTTTTTTTATAGAGTTTAAATAAGTTAGACTATACATTAAGTTTCTTGGGAGACGCTACCGTTTACCCAATCTCCCGTTTATGAGAGAGAATGGTTGGGCATGGAGAGAGGCAAGTGGTTGCGTCCTTCAAGAATCTCATTGTATTACCATTACATCCATAGTAACTCTGCCCGAGGGCAGGTCTTTCACTGCAATCACAACATTTCCGTGCTAAACTTTGCAGCTTTACTAGGGAATTGTAGGTGTGGTAGCTTCCCGTTGCTTTCCACACCGGTGAAGGATGATGAGATGATGATGATAATGATGGTGATGATGGCCATATGATTTCGGGGACCGTTTGGGCCTTAAAGTTTTCCTGGCATTAGTCTTACAGGTGAGGAAAAACCCCGAGAAAAACCTCACCCAGAAAAACTGCCCCGACCGGGGATCGAACCCGGGCCCGCTGCGTGACAAGGCAGCACGCTACCTCGAGACCACAGCGGTGGACGTATTACCATTATTAATCAGTAATAACTTTTCTTGTATATTCTTTTTATTGCTATTAATAATTTTTCCCCCTCTTTTCGATTACACTGTTTTACTTTCTTGTTTTTACCTTATCGTTTTACCTTTTACTTAACTTTATTTTATTCTCACATATAAACACAAGGACAGGACACATACCCAGACCCAGCGGAGATTTAAAATCCCCTACCCCGTCGGGAATCGAACCCGGATCGCCGGAGTGGAAGGTAGGGACTCTATAGACTACGCCACTGCGATGAGACGAACATAATAAACTGATCCAATAAATAAACACATTTCAATGTCTCTATTGGTCTTGACCCCTACCAATCAGGTACTGGCCTCACGTCCGTTAGTGCAATTTGCAGTGGGGAACGATTATTCTGCCAGTAAATGGGTGTTATGTGATTATTAGGGCAAGGATTTGAAAGCACAATAAAATACAGAATAATGCATTATAAAAATGCAAAATGTACTAACAATTACCAAAAAATACACTAAAATTAAAAATAATGCAATATGATATTTATAAAATTCACATTTACAGGTAAATATAAAATGTTCACTTTTTTAGTCCTCATTACACTGTACAACAAACAACTGCTGTAGGAGAACAATTTTTATTGTCTCTTAATAATAAGTTAAAAATTAAAATGTACCTGTTGGCAGGTGCCGTCTTCCACAACTTTGTTAAAATGGTGTATATAAAATTAACTGGAGCGCTTTCGGAAGTTAACTTCCTTCATCAGCAGGTTGAACTTCTGCTAGGTACTCGTTGTTGTTTGCGATGATGTATACTCCAACTGTTTGTAACAGCAACTTACTGTGGATTAATCTACAGAGAAACCATTCCAGCTAGGATAAATATATTGGAAGACCTCGAAATTATGAAGGAAATAACTTACTTCTTAATGAGAACGCATCCCAGTCAAACCCATTATGAGAGATCGTCAAAAACAAGTCAGTTGCTGCTACAATACAGTTGGAGTATACATCATCGTAAACAACAACGAGTAGCAGAAGTTTAACCTGCTGATGATGAAGTTAAATTCCGAAAGCGCTCCAGTTAATTTTATACACACCATTTTAACAAAGTTGAGGACGACGGAACCTACCAACAAGTACATTTTAATTTTAAACTTTTATCTTATGACTATTCAACTATTCTTGTACATCGAGAAATTCCTTTCCACTTCTAGCTATACTAGAGATGGATATTTAAAATAAACTATATCACTGGATTGTACGTCCTCTGGTAGTATTCCTGCATAAAATTTTCCCCTCACAGAACATCAGCTATTGATGACAGCATATCAAATATTTTATTTTCACTCAAAACCATTTTCATTTTCTTCAATACATTTTTTCCCCATTTCCGCACTCACTTTTTTTAGGTAATTTACTACAATTATCACTAGGTTTCTTTGCTACACTAATTGAACTATTGATTTCTATAAACGAGTCTTATATCCAATTAGTTGGAATGTAGGAAGGCAGAACCTCTTTTCGTTTCATAAAATGTAAGTTCAAGTCAATTTTTATACTGGTAGAGATAGTAAAAGTTAATTATGTTTAAAAAATGCACAGTTTCCTCGCAAAAACGCATAAAACTGTCAAAAAATATGTTTGAGTGGTTGAAATAAGCACTAATATGCTATAAAATCCACATAAAATGCAATATGCCAAAAAATTGACAAAATATACAAAACATGTAACCACAAAGTTGCTTATTTAAGATCCTTTTTCGCCAAAATGCATTTATATCTAACTGAGCATTGTATAGTTCTCATAAAAAAAAAGATGCCAATGCATCACAATCCTTGCCCTAGTGATTAGCATGTCTGGCCTCCTGTCGTTATAGCTGATTTTTTTCAATCTGAAGCCATTACTTATTGCAGCTACTAAATGTAGCATAATTCTGATTTGGCATTAGTCCCTATTGAACGAATTCCCATCAGGAAATTTCATGGGGACTTGTGCCTCTATTGTTATTGCCTTAGATCTTTTCGAAGCGGAAATATTATATAGGATACATTATTTCTTCATTTTCTTCTTATTCACGGTATGAGCTATGGGGCCCTTTCCGCTTCCCAAAAAAGCCATGTCTCTTCTATCCATCTTCCATATTATTTTATACAAGGAGAAAAATATACTTTACCAACAAGTAAACAGGTTTTTTAAATCAACAGATATAAATAGCACATTCAAAACAGAAGTCAACATTAAAGAAAACCAGCACCAATATGGACAATATCCCAATCATTCTTGGGGCCGAATGCATATTCGCTTATTATTATCAAGATTTTTTTATTATATACAACTTTCCTCATTAGAGGATTGCCTCAAGGACAAAGTGATACAGAAAATTATTTTGTTTTTAAATTCATGAAATACATTTTGTAAATATCAATACTAGTAAGATTCATTAAATGCATTAAAAAAAATCAAATTTTAGGCCTAATTGAACTATACATACTATAAAGTATAAATTTTGTAAATATGTTTCTAAAAAATTGAAATTGATCCTCCAATGGCAGCGATGGCAATTTTAGAATGATACACCCCGTCCAAATCTAAGGAATTCCAAAATTTGGCTAAGAATCCTAGTATAGTACATCTTGCCCCGATCATCAATCCTGTGACAGTTATTCTATCTAGTTGGTATTTATCTTTGTAATAGTCAATTGTTGGCTCATATATGGCTTTCTTTTCACAGTCACCTTCCTCAGGTTGGCCACTATGAGTCTCAAAACGAATTGTGGGATCTAATATCATACAAATTTTAGAAGATGCTCTAAATGCAATAATATCTATTCGTCTGTTACTGCCATTAGTGGCCACATCATGAACTTCCTCATAAACTGTGTATCCAAAATCCCGCAAGGCTTCTGCCATCATATTTTGAATAGTGGGGTGCCGAATGTTTCTCAGTGATTCTCCAAACGGACAGGCCCCAAGGACTTGTGCAAGGGTTTCGTGCTCTCTGCGACAAGTCTACAGAGGGTATCGTCCCTGGACCTGCCCGGCAAAGAACGCACCGCCGATACATTGGCTTCCATTTTAATCGCTTCTCTCCATTCGGAACAAGACAATCCTGATTTAAGACGGCACTTCGTTTCATAGTTGCTTCTTAAGATGGCGTTCAAGTTGGTGCTTAAGCGTGTGCTTAGTAAAGACGATCTTACTTTTCTGCGATTTACAGACTATTCTAAGACCATTTTAAATGTTCGGAAGCATGTAAAATTGCAGCGTCATTTAAGATGATCTTATTTCCGTAACTAAATATGTGATCCGTTCAAATAAGATGTCTTAGTTAAAGTACACTTAAGATGATCTTAATTTTCGAGAGGTTAGGAAATAATCCTGCACCATGGATGGTATTGTTCTGCGAGTATTGTTCTTTTGTGATTATTCAGTTTTTTGTAACACTTTTTATGTGACTTTTAATTTATTATCCATCCATCCATAGTAATTCTGCCCGAAGGCAGGTCCTTCACTGCAATCATAGCATTTTTCATGCTATGCTTGCAGCTTTACTAGGGAATTGTGTAGGTGTGGTAGCTTCCCGTTGCTTTCCACATAGGTGAAGGATGATGATGATGGTGATGATAATGATAAGGATGATCATGATGATGATGGCCATATGATTTCGGGGACCGTTTGGGCCTTAACGTTTTCCTGACATTTGTCTTACAGGTGAGGAAAAACCTCAACCGGGATCGAACCCGGCCCCGCTGCGTGACAAGGCAGCACGCTACCTCGAGACCACAGCGGTGGACTTAATTTATTATAAGTTAATTAATTGTATATACAGAGCATTCTATCAAATCGAGGATGGAGAAGACCTACAACTCAATGGTATTAATGACCTGTTAGAACAATATGTTGATTGTGTTGTATTATTGGACGATAGCGAGCTATGTAATAGCGAGGAGATAATAAGGACCAACGTGCATAGTATATTAACTAACACTAAGAAAATGGGAATAAAGTAAAAATCAATAAAACTAAATATACGATCTCCCACAGAAATATTATAAAATATAATTGAACAGTTAATGATACATGTGGATATTTAAAAAAAAAACACGAATTCAAATGCCTAGGATCAATAATTACAAACAGGAATGAGACGCACAAATAATAAATATGGGCTCAATTATGAAAATGCATGCATTGCTCTACAAGGCACTCCTGTCATCCCAACTAATCTCGAAAAAAAAAACGTTAAACTGAAAATGTATAGAACTCTCATTCTCCGAGTTACATTTTTTTTTATTTATAATGATAATTACTGCATGCTCCATTGCATGGCGCAATACTACATGCATGTTGTAGCAGTTACATCTTTTGTCTGCACTATTTAATGTATATTATGTTTTTATTTTATTAGAGAGTCAAAGTCTAAACTGTTTACAAATTTCTGAAAATGTTTTAAGAATTTGGTGACTAGTTCACTTTATTTGTTGGCCACGTTCCGCCTTCCCTAGTAATATTTGTTTCTAGCACTTTCCTATCACTGTTTAGCACTTCGCATTCGTACAAAATGTGATCGACTGTCTGTGCGTTTCTGTTGCAGATGCAGGTCGGATCTTCTATTATCTTGAATCTTTGTAGATATGCACCGATTTTGCCGTATATGGATGTGAAACACTAAATCTTATTTTAAGGAAAGAGAAAAGGTTACGAGTATTCGAGAATTAAGGTCATAAGAACATTTTTAGACCAAAGAGGGATGAACATACAGGCGAATAGAGAAGATTATATAACAGAGAACTACATTATCGTTATGGGAAACCAGAACTAATAAGAACAGTTAAGTCTCAGGCTACGATGGGCATGGCATGCGGCACGAATGGGAAACAAAAGAGGCACGAAGAGGGAATGAAAGAAGGGAACGTAAGCTCTGTTGAAAAACTAGAGGGAAAGCGCGCAGTAGGTAGGCCAAGAATGAGGTGATGGATTAATATTAACTATAGTTTAAGGGAAGTAAATTATACAGGAAATACTGGAAAATATTAGTTTAGGATAGGGATTTATGGGGAGCTTATGTCCGCGCTGCCATGGACTAATGGATTTAATAGTGCCAGTGAAGAAGAATAGTAACTGCGGATATCCCGTCGCACCCATTTCAATTATTAATTGCATTGCGATTCTGTGCTAGTTTTCAGGAATTGTTAGGCATGTAGAAATATGCGTATTCATTGCAGTGTAATTTTATTGTTATAACTGTTGGTAAAGGATATATTTTATTGTATGCATCTTATTAATGATGATTAACAGTCGTATCACAATCAAGTGTCTTAAAAATTACCTTCCTCGTGAACTTGTTAAACTTATTCAAGTACAGCCTTTGAAAAAAAATGATGGCGCAGCTCTTGATGGTGGAAAGTTGTAAGTTTTGAAGAGCGATTCACACGAGTAAGTTGTTACATGTGCTGTCTCCTTTGAGGTCAAATACGGCGGAATAAGGGGCCAATCATAGATTTATACCAATCGTTATTGAAAGAATTTCAACAAATACATTTATTAATTGAATTCCTATGTTAAGAGAGTTATCAGATGACTGAAAGCAATCACGGTCTCTTAAACCAATCAATAGTAAATTAGCGCTTACTCCTGATGCAGTATTTGTATCGTTCGCTTCAATAGAGCAGTCGGTAAGATGTTTTATTGCGACGACGCAGGCCCAGATTCGAGCCTGGTCAGGATTTTTTTTATAACGTCGTTATTTTTTATAATGCCCACACGTTACCAGGCTACGTTATATAAACACATTTTTATTATTAGTGAAATGAATTAATTTAAGGAAACAGCTCATATATATATATATATATATATATATATATATATATATATATAATGAATAACTATTGTAAAATCTCGTTATTTTGTTTAAAAAAATACAAGGCGTAACAAGATTGTTTATTTCCACTATTAATGTAAAATGCATCTGATTAATTCAAATTAAGACAAGTTAATATATAATTTTATTATACAAGTAAGTCCTGGAGTATTGCATCGCTTCATACAGTTTCTAGCAGGGAACGGCTGTGGTCTAGTGGAGGGAGCTTCTATTTCCCATGCAGGAGGTCGCGTGTTCGAGCCCGCTGTCATCCTTCCTTTCTCTCTGTCGTCCCTATCTCAATTAATTTTCTTTGTTGTGTTTTATTTTTTTGGTTTGTTTTATTTACAGCATTTACCGCACTACTTATACACGCGAAATTATTTTCCATTGCACGACACACAACGAAATAGAAGGTATTTTAGTTTCTCAAATAGTTGTATACTTGTGAATCAAACAACTGACCTCTGGTCATGCGCAGTGGCTTCGTTCTGGGACTTCAAAATTACCTGTGCGCCAACAATTTATTTCAAAGGCTGTACATAAACAAAAATTAATACAATAAAAAATTTAATAATATAACAATATTAAATGAACTCATCATTTTGTAATAATAAAAAATTTTATAATCATTAATTGAAAATGTGGCACAATTTACATATACATTGTTTATTTCATCTGTACATTTATTTTATTAATTTTATTTGTGCAATACGTCAAACTTTCTCAAAATGTAAGTGTGTCATAAACAGTTCAAAATATGGAATTAGTATATTACGATCAGAACTTTGATAAGTCTTTTAATACAGAATTGAGGAAAAGTTTAAAAACCGAGCGATAGCGAGGTTTTTAATTTCAGAGATTCTGTAAAACACTTCACAAACGTGAGTTGTACATTATTTGTGCGCGATGGTGTTTTAAAAATAATAAATAATAGTAAAATAATAACATATTTATTGGAAATACATGCGTCCATTATAAACGACTAACGATAACAGTGTGGGCAATGATTATTAGTTGAAAGTGTAGGAGGCTGTGAGACAATATTAGTTGTAAAATGGCTGCAAGTACGTATTTATTGCTTTACATTGTTGTTTCAAATAAAGTTGAGTTCATTTAAAATGCAGTGATTTGTTTCGTATAATGTATATTAACACTAACTTTTGGATATTTTTTTATATATACATCGTACGTAGTATACATAGAGGGCAGTGGTTTTACTTCCTTCACGCGGTTTGTAATATTACAGTATAGTTAATTTATTGCAGTACAGTTATTTACGTTGGCAACACCGAAATGTAGGAAGTTGAACTTTCAACCATGGTCGCCATTGCTGTGAGTACGACAAAACGCATTATCGCGCAAAAAAATAGTTATTATATAATTATACATATTTTTAAATTCATTTATTTACAGTGTAATGTAAATTTAATAGATAAATACGACGGCAATTAATGGGAACTCAGACAGCTAACGTTTTATTACATTTAAACACATTTATGCAGGGGTCCTCATCTAGGGGGTATGTGGATGGCGACCACAAGGTGCCCAAGCTGAGCAAAACATTTCTTCCACTTACTTGTGTTTTGCACTCTTTTAACTGCTATCTAACCTCTCTTGGTCAACTTTTGTTTTTTTTCAACCCCAACGCTATTACGGCATCCGAGGGCTAGGGAGTCTTTCCTTTCTTCCATTTCTTCTTTCCTTTATTTTCTTTTCTTCTCCAGAAAAGCCTGACCAGAGGCTATAAGATGGCAGCCCCATCACTGGTCTTGCCTTCCTTTGGCCAGCAACCAATCGAAGGGTTTCAAGTCTTATACGAGAATTTCCCGGAAGGATCAAACTAATGACGACCAAAGCATGAAAAAGGTGAATTGAAGACTATGCCAATTTTGGTATATATTAAACAGTACCAACTAAATTGGAAACACCATCTTGAAAGAATGAGTTCAAATCGGATCCCCAAAGCTGTTTATAATTATATACCAAGAGGACGAAGATCACTGGGCCGTCCTATGAAACGCTGGAGGGAAAATGTTCTATAGGATCGTAACATACTTGGAAGGAAGAAGAAAGAAGCCATTTATGCATAAAATTATAAATAATGCGACTCTTTCTTCAAGTCCATAGAGTAATTATTTTTTAATTGCAGTATATCAGACAGAGACCTAAAATTCAGTTTCGATGTTCAATACATCATGACGTTTCAAAATAAAAAAAAAATGTAAACTTTTGAGGATGCGAGTTCGGTTTTAATACTTTTTTTTTCCCCGGATATCATATTGAATGACTTCAAATGTTGTATACATGTATATATGTGTATAGTTACTGCATTTAATAAAATATTGTGAACGCCACCTAAAATGTGTCATTGGTTTATACGTCTACAACTTTCCGGAGAGTACCGAAAAAGAATATCTTAAGCGTCCATTTGCTAAGATCAGACTTGACAGAAATGAGCAAATGCTTGACAAAGATCGTCTTAATTTGGGACTGTGAATACTTAACATCTTAAAATGGCCTTCAACCAAAAAACGGTCTTTGTCAAGACAATCTTAAGTCGATGCTTAAGACACGATTGTGCATTTGGCTATTAGAGGCGGAAATATCTGAAGGTTAACAAGGTTTAGTTATATGACAAGTTCTCACCTGGAATAAAATGTAGATATTAACATTACATAACTACATAAAGCTTAGTTTGTGTCTTGAATTCCAGGAAGACAAAACAGCATTATAAATATAATTGTAAGTATCATATCATGAGCTATTTTAAATAAAGTGATAAAATAGAAAATCGAAATATTAATAAAATAACATTCAAAACAATTGTTTTTAAAATTAACTAGAAATCGCATGAATTTGGGTCCCCCAAATAAATTCTAATGACATTATTAAAAATGTATATTAAATATACCAAGATAATTAATTATCTAAAACGTTTGTAATAAAATATGTAGTAACCATTTCTATAACAAAGTTGATAAATTTTAACCAATCCCTAGGGTAATTAGGCCTAGAGTTTTAAAAAATTCCTGGTATTTTTTTTCTACGGGATAATTAGCAGAAAACTCGTAATAATTCAATGCACACGCTTTGGAAAAAATCTGTGCTCGGCAATTAGGTGCACGAAATTCATATAGGCGCCAAAAAGTGTGTGTGTTTTTTTTTAACTTTTCAGATATGAAAGAAAACACGTTATATTGCTCAAAAAAGTGAAACAAAATCCCCTTAATAGGTAAAATTGGGTCAAAAATTTTGCCAAATAAATAAGATAAATAAAGGAGGAAAAGTTTTTTTTTTCACAACTGTATTAAATTTGTAGATCCGTATTTATAGTAGAAACTTTTTTCAGCGCTTAAATTGTAGACTTTTATGACGTCTATCTCTCATGAAAATTTTGTGCAAAAAATCTGTAACGTTCTGTACAATTCTGTAAAATGTAAAAACAGGTTCCTCAGTAATATGTGATTCTTATGGCCAATAATTGTCCCATAGTAAACGTTCAAAGAGATGTTTGTTCTTGAAGGATAGCTCCACAACGCCCATATAATCAAAACAAATGAATATATAATTAAATACCTAAAAAAACTACACCAAAATCGGGATATTTTAGCCTGATGCGCAGTCGAGGGCCGGACGGCCAACATTGCGGGGGAACACGTGATATCGCTTTTTTGCACTCTAGCACCAGAGCATCCAGAGTGTTCCTTCACCTTTCCTCTCCGGAGGCGCATTAGAAAGAAATAGTACTAATAGTAATAATAGGCGTTTTTAAGACATTTAATTGAACTATGCAGAGTTGTAGAGAAACTCTTGGGACATAAGTAATTTAGAATACTTGCTGTAGGACTGCATTGTTAGCATATTACTAAGACATCTGTTTTCACATTTTAGCGAACTGTGAAGTATGTTTTAACTTAGATATATTTACACAAAAATTCCATGACTATTTAACTCATGTCCCATGTCCCATGTCATGTCAATGACCAATCACGTTTCTATGTATTTTGTTTTACAACCAATGACAGTCGTGTTTCACTTCGCTATTTTATCGAATCGTGTTTACCAAAATAAAGAAAGCTCCTCCTTTTTAATATTCTGAACAGGGCAGAGCATTATTTTGTAGTTACTGACTCTCCAAAAAATACGTTGAATATAGCAAGTAATGAACAAATTTGATAATTGTGTGTTCAATAATTGTGTTTATAAATAAATTCACTGAGTTGTTTCCTAAAAATAATCAATAACCTATAATGTTGGTTATAATAAACAGTTGTGTTTCAATTTTTTCTCCACTAGGGTGCATTCTTACAATAATGCGATCATATTTGGCAATAAATAATATGATCAATTTGCAGTGGATGAACAAATTAAACATAACAAAACGTTTTCTCGTTTGTTTTCAAACATCGCCGGTTACATTAAATATACAAATATTTTAAATAAATATACTGAAATAATTTATGAGTAAACAGCTTAATTTTATTCATTAAATAGTCCGAACAAACGTCACTCTTGATTTTCAAATTCTCTAGATAAATTCAACTCACCAATTCGTGAATTTATCAATAATTTGAAAATCACTCTTATGATAAATAAGTGTCATAAAAGGCTATAAGTTAAGTCGCAAAAAAAATCTAAGATTACGAACTAAGTAATACAATGGTAAAAAATATAACTTCTTCGTCGCTTTTTTATATATTTTTTAAGTTGTGAACCGATTTTCTCTGTTCATGACCGTTTTTTTTATCTTTTTGAGCGCTATAACATGCTATTTCTTTTGTAAACCAACCTTTCCCTCATAGTTGAAAAGTGAAAAGAGAAGAAAAAAACAACGTTTGGCACTTTCAATAATTTTTTTGCACCTAAATGCATTAACTTCCTACGATTTTTTACTATAATTATCGCGTTGACTAAGTGGCCAGGAATTAAAAAAAAAAATATTTTAATTACACTGATCTATATTGTTCCTATATTTCTGTGCGATGACTACAGAAAATAAATCACGCTTGGACAAATGTATAATGTGAAATGAATTTAGCTATTTTAAAATCTCAGTAACAACTCCATATGTCATGAGTGTGAACTTCATTTATATTTAAATTTTATTTGAGATTAATTGGACATCCTTAGACAGATCTCTTGAAGCCTGTATAGCATCAGTAGTCTGTGGGTGTATATTGTTGTGTTCAGTCATATGTTTATTACATGTGCACCGATTTAGATGTTTTAATGAATTATCAAAATATTAATGGCGAAATCGATCCTTGATATTCCAACCAAAATGTTACTTATCGATCGAAAAAAAAACAAGAAAAAGTCAGTTTGACAGACTCCAAAGTTTAGAGTCGAGATTTCTCGAAAATGAGTCTCAAAAGTCATCATCTGAAACAACCAACTTTTAGATGATCTTGTAGAAGATTTCCGGGCTGTTGGCCGTGGTCTTACTTCGTGAAGTAACGGACCGCGCAGAGAACACGTCGCGGATAAATGTATAAATAGGGCAGGTAGTCGACAAAATTGCCAGTCTCAAGACAACTCTTGAGGATGCCGGACGCAGTCTCTGGCGAAACGTCGGGGAACTACAATCCTCAAGACCACGGCCAACAACCCGGAAAATCTTCTACAAGATCATCATAATAACTCCCGCCGTGAAAGCCTAAGTCAATATAAACCGACTTTTTGTTTAATAATTGAATTAAATATGTTAATGACAGCCTCCTGCTGTGGTCTCGTGGAACATCGTTGCCTCTTAAGACAGCGGGCCTTATTTCAATCTCTGTTCAGGAAAAGTTTCCTGGGTGAAGTTTAATTTGAGGCATTTTCTTACCTGTAAGACAAATGTCAACAGCGTTTAAGACCCAAATGGTCCCCGAATATCATCTCTTCACAATCATACATATTGTATTCTTCTTCTTGATTTCCAGGATTAGGTCAATGCGACCTGTTCCGGTCTGGAGTCCATCGTTTCCTTGGCCGTCCCAAAGATATTTTTCCATGTGGTTTGTAGGTGTTGATCTTTTTGGGTAATCTAGTATTGTCCATTCTGTCTAAATGTTCTTTCCATTGGTATTTGTGCTCTTCTAGTTTATCGACTATTGAAAATATCTCCAGTTCATTTCTTATTGATTCATTGTGTAATCTATCCATGCGTGTACAGCCTTTTACGGATCTTAAAAATTTCATTTCAATGTGCGAGATATCTTTTTTTGTAAGTACCCAAGATTCAGATCCCATATAAAAGAACAATAACAACCATAATTTTATAAAACCTGAGCAGAGTTTCTCTTCGAGTCTTTCGGAGGGTTCTTCTTATGGTGCTGGGCTACACATAACTTGATATCGGTTTAATTTATTATGTATATCCCATTCGTAGCTATATGTTATATCTGAAACAAGATAGTTAAAGTGTGCTATCTGTTCTATTATTTCATTATTGATTACTATTTTTGCTCTGACTGGCACTTTGCCCTGAAAAGTCATAATTTTAGTTTTTGAAGTTGAGACTTTGAGATTATAATAGAGTCCTAATTGATTCTTATCTATAAGACAAATGTCAACAGCATTTAAGACCCAAATGGTCCCTGAATATCATCTTCTCATCACAATCATACATATGTATTCGCCATATTTAGTATGAATGTATGAGTCAATGGTGCGTCGTGACTTAAATGTCCGTGTTGTCTCGGAGGTGATCCTGTCACTGAGTTCATTCCTCATCAAAGGTGTCCTTCCAGGTCCCATGTTTTTATGTCGTCAAAAAATATGTTATCCAGAACTGCAAATCCTCTCCCGACAGGTCGTGTATCCGTTACGTCGTTGTAGCGTGTAGCATGAAAGGTAGAAGTATATAGAGAAAAAGAGAGATAATGACAGATTCGGCATGATATAAATCTCCTTAATTTAAATTAATCTACAAATTTTGTTACTATTAAGTTGAAATATTTTATAATAATTCCTAAATCTTCAATTCAAAGTGATTTATTGGCTAAATAAATATCTGCAATTGTGCGACCTTCAAATGATAAAAAATGTTTGTTTCCAGATTTATTTCCTTCATCAAATACTGCATTTGTCATAACTGTCTACTGTATGTTGACATGAGATAAAACATATTGGATTGAACAACTAACCAAATACTGAAATAACTTATATACTCAAATGTGGAGGCTGAAATAACTTATATACTCAAATGTGGAGACTGAAATAACTTATATACTCAAATGTGGAGGCTGAAATAACTTATATACTCAAATGGGAGGCTGAAATAACTTATATACTCAAATGTGGAGACTGAAATAACTTATATACTCAAATGTGGAGGCTGAAACATTTTCTCCACTCTTTAATAACTCAAGCATGACTTCTAGGAATAATTTAAAACGTTTAAAAAATGACTACATTACAAAGAATGACCCCTGTCAGTCGCAGAAAAACGTCAAAAATAAATCCGTTTAACAAAAAACACCCTTTTTTATTTCCAAAGACTTGTGTTTAGACATTAAGAATTAGGAAAAAGTAGGCAAAAGTTGAATGTTAAATGATGGCAGTCACAGACTTATATTTATTACATATGAAGAAAATAAAAAACTACAGATTTACTATTTTATGCTGTTATCAATTGTTGAATATAATTGCAAGGCGAAATTGTGACGTTTCTTAGATATGTTAATTTCTAATATGTTCCAAATCGGCATCACAATGTAAATTTTTCAAGGTTTAGGTTGCAACCGGCTTAAATGTGAACTATTAGCGCATTTGATTTACGAAATGAAATCCGTCATGAAACATTTGTTGCGTCGTAGTAAAACAATTACTAGTAATTCTTGCAAAAGAATACACTAAATTATGACAAAAAATCTAAAATATTGTAACATAATAAAGTATCTGAAAAAGCCAGAATCGAACAAAATAAATAAAGTTCAAACCTCCCCCATAACATTTAATAGATCCTCCGTATCAAGTCTATGCTAATACACTGGCACTATCGAACCCGAAATCAATGCCCTCACGGACATAAGATCTCCATATGCCATATATTGAGCTAATGTTTTGCAATCATTCTCTGTATAATTTGCCTCCCTCATACCATTGTTAACATTATTCCCCCATCTGTCATAGGCAGTGTGCCTGAAATATGTATGTTCCCTTGGAGCAGATATTACTAAATTGTTGATTTGGCAGAAGCATTGTAGTGTAATGCCAGAAACATTTTGGACACACAGTTCCAGAGAAGATGTTTAGAATTAAATTCTCCCGCAAGCAAATAGTTTGGAGAGATTGATGTAAGAATAGTTAGGTCGTGTGTAGTAAGTAGTCTGGCCGATGATTTGCAGATGGCTTCAATAAAAATATTTGCGCAGGGGCAGATAGGTAGAGTATGCCAGTGGTTTCGATAAATTGAAACCCGGGAATTGGGGCCACTATATGGTTTACTTAATACATATAGCAGCGCCTCCAAAGGAGCCATTTAAACAGTAGTTTTGTATGTATAATAATTTTAAATTTATATTTAGATATCGAATGCGTTTCATTTTGAAGAAGAATGTAAATATCTCTTTCCTGAATAAATATAGTTAATTGATGAATCTGTTTACATACGCCATTGACATTAAATGTCATGACATTAAGACAGCTTCCATGTATTAACTTACATATGGCTGCCGAATCGTAATTCATCAGATTAGTGTAAACAGAAAACGCTCCATTGATGTGGACAGACCTTTCGGCATAGGCTGGATGTCCTGTCTGTGCATGCCCAGAGAGAGGGAGCTGGGGTACAGACGGAGTCTGAACTCGAGCAGTGCTTCGTACAGCCACACTTTGTGTGTAGGTGCTAAGGGCGGCAGCATTACTGTAGATATATTAGGGATAGTTCTACATGAGTAAAGATTTTGAACTTTATGGGTTGGTGTAGGACTTCGTTTTGTGAGAAAAGCTCATAAAACCCCAAATTGATAGCCTAAATAGATTCAAGAAAGCAACACACTGGACGATGCCAGTAACCGTCACAAATCAGCAAATCATCTTTGAAGTCTGTTTTCAGTGGTTTACAGTGTGCTGGGAATAAGTATATTCTCGATGTTTTACAGTGTGCTGCGAAGGTGAGTAGTATACCTGAGTCAAGTAGTTTACTAACATTCATAAAAGT
The DNA here is from genome assembly GCA_030220185.1 of Diploptera punctata. Classification (NCBI taxonomy): domain Eukaryota; kingdom Metazoa; phylum Arthropoda; class Insecta; order Blattodea; family Blaberidae; genus Diploptera; species Diploptera punctata. Next base: position 3,310,255 of record JASPKZ010009809.1, on the reverse strand, counting down.
TTTAATAACTCGGTAATTATACATTTCCGAACTTACATTATAATAGATTTTTTCTTCTCTCAATTTGAGGAAATAATTCCTGATTTTTTCCCGTTGAGTTTTGTTACATTCTCTATAATTCTTTGTGTGATCCATCCATCCAGTTATTCTATCTACTTCCAGTCCTATTTTTTTATATTTATAAAAATAAAATTATTATATCGTATCATTAAAACCATTTATTGTTTTGCGACTGGCATGTAGCTTATATTCTGCTAGAGAAGAAAGAAAAAGTAATAACTAATCAACTAATTATCACGTAAAGTGTTTACTGTAGAAATCATAAACCATAATACAACAATCGCATGAATAATAAAAAACCAAGGTCAGAACTAATTTGTTGAACTTTGTAGTTCATATTGTGCAGTCTTTAATACTGTATGTATTTTAATATTCAAGATATTCTTGATGAAGAAAAATTGTGATAGAGATATTATCAATTAAAATTCAATCATCGAACAAAATTAAAATTATTTAATAGTCCTCGAAAATTTTCGATAACCAAGCTGCCATTATCAAGATAAGTACTGAATGACAAAATCAAGCTAAAACTGTATAAAAAAATACAATTCCAAGTAACATTATATCACATAGGTTAAATGACAGATTTCCTAGTAAACGTTTTAATTTGGGAGGAAAAGAAGAATTGAAGATTGTCATTTTTTTATATTTTTGTAATTAGGGACAATAAATTGGATTTATATATTTATAGGGAAGAAACCAGTACACCTCCCCATATCACCAGAGATTCTTATCATTGACCCCAACATAAAAATGGCGTGTTTTAATTTATTATTACAGGGATTTATCGGCCGCGGTGGACTAGTGGTTATGCTCCTTGCCTTTGGTACCGAGGGTCGCGGGTTCAAACCCGGCCGAGGTCGATGGGTTTTTTTTAGAATGGAATAATCCAAGGAGCAAGTCCACCGGGAGGGACTTTAAGCCGTGGGTCCCGAGTCTGAAGATTTTCAGGCTCGTAAAAGATCCTTAAGCCTGAATGAAAAGGCCTCTAGGCAACATTTACCGATTTTTCCCGTCCTAGTACTACCTTGGTTTCCTAGATGTCAGTATGAGGCGGAACGCTGACAACGGACCACTCAAAATGACATCTATATGAAAACAAGTGTAACTAAATTAGTATGGTTGAAATTCTTCACTGTAGGGGGGAGAGCGCCTAAATCTCTGTTAAGGGAAACGGGCTTACAAGACAAGACTACAGGGATTTCTTAATTTTCTTTAACTGCCGTTATGCATTAAAGAGAGTTACAAATTATTGCTGATATAGCCACATTTAACGGTTTAAACGAAAATTTGTTCATAAAATAATCCGTAAGTTGAGGTTTAATGATTCTACGACCTTCCATTCATCTGTTTATAAAAGCACTTTCGTGACAATTCCTTATGTTTTTTCCTTAACAAGTGATATGAGTAGGATGTTTAAAACATTATATATTAATTTGGTTTATACTTTCGGCCACACTTAAAACAGCGTTCCAGGATACTCTAAAGGTAAAGTTGATTTTTAATAAAAGTCCGGGATTTATGTGATCGGTTGCCAGACCTATGATAAATGTAGTGGGAAATAAAGATCTATTGAAACTAAATATTGCTAATCGACAAATGTCAGGTAGATCAACATATTTCTAACAATAGTTATGTTATTGATACGAGTAATCTTAGACTGGCAAGGTCAGTCAATAATTTTAAGTTCCTTGACGATCACGAAAATTTGGAGATTTACAAAAATAATTATGAAAAATGACAAGGGACTTATTTCTTTCAACACCCTTTTCTCCCTGATTGAAAGAAAAGAGGTTTATATTGACTATTTAACTCATGCCACAAATGCTAGTCAATGACCAATCACATTTCAACGAATATTGTTTTACAAACAATGACAGTCGTGTTTCACCTCGCTCTTTATCGATTTCTCTTTATCAGCTCCTGCTTTTGTGATAAAGAAAGCTCCTCCTTTTTAATGTTCTGAACAGGTCAAAGCATTATTTTTCTCCAACAAATACATTGAATATAGCAAATAATGAAAAGATTCCTTGATTTTACTGAGTTGTTTACTAAAAAATGAATAACCCGTAATGTTGATTATGATATATAGTTTGATGCGTTTTATTATTTCTATACTTGGGTGCACTCTTACAATATTGCGATCTTATTTGGCAATAAAATAATATGATCAAGGTGCAGTGAATGAACATAACCTCACATTTCTGATTTGTTTTCAAACATCGCGAATTTATCGATAATTTGGAAATCACTCGTGGCATTACTTATGATATCAACAAGTAATTTACCAATACGGATCACGTGATGTGATGTTACTTGAATAATCATAGATTTTTTAATACAGTCTGGCTTGATTATGTGTGTTTGAATACTCAGTCTCGAGAAGCATCGACGACTTTTAAATCTTTTTTTTTTTTTGCTAATTGGGTTTTAATTTATAATATGTATAACATACTGTATGTATTTGTTTCGCACTTTAAGCCAGCTGTTGAATTTACATAAGTAATGCCACGAGTGATTTCCAAATTATCGATAAATTCACGACTCACGAAGTGAGGAGTGAATTTATCTAGAGAATTTGGAAATCAAGAGTGGCATTTGTTAGGACTATTTAACGAATAAAATTAAGCTGTTTACTAACAAATCATTATTTAACTATAGTTATTTTAAAATATTCATATATTTAATGTAAACGGCGATGTTTTAAAACAAATGAGAAACGATAGGTACGCTTCATCTGCTTCTTTTGTTTATCACTGCAACCAGATCATACTATTTATTGCCAAAGGAACCTAATATTGTAAGAGTGTTCTCTAGTGGAGAAAAAATGTAACACATCAAACTGTATATTAATTCATTTCTGATGTTGTATGATGTAAATATGACAATTATATTTTTCTGGATTGTTACCTGGGAAAAAATACATTTAAGAAAGTGCAAACAGTGGTTTCTTTTTTTGGTGGTATAATCAATTGCTACAAATGTTTTTATATTAACTCCCGCATGCGGCATGTGTTGACATTCATGCACTATATATACAAACTGGTAGCCGTATTTCTCACAGGCTCAGTCATTGCAAAATAATGGTCAGACCTGTTCAGAATATTAAAAAGGAGGAACCTTCTTTAATATGGTAATTATAACACTGATAAATATTTCGTGAAACACGACTCTGATTGGTTGTAAAACAAAAATCATTGAAACGTGATTGGCCATTGAGTCCCATTTGGGGCATGAGTTAAATAGTCAAGATAAATATTGAATGACAAATTAAGCTAAAACTGTATAAAAAACAATAGAATTCCAAGTAACATATCACATTGATTAAATGACAGATTTCCTAGTAAACGTTTTATTTGGGATGAAGAGAAGAATTTAAGATTGTATTTTTTTATATTCTTCTAATTAGGGACAATAAATTGGATTTATATATTTATAGGGAAGAAACTAGTACACCTCCCGATATCACCAGAGATTCTTATCATTGATCCCAACATAAAATGGCGTGTTTTAATTTCTTATTACAGGGATTTATCGGCCGCGGTGGACTAGTGGTTATGCTCCTTGCCTTTGGTCCCGAGGGTCGCAGGTTCAAACCCGGCCGGGGTCGATGGGTCTTTTTTAGGCTGGAATAATCCAAGGAGAAAGTCCTCCGGGAGGGACTTTAAACCGTGGGTCCCGAGTCTGGAAAAAATCCTTAAGCCTGAATGAAAAGGCCTCTAAGCAAAATTTACCGAATTTTCCCGTCCTAGTACTACCTTGGTTTCCTAGATGTCAGTATGAGGCGGAACGCTGACCACGGACCACTCAAAATGACATCTATACGAAAACAAGTGTAAATAAATTAGTATGGTTGAAATTCTTCCCTGTAGGGGGAGAGCGCCTAAATCTCTGTTAAGGAAAACATGGGCTTACATGACAAGATTACAGGGATTTCTTAATTTTATTTAAATGTCATTATGCATTAAATAGAGATACAAATTATTACCGATATAGCCAAATTTAACGGTTTTAACGAAGAGTTGTTCATAAAATAATTCGTAAGTTAAGTTTTAATGATTCTACGACCTTCTATTCATCTGTTTATAAAACCACTTTCGTGACAATTCCTTATGTTTCTTCCTCAACAAGAGATATGGGTAGGATATTTAAAACATTAGATGTTAATTGGTTTAAACTTCCGGCCACACTTAACACAGCGTTCTAGGAAATTCTAAAAGTAAAGTTGATTTTTAATAAACGTCCGGGATTTATGTGATCGGTTGTCAGACCTATGATAAATCTAGTGGGAGAAAAGATCTATTGTAACTAAATATTGCTAATTTTAGATTGAACACAATCGACAAATATCAGGTAGATCAACACATTTCTAACAATAGTTATGTTATTGATACGAGTAATCTTAGACTGGCAAGGTCAGTCAATAATTTTAAATTCCTTGACGATCATGAAAATTTGGAGATTTACAAAAATAATTATGAAAAATGACAAGGGACTTATTTCTTTCAACACCCTTTTCTCCCTGATTGAAAGAAAAGAGGTTTATATTGACTATTTAACTCATGCCACAAAAGCTAGTCAATGACCAATCACGTTTCAATTAATATTGTTTTACAACCAATGACAGTCGTGTTTCACCTCGCTCTTTATCAATTTCTCTTTATCAGCTCCGCCTTTTGTGATAAAGAAAGCTCCTCCTTTTTAATGTTCTGAACAGGTCAAAGCATTATTTTTCTCCAACAAATACATTGAATATAGCAAATAATGAAAAGATTCCTTGATTTTACTGAGTTGTTTACTAAAAAAAATGAATAACCCGTAATGTTGATTATGATATATAGTTTGATGCGTTTTATCATTTCTCCACTTGGGTGCACTCTTACAATATTGCGATCTTATTTGGCAATAAATAATATGATCAAGGTGCAGTGAATCAACATAACCTCACTTTTCTGATTTGTTTTCAAACATCGCGAATTTATCGATAATTTGGAAATCACTAGTGGCATTACTTATGATATCAACAAGTAATTTACCAATACGGATCACGTGATGTGAGGTTACTTGAATAATCATTGTTTTTTAATACAGTTCTGGCTTGATTATATGTGTTTCAATACTCAGTCTCGAGACGCATCGACGACTTTTAAATCGTTTTTTTTTTGTTTGCTGATTGGGTTTTAATTTATGATATGTATAACATACTGTATGTATTGTTTCGCACTTTAAGCCAGCTGTTGAATTTTCTTTTTAATCTATTAGAACCTATCTTAACACGACCCTATATGTCTGCCACATCAACAACACATTATTCTGTAATAAGTCACTGGATACAGCTGATTTCTTATATCACAAGACTCAGCTAATATATATGAACAATAAGTGAAAATGTATAGATTGAATTCATTTCTACTCTGCATAAATAATGAGACAGAAAACATTTCGAGATGTATAATCTTTAATAAACCAGTGTGTGCCGTGATACGTACACAGATAAAAAGGCAATAAGTATTATAATAGTTTATATGAGTGCCTCAGTGACATATGTGCCTAACCCACAATTTAAAAAAAGAATGCTTTTCCCTGTAATTGCACTAAAAATAATCATCTATGCAGAGTCACATCTGCTATAACATTAAGGATGACTTAAAATTAACACAAAAATGTTATAGGCAGATGAGGTTCTGACAGAGATGATTATTTCTAGTGCAATTACAGGGAAAAAAAATAATTGTAGGGTAGGCACTTATGGCACTGAGGTACTTGTGTATATATATATATATATATATATATATGAATAAGCCGTAATATTAACATTTATTACTGTATAAAAAATTCACTTACACATTAGGACTAGAATATTCCATAAGAAACTCTCACCTGAAACAAAAAAAGAAAATAAATTCAGTAAACCATTAAGTTTATAAAGATAGCTAGATTACTTTGGGATAGACAAATTAACAGCATGACAGAGAACAGTCCTACTTAAGTACTGGCACTATTTAAACATGGCTGGAAGAAAGAAATAAGGAAGAACAATTTTGGAATGATACGAGTATTAACAATAATTAATCCGTTATCTCAGTCAAATATTCAATTTGTTCGACGCGACGTTTCAATCTCCATGTGTGAGATCATTTTAAAGATATTTGACATTTTTAGTGATCCATTTTGAAAATGATCCCACACTTGGAGATTGAAACATCGACTTGTATATTTGATTGAGTTAACGAATTAATTACTGTTATTACTCGTACTATTAACTACCCTCAGGGAATAATATTTAGAATATTCAACGATATTGAGATGGTTAAGTAGAATAAATATGTTAATAGGCTTGGTATCAGAGGATGGAAAAGAAAAGTATTGGACAGGGATGAACAGAGGAAGATCTTGTCAGCGCAGCGGTTAGAGTTCAAAATGGTTTAGAGTGCCGTCAGTGATTATGAATTCAGCAAAAAATTCATATTTTCATAAAAATTCTGAATATATTATGTTTACAATATGTTCCATTTGTACAGGGATACTTTATGATGCGAGCTGTTGTTTACGAAAGCCGGTACGCGTGGACAATAGGCAGCGTAGCACTTGCCCAACGCACTTCCATCTTTATCCCGTGATTATAGAAGTAGCCTTTAGGTTTTAATACTTCCGAGCTCACAGATATTTCAGTATGAACATTTTGATTTTTCTCTTTTTTAACGTTAACTGAACATATATTTTACTCGTATGCAGCCAGTAACTAAATTAAATACTCAAAGTTTCAGTGATGTTACAATACAACAAAACAAACTTTTTTTTGTTATATATGAAGATTGGTGTGAAACTAATTATCGAGTGAGAAAACCGGAAACTATGCTACACTGTAAATAACAAAAATTCTACAGTTAAAATTTTACTCTCGTGAAGTCCGAGAACATTTTAATCGGAAATTCGATGAGGAAGAGTATTGGCCGTGGTGGGCCCAGTGGATGGCCTGCTCTTACTTCTGACCTTACTCCACTGCACATATGTGTGTAAGTTACTTCTATGGGACTGCAATTGAATCAGGAGGAAAATCTCATTTCTTGGGTCCTTGCAGCTGATAACTCTTGGCAGCGCTTGCTTGAAATATTTAAACGTATACGATATGCAATGATATGTTATTGCAGATCGTTTATTGAAGCATGAGACCACACTTTCGAATAGTTTCTGGAAAGGATTACAAAGCTTGTATATGATTATTTTCTAACAATCCATGATGAGCCAAGATCACAGTAACTCCTGAGGATAAAAGGATGGCTGTGGGCCTATTTAATAGAGGAATTTGAAGAGGATTAAAAGGTAAAATTCCTGTTGGGGATTAAAATGATCCAATATCAAGAGCGGGGGATAATCGTCTAGGGAAAAAGGCTAAAAAATTTAGATGAAAAAAGCCTCTGAAATAATAAAGAAAAATATTCCTCAACGTAATCCTTTTGTGACAAATTTAGTATGAAGACCTTGGTAAGTATCTTCTCATACAATACCCCGTCATCATTGGATTATTGTTAATAGTCAAACGGTTAAATGTATCAGTATCGTAATTAACGATGTACAACTGAAGTATTTTTGTTCTTTTCAATAGAACACAGATTCAGGTTTTCTCAATCAATAATAATTACTTTAAACCCATGGCCATAAATATTATTTTGGTATATTCTATCATCCATAAAAGTTTGGGCATTGAATGTAGTTAGGCCCTACACTCTGTACATTTTTTTTTCAAGACATTAGTAACAGGTACCGTATACGACGATTTGAAAAACAAACTGGTAAAATAGGCCTACTCGTCTTGTTAAAGGACACGATCTTATGTATTTGATATACTTTTGTACAGATACTCTGTCCGTGCACTATTGACACCACACCACACACATGTATGCATGCATACATACTTACATACTCACACACCAACCAGAACACTGAATAATTGTACTTAGACATTTTTTACAAAAATTATAATTGGTACCAAATAATTTATTTAATGTAATTCCAATTCCAATCATGGTCAACATGATTTTTGTCTCATTAGTACAAATAGTTGTACTTAATGCAGTTTTTTATCGTGTTTTCAAATATGTATTCGGAATTTCTCCATCACCCACAGTTCTTTTACTTCAATTTCAATTAATGGATTTAAATAATTATTTTTTTAAACCTAGATTTCTTCCCGGAAAATCTTGGGGCAGTGAGCGATGAACACGGGGAACACTTTCGTCAGGAGATTTCAGCTATGGAAAAGATATATCAATGCAAATAGAATCCTAATATGCTGGCCGATTATTGTTGAACCATCAAGATGGATGCTCCACAGGAGAAATATAGCAGAAAATCGTCATTTCTTACTTTCTAGGCGAGTCCGAATGTTTGAATATTGTGAAGTTACGAATATAGAAAATATTAAAGTGTTTGAAATTATAAATGCCTGTCTCTCGGAAACCTTTCCTGATGGAGACAAACCGATGTCATATTTGAATTCAGGAGGAAAAATACTACCAGAATCACATTTTTATTCTGAGACAAAAAAAAAGTTCCTTTTTTGTTGCTCAGTGTTATTTCATTAAATGAATATAGAGGAAGAAGTTTCATAGTTTTCTGCCCAAGGACAACTTGTTCTCTCAACATTCTCTAACCTATTTTTTATGTTTACGTATGATCCATTTATCGTTATATTGACTATCAATTTTTATTATCTTCCCCGGACTTTTCTTTGATCCATCATTCCCTCAAGTGCATGCATGTGTGTTTAGAAAACATCCACCATCCCCTTGGGTTATTCAGGAGATTTGTCCGTACACTTTAACGATTTCTTAGTTCTAATCCTGCTCTTCATGATGTCATGCATGTGTCTCCAGATTTGCCTACAGTCCATCCCAGTATAATAAATTATCAACTTCTTCAAAGGAATGCAAATATAATAATACAATATTAGTGTTATATTCCGCCGGGAATATGATAGTAACAGAATCTATCAATTTCAGGATCAATGATACGTTGGGCTGGTAGAGTAGCTGTGGTAACAGGAGCCAGTGCTGGGATTGGAGCTGCAATAGCCGTGAATCTCGTCAAACATGGAATGAAAGTTATGGGAATAGCAAAATGTTCCGAAAGAGTCGAAGTAAGTATTAAAACATTGTACTGAAAGCTATTGTTTCAATCAATCACATAATTAAGGAATCTTAATTTAAAGTCAATAGTTTAAGTAAATTTTATATTTTATAGCAGTGGTAAATATACGTTCGAAAATTTACTTCACTTATGAAAAAGTCTTATAAAAAAGCATAAAGTTAAGACACTTTATTTTTAATAAAATAGTGTATTTATGTTAGTAAAGCGATATATTTACTGTTAAGTTAAAAAATCCATAAATTAATAAATCTACTGCGAGGTCTACACGGACTGTGCCTTTACCTTTTGTATAATATTATGGAGGTAGGTAAGTAGTATTATATTTAGAGTTCTCTCTTTAAAAACTCAGGTCAATGGGGCAGACAATATTTTCTCAGAGGCCTTTTACTTTGAGCTTCAGATTATTTCACATGTTCTGAAACCACATTATGGGGAGGGTATATCTATAAACATTGGACTCACTTTAATTGCTTTACGGAGGAAGTCGTGGCCGACTAGATTTGAACCAGCGAGTCTCGGAACCTAAATTGTCAGCATCAGAAAGCATTGGCTGTTTAAAAAAGAGGCAAAACAAGAAATGGTTTGATGAGGAATGTGTCGACATTGTAAAGAAAAGAAAGCTAGCAAAAATGAAATGGTTACACGAGCCAAATGAGGTAAATTTAGAGCAATTGGGTAGTGTTAGACGGGAAACCACCAAGTTACTAAAGAGTAAAAAGAGGGAATATTTGAGAGAGAAGATTAATGATCTTGAAATGAATGCAAAAAAAAGGAACATTAGAGAATTATATCAGGGAAATAGTATAGAGAAGAAAGGGTTTCAGGCTAGAACAAACATAATTCAGAATGAAAATGGGGATATGATTGCAGATTCTAGGAGTATATTAAATAGATGGAAAGGTTACTTTAATCAGCTATTAAATGTACATACAGAACAGGACATTGAGGAGGATAAGTTACAGACAGCAGAAATGCTAGTCGCAGAGCCAAGTGCATTAGAGGTTGAAATGGTGATTGAAAAATTGAAGATGTATAAAGCATCAGGTTCAGATGAGATCCCAGCAGAACTGATAAAATCAGGGGGAGAAAAATTGATGGACAAGATACGCTGGTTGCTTAGTTTGATTTGGGAAAAAGAAGCTCTTCCAGATGAATGGAAGGAATCAATTATCATACCAATTTATAAGAAAGGAGATAAAACAGATTGCAACAACTACAGGGGCATCTCATTACTTTCAACTTCGTACAAAATTCTAACAAATATATTAGTAAGCAGACTTACTCCCTATATTGATGACATTCTAGGAGATCATCAATGTGCATTTAGAAGAAACAGGTCTACAACAGATCAGATTTTCAGTATAAGACAGATTTTAGAGAAGAAATGGGAATATAATGGTACTGTACATCAACTATATGTAGACTTCAAAAAGCATATGATTCAATTAAGAGGGAGAAGTTATATAGTATCCTGCTGGAGTTCGGAATTCCTAAAAAGTTAGTTAGACTTATACGAATGTGTCTAAATGGCTCAAAGAGTAGGGTGCGTGTAGGCAAACGGTTTTCAGACACTTTTGAAATCCAGAATGGGTTGAAGCAAGGAGATGCACTATCTCCTCTACTATTTAATTTTGTACTAGAGCATGCCATTAAATCTTTAGAGAATGAGGAAGGCTTACAACTGAATGGTATTAATAAGCTGTTAGTTTATGCTGATGATGTAGTACTACTGGCCGATAGCGAGGAGATACTAAAGGCCAACACGCACACACTATTGAGTAACACTAAGAAATTAGGACTGGAAGTAAATATCAGTAAAACTAAATATATGGTCACACGTAGAAATACAGTATATAATGGAAATGGACAGCTAATGACAAATGAGGGAAATTTTGAGGAAGTGGCTGAATTCAAATACCTAGGAACAATAATCACAAATAGGAATGAGATGCAAAAAGAAATTAAACATAGGCTCAATTCTGGAAATGCATGCTATTATGCATTGCAGAGACTTTTGATGTCCCAACTCCTTTCAAAAAACGTTAAGCTGAAAATATATAAAACTATTATTCTACCAGTTATATTATATGGATGCGAAACATGGACTCTTACTTTAAGGGAGGAAAGGAGATTACGAGTATTTGAGAATAAAGTTCTTAGGAAAATTTTTGGACCAAAGAGAGATGAACAGACAGGTGAATGGAGAAGACTACATAACAATGAACTACATGGTCTTTATAGGAAGCCAGATATAATAAGAACAGTTAAGTCTCGTAGACTGCGATGGGCAGGACATGTTGCGCGTATGGGGAATGAAAGACGTTCATGGAAGCTTCTTGTAGTAAAGCCAGAGGGAAAACGTCCAATTGGTAGACCAAGAATGAGGTGGGAGAACAACATTAACTATGATTTGAGGGAAGTAGATTATACAGGGAATGATTGGAAAGCATTAGCTCAGGATAGGGATGTATGGAGAGCTTATGTCCGCGCGGCCATGAACCTTCGGGTTCGATAGTACCAGTGAGTTAGTTAGAGTCTCGGAACCAGGCGAGCATGTTGACACTAGATCGTCACGAGCTACTACATTTTATCTTAAAACTAATTGAGCTACGAATTATAACAGTTGCTTAAAGTAACAATAACAATTAATATGTACACATGGCATAAGACGATCAGACAATCCTTAGCTCTTCAGAAGACAATTTACACATAGCAGCGTATAAATTAAATGAAATAGCAAATATTCAATATGACAATCTCTAAAAGTAAATCGAAAGTAATGGCATTCAACGGGAAAGACAATATCATGTGTAAAATCAGCATTAATAACAGTACAATACAACAGGTGAACAATTTTAATTATTTAGGATGCAACGTATCATACTGCCAGAAGGAAGATATCAATATTAAATTAAATACATTTTATAGAATGTGTGGCACTATAAAACGGACACTGAAAAATAAAACTTTAAGGAGTACACAATTAAAATTTTATAAAATTATGGCCTGTCTTAACATATGCAAGTAAAAATTTGACTCTTAATCGTTGAGACAGAAGAAAAATAGAAACTGCAGAAATGAAGTTCTTACGTTCAGTAGCAGATGTGATAATTTTGGACAGAGAAGAAATGAAGATAATAGGAAGGACTTAAATATGTTTAATTTAACAAATAGAATTGACAACATGAGAAACAACTGGTAAGAACATGTTAAAAGAATTCCTACAGATGAAATCCTTCAGCTGTTACTAAAGTACAAACCAATTAGGACACAGAAAAGATGGACGCCCATTTACTAGATGGGAAGATTCATTAAATCCCACTTGATGTGAAAACAGGTCAAATGGCCTAATTTCATGAAGCAGAAGAAGAAGACATGACATAAGCTGAAACTAACTTATGTGCGTATTACTGAGTAAAATTAAGTAATTATTAGCAAATAATGGCATGGCATATGAGTATAATAATGTATCTATGACATACAAACTTACTGAAATATGAACTATGTCAGCAATTTACATTATATATGTCCTAGGAATTTACTAGTACAAAGTTCACCGCAGTGGTTTCGATCCCCGGTCGGGATAAATTTTCTGGGTGAGGTTTTTTTCGGAGTTTTCCTCACTTTCAAATATCAGGAACCTTTAGGCTTAAACGGACCCCGAACAGCATATGACCATCATAATTATCGTCATTCATATTCGTGTTATGATTAAGTTTAGTATTAAGGACTCTCCTGGTGCACAATTTATCATCATCATCACCCATCATATCATCGGGGCAACCGTAACACCGCCTTTTAGGCGGCCAAATCTCAGAATTAGGTTACAATTACGCCAATGCCAGGAGAGAACTCCAGAAATATAGAAACGGTAACCTGGGGCACTGAATAAAAAAGGTTATATGATTAATTAATAAATGACTTCTTAATTTAACGTTGATTTCTGATAGCGCCCGACAATGTCTGTTGGAATGTGGGAGAAAATTCCAATATTTATCAAATAAAACAGTGAAATGTGAACCATATAAAACAGTAATATATGAAGAAAAAAAATATAAAACATATAATTGTTAATATCGTGTGCCAGAGTTATGAAAATTAGAGAATTGATGTAATTGATTGGATAAATAACCGGAGTGTTTGTATTTAAGAAAATAAAGAGAAGTGACAGAGCTCTCGAAGCTGAACTTATGGTTAATTTTTTAGAGATGCTATATTGCAAATATGAATGCTATTTAATAATATCAATAACTATAATAACAATAAAAATAATATATAACTAAAGAGAAAAATATTAGTGCTTGTACCGGCAATTTAAACAAAAAATCTCCAATTTTACGTGCTGGCGCATTAACCATTGTGCTGGTCAGTTCCAGTTCATCCAGAATATATTTACTTGTATTAACTATTGCATTCATATAGCTTCCTTGAGTACTTTACATTCAGGATTACTTTCGAAAATTAAATGATGTGGCATGGAATAAATCCTATCATAATATTTTCTTAGTAGATGCAAACTTGCTATAATGTGAATAGAAACTTACTACTAAGGGTTATATGGGAATTTCAAATAGAAACAAATGTGTATCTGCTCCTGCATTATCTGTTGGTAGCAAACCCTTAGTGTGCCAGTGCTTAAATCTAGAGATCTGGGGTTTAAATTCCGGTACAAGGAGATTTTTTCTGTTTATATTAAGTAATGCATTAGCGTAACTTGCCTGAGTAGAGTAGGCCTAATAAGCTGTATCATTTAATAACAAAATTTTCTATTTTAATTGTATTTTATATTTCAAATATTGACAATCCTGTAGAGGGGAAGAGAAAGTCTAATGACTTTAACCTAAATGTACATAATTACTTCATCTTATCTAAAATTGGGTATCAATGCCTTGCTTTAGAAGTTTTGGTAGATAACATATACAGGTAATTGTGAACATTTAATATCACGCAGGAACTGAAAAAGAGTTTGGAGGGAGCATCTGGAACTCTCTACGCATTTAAAGCTGACGTGTCTAAAGAAGAAGAAGTGAAAGCAACATTTGCTTCCATCAAGAAAAAGTTTGGAGGTGTGGATGTTCTAGTAAACAATGCTGGCATAGGTGGACGAAGTACACTTCATGGTACGTTGGATTACTCATTCAAAACAAAGCACATTATATAACACTAAAAGATTATGTACTATAAAAAAGTTAAATTATTGGAGCTTTTACAAATTTTATTTTCATTGAAGCTTCAGATTCCTTAAAGTAAATCTCTCTATGATAAATATGCATAAAATGTTTATATTTACTTTAAAAATAGCCGCTAATCTAACTAACTCACTGGCACTATCGAACCCATAGGTTCATGGCCGCGTAGACATAAACTCTCCATACATCCCTATCCTGAGCTAATGTTTTCCAATCATTTCCTGTATAATCTACTTCCCTCAAATCATAGTTAATGTTATTCTCCCACCACATTCTTGGTCTACCAACTGGGCGTTATCCCCCTGTTTTTTCCTACAAGAAGCTTCCATGCACGTCTTTCATTCCCCATTCGTGCTACATGTCCTGGCCATCGCTGTCTACGAGACACAACTATTCTTATTATAGCTGGCTTCCTATAAAGACCATGTAGTTCAACTGTTATGAAGTTTTCTCCATTCACCTGTCTGTCCATCTCTCTTTGGTCCAAAAATGTTCCTAAGAACTTTATTCTCAAATACTAGTAATCTACTTTCCTCCCTTAAAAAGTAAGAGTCCATGTTTCGCATCCGTACAGTATAACTGGCAGAATAATAGTTTTATATATTTTTAGTTAAACATTTTATGAAAGAGTCTCTGTAATGTATAATAACCGCCAATCTACAATTTTACTTCATTGCACTTTCATTTTGCCTGTTAAGATAAAATATTAGTTTTATTTACAGATGGACCTGTGGATACTTGGAGGAATATACTTGATATTAATGTCTTGGGTTTGAGCATGTGCACCAAGGAAGCTCTTCAGTCAATGCATGAGAGAGGAGTTGATGATGGTCACATAATTCATATAGGCAGGTAGGTTCAGGAATATTGCACACCTCATTTAATACTTTTTCATTCGAATTCCAGGATGCCTCTAATAGTCGGTACAAATGTATCACTTATAAGATTATGTTATAACCAATAGGGTCTCATATTTTTGTAATTTTGAATTATTTCTTCATTGCTGTCATTTCGTTTTTAATATTATCGTCCTTCTTATGTTCGAAAAGTGTGTACGCTGAATTTTTTTCAGAAGACATCTGATGTAAGACCTATGTATCTTTTTATCTTTCAATATTCAGATTTTACTTCATATAATAAATCTGATAGTTGTAAATTCATTAATTCTCAATATTTATATAAGATTATGTTTAAATATAATTCTTAATTGGCAAAACACTAACTCTCATGCCAGTTATTTAAACGTTTCTGACCGCAGTGAAAACAAAATCGTGTAAAACTGCAAGTTATTACTCTTCACTGTGTAATTCGACGTAAATTTAAGTAAAGTATACCATTGTTTTATTAAAGCAACCAATAAATAAAATATTATATAAATTAAATCGAAATATCTTATAGGATGCCTTGCTATTAAAGAATTAATTATATATATTTTGAAAGTTTTGATTTGTACTGAATGTAATTACTTTGGATTCTGATGTTAAGGGTTCCATTTAGAGAAAGACCGGCTTCTTAAATTTTGCACAGTTATTTCAGATACTAAATAAATAAATGTTAATTTCTTTGCGATGGCGAAACTGAGAACAGATACTGTATACATACTTATACTTTTTGAACACGGTTTCAATCTATTCAGAGTTAAGAACAAAATATAGAAGAACTATTTGATATATATTGTGAAAAGCATGAATAAATATTGTCTGGAGGGGTGTATTGATAATTCATAACATAATATGTTATGGACTTTTTTTTGTAAATTATTTTTCACTGAGAATAATTAATATTATAAGTTAATTACAAAAAAAAACGTTATCTCAGTCAAAACATAAATTTATTGTGTCGACGTTTCAATCTCCTGTTGTGAGATCATTTTCAAGACATGGTTGTTTATAAATGTATTGTACATAGTTACCATCACCAAGACAATTAATTTTTTTGAATACATGTATTTTTTTTTTTGAATACATGTATACAAATTGGGGCACGCCGTAGCATAGTGGTTAAGGCACTGAGCTACAAGCCGGAGGGTCGAGGGTTCAAGTCCCGTTGGGGTCAGGATTTTTAAACTGACCCAAACCCTCTGGCGGCACTGTGGCCTTGGGGTCGACTCAGCCTCTAACGGAAATGAGTACCAGACGCTTGTTCTGGGGGTAAAGGCGGCCGTCACGCAGGGCTGACAACCCGGCTGACGTAAAAAGTGCCGATTGTCTAGAAAAAGTGGGAGCCTTAACCTCCTACTACCCCAAGGGCCTCCGGGCCTGTTGTGGGATCACTTTACTTACTTTACATGTATACAAATTTAAATGTATAAATTTAAAATTTCAATTTATAATTAAAAATATTTTAGGAATGAATCATATGTTCCACACCATCCATTTAAATTTTTTGTTTATTTAAAGCTTAAATGCTTAAATAAACAAAAAGATTTAAATGAATGGTGTGGAACATATGATTCATTGCTAAAATATTTTTAATTATAAATTGAAATTTTAAATTGTCTTGGTGATGGTAATTATGTACAATAAATTTATAAACAACCATGTCTTGAAAATGATCTCAGAACAGGAGATTGAAACGTTGACACAATAAATTTATGTTTTGACTGAGATAACGTTTATTTTTTGTTTGTAATTATAATATGTTATGTCTCTCCCCATGAGAGATAAATGCGGTGGTGTATGTAGAAAAAGGTATATGTTCTCGTAATAGGCCTACAAGTCTCTTAAAAATACAAAAAGCTCATTTCGAAATACATGGGCATTCAATATTTATGAATTGAACTGCCGAAATTTAAGTTAACAAAATTAACAAATAAGAATTGACGAGTACATGGAATCATTTTTGTAGTCACAGGGAACATTCCTCAAGTTGCCTTATACAAATTCAAAGTTAATTAAGCCAATTTGAAAACTAACTTTTTTTTTTCCAATTACTTATTTTAACTGATACTTAATCATAATTTTATGCCCCTTAATTTGATTATAATAGTACCATCTACTTGGGTTCTTTTAGGTTTGTTTTACACATCATTTTCAAATATTATTTGTACACACATGTACATTTTCTTATATCTTATTTTGTTGTAGCGAATTCTTAAGGAATGAACTTCTTTAGGTTTTTGTCATGAAATATATATATATATATATATATATATATATGGCATGATAAGAAAAATAAATGCCTGGACGGGATTCGAACCCGGAACTCTAAGTCTGTACCTCAGCGTGTTATCCATTACACCACCAGGCGAATCCAATTCAAACACTTATTTTTCTTATATATCCACTTCACATATCGTTATCGCTTCTAGCTAACAGACAGCAAAATTGACAGCGACGATTTTCAAATGGCTAAACTGATCAACAGGTTTATTCGTCGGCGGAGCATGGTTGTAATCTGGAGTGAATATTGCAAAAAAATTTCACCTCTAAAAACACTACAATTACTGCCCATTTCCGTTAACTTCTAATTATATCTATTATTATTTTGCCCCTATTTTTAGTCTATTTTAGTCTTTATTGCAGAGTCAAGTCAGAGGGGAACAGAGAGGTCTTCTGAGCGCCATCTAATCAACGATGATCGTAAATGAATCATTATATTACAACCCCTTAGTATACACAAGTTACACCATAGTGGTAGTGAACACAGTTCTTGAAGGAATTGCAATTATATATATATTCCCGATAATAAAAATTTAATCTAGAATTTGGCTTGGCGATAAAGCAAAATCTAGAAAAAGAATCTCATTTAATTTCAACCTGCAATCACTTAAGTATGAGCTCACATACCAGCACAATAGCCAAGTATCGTTTTTTAAATAATAACTCACATTAAATTATATTATTAATTAACAAGATACCAAAAGACTACTTTTTTTTCTGGGCCTGGGGTCGGAAAAGAATACTACATTCATCTTGTGGTGATAAAGACGACCGTCACGCACGGCTGGCATCTCATCTACCGATGGTCTAGAATTACGGAACCTTAAATTGTTACTAACTATTCTAAACGCTGTAACGGGAGCACTTCCTTTCACTTAAATATCAGTTAGACTAACTTTCAGGGGACAAAAAAAAACTGAAGTTGGTCGGCTAAAGGAATTTAATCTGCTACCTTCCGAATATGAGTCTAAAATGTTACCGACTAAACGAACACGCGCTGTTATAATAGTTTTAATAACTTCTATAGTAACTAGAAAAATAGCAAGTAACGTTTAATATATAGGCCTACTGCTCTTTCTAGAATATATTAATTTATTTAGAAAAAATCTTATTTTAGGCAAAATATGGCAACACTAACTCACTCACTAATTCACTGACACTACTGAACTCAGAGATTCACATGTGATCGAACATGAAACTATCTCATGCATCCTTATCTGTAGCTACTTTTTTTTCTCAATCACACCCTTATGTTTCACCTGCCTCAAATCTTTGTTAGTTTTATTTTCTTATCACATTCTTGGCCTATCTAATGGGCGCTTTTATTATGATTTTCCTACAAGAAGTTTGTGCAAATCCCCATTCATTCCCGATTCATGAGATACCATGTCCTGTATATCGAAGTCTATGACATATAAAAGTAATAGTCATTATCATCATCATCTGCATTCATGGATTAGGTCTGTTGAACCGTTCCGACTTCAGCCCATCTCTTTCTAGGTCTGCGCACATCTCGGGTGCCTTTAGGTTTGTATTTTGTTATTTGTTTTGGATATCTATCTTCATTCATTATGTCTATGTGTTGCTTCCATTTTTGTCT
The DNA here is from genome assembly GCA_030220185.1 of Diploptera punctata. NCBI lineage: Eukaryota > Metazoa > Arthropoda > Insecta > Blattodea > Blaberidae > Diploptera > Diploptera punctata. The sequence continues at coordinate 3,291,095 of JASPKZ010009809.1, read as the reverse complement.
ATATGTATCTATTTTATCAGTTATTGCAAATATTTCAAGTTCCTGTCTTATTTCTGTGTTCTTGATTCTGTCTTCCTTAGTGCATCCTTTAACAGATCCCAAAAATTTCATTTCTGCCGCCGTTATCCTACTTAGATCTTGTTTTTTATGTATCCAGGCTTCTGATCCATAGAGCAGTACCGGTACTGCCAACGTTTTATAAAATTTCAATTGGATCTCTCTTAAAAGTAATAGTTTAAATTAAAATAAAATATAAATTAAACATCTTAAACAAAATAAAGAATGTAATATACTAACGTGTTAATAATTTCAGCATTAATGGACATGGAATACCAATGCACAGTCTTGAATACGGAATTATGATGTATTCAGGTAGCAAACATGCTGTTATTGCTCTCACTGAAGGAATCAGACGCGAATTGGTTCACCGAAAATCCAAAATAAGAGTTACTGTAAGTAATAAACCAATAATATATCTGTACTGTGTAAATAATACAATGCAAACTTTCGATATATTACAATTCCTTGAAAAATTGCAATCTTTCCACATGTTACAGTTCCTTGAAAACTAACAAATTCATTTATAAATTGTATATACTTTTTTCTTTTGTATTTTTACTCTCCGTGTTCCTCAATTTTTCCTCGTTATTCCATTTATATTATTCCTGCGAAGCTTTTCGAAGTTTTTACTTCATTTTATTGACTTTTATTATATCTGTTTATTTTTAGATTGTATAAATTTATATTTTCTGCCTCCTTGATGATTTCTATTTATTCTAAAATATTAATCTTCTGTCTGTTGCTCTCTTTATGTATTATTTTCATTGTTTGCTCTATACTGCAAAATTGATGGTCTGTTTTGAAATATATTCTGCAAAATTTGATTTTCCTTCATTTTTTATAAAATCAAATGGTACACTTCTGTCTTGGCGGCTCCATGGTGCAAGTGTTTAGAGACTGGCCCTCTTCCTGTGGGACCCAAGTTCGCATCTCGGTCACTCCACGTAGCATTAATATGACGAATCGGAGCCAGCATTTTCTCGGAATTTATTGTTTTCACATGCCCAAAAACTTCATTCCACTACTTCTCCATGCTTATATCATATTTCAGTTGCCCCTGCGACCGGCCTGGTCGCTCTTATATAATAAATGTTCAATAACAGGAGCTTCTTCTTATCTCAACCCTGTACTCCGTATAAGACCGCACATAACTAGAGGATTTACTACCTACTTTTGCACTATTTTATTCTACAGGTGATAAGTCCAGGAATGGTAAAGACCGAAATAATGTTGGCAGATGGATTTGAAATCCCTCCTGGACAAAATTTGGATTATCTGTATAAAGACACAGTACATCTTCAGCCACAAGATATAGCAGACGCTGTAACATACGCTCTGGGTGCACCTCCACAAGTACAGGTATGCTATTAATTTATTTACCTGTTTTAGGAGAGATTTTCTTCCGCTCAGCCAGATTTAACTATGCTACATTTTATCTTAAAATTAACGTATCTACGAATTAAGAACGCATTTGCACTATGCTGCTCCAATAACGTATGAAGTTCACTGCGGTGCTGTCAGAATGCTTGAGAGTAGAATGTGTGAGAGAGAGACGATGCATCGAGTCCCATAAAACAACTCTCCACGCAAGAATTTATTGTCTTTGTTTTTTAAACTGCTATCAAGTGTAGTGGAATTCCTTTTTCACTTAAAAGTTTAAAAACAGACAAAAAACATAACACAGAAATAAGACAACAACTAAAAGCAGAGGAATTAAACACAACAGTAGAGAAATACAGAACAAACAGGAAAAGACACTTGGCGAGGATGACTGAGAATAGAATACCAAAAGCAGCATACAGCTATTCACCACGAGGAAGAAGTTTGGGAACACCAAAGAAAAGATTGAAACAGCAGCAATTTGGAGCCGGAACAGGCTAGTAAATAAGCCTAAATCGTGATGAAGAAGAACGAGAAGAAAAAAGTTTCTTAAACAACTATGTTTAATATCCATCCATAGTAATTCTGCCCAAAGGCAGGTCCTTCACTGCAATCATAGCATTTTCATGCTATGCTTGCAGCTTTACTAGGGAATTGTGTAGGTGTGGTAGCTTCCCGTTGCTTTCCACACCGGTGAAGGATGATGATGATAATGATAATGGTAAGGATGATAATGATAATGGTAAGGATGATAATGAAAAGGATGATGGCCATATGATTTCGGGGACCGTTTGGGCCTTAAAGTTTTCCTGACATTTGTCTTACAGGTGAGGAAAAACCCCGATAAAAAACTCACCCAGAAAAACTGCCCCGAACGGGGATCGAACCCGGGCCCGCTGCGTGACAAGGCAGCACGCTACCTCGAGACCACAGCGGTGGACATGTTTAATATAAAGATGGCTAAATAAACAATAGCGTATCATCTTCTGGAAAAAGTGTATACATTTAAAATATCATACCTATCCTTCCGAATACATTCGAGCTGGGTTTAGATACATAATATATCCCTGACACTGCCAAAAGCACAAAAATAAAAAAAATAAACAGTTTTAACCTACAAACATAAATGACTCCCTTCGAACAGAATATTTGGCCTACCAGATAGTTTTTTAATTGCGATATTACTATCGCGTTTTCATCTTGAAATGATTGTTTTTGGCAGCAACAGAAGCGCTGAAATATCGTTTATATATTTACTGCTTTGATGGATAGCAATGATCATGCTATATTCAAAGTCACTGAACTTCGCACGTATATTAATAATTTTATTAGCATATTTGCAATATTGAATAATGCACTATGTGAAGAAGAAGAAGTAGAAGTAGAAGATGTAATAAAAACGTCTGTCTGGAAAGTCTGTCTGTGCATGAATTCTAACACTTCACATATACAGCAATAGAAACAAAATGTATTTAAAAATGATTGAACAGTAAATATAATGATACGAGGAACAATCCAAATAAAATGTTATACGAAAAACCAAAAGTTGCACGAATGGTGTATGAAACAAGGGCATGAAAACTCTTCGTAAGAATACCACAAGAAAGCCCAGTAGGTAAGCCAAGAATAAGGCAGGAAAATAATATTATTCATGATTGAGGGAGGTAAATTATGCAGGGAATGTTTGTAAATTAGCGCATGGATAGCTGAATACGGATGCATGAACAGCTTATGTCCACGTGACATGAATCTGCGAGTTCGATAGTGCCAGTGAATTAATTAGCCTACTTAGTTCATTATAATACATATTGGGCTTGAAAAATATAATTGGAGTAAGTCATACCTATAAAGATTAAAATTACAAAATTATACGTGATACCTCAGTAAGCCCTCAAAGTAGGCCTACTTATCAGAAGCTAACAATTTGACAATGTTCCGAAAGGCCTTCAACGATGTTCTTTAACCAAAGTTTTAACTGGGGACGACGGGGATCTCAAGTACAATTTAATAATTTAAACATTTTATATATAATAATCTTATCGCTGGTCCAAATTAAGTTTTAAAGCATTGAATCTGAAAAATGCATACCTTTACAATAAACATTACTCGAAAAATATCCATTATATATAAAGCCTAAACTAATAATACAAAAAATTTGTTGTTTGCTTACCAAAATGTATTTTTCATTTTTTTTCAGCTTAAAGAGATCTCATACCCTGAAATCCAAAATGTATAACTTTTTCTAGGCACTTACGAGTAACTGCAGTTCATTTTTTTAGCTAACAATTTGGTATGCAGAAAACAAACTGTTATATCACTAGTGGTTTTTTAATTATTAATGATTAATTAAAACAATCAGAGACATTAAACACACGGTGTATAATATTTACGTATTTTTAAAAATAGAGATATTAAGATTAATTATGGGTGAATGATCTGTATTTGAAGTGTCATGCATAAAATAAATAAAATATATAAGGTTAATCATGGAACAGTTCTCATCACCAGCAGTTCAATTTATTACAAATATTTAAATTTATTATGAGTTAATTTCTCCGAATGATATAGAGTTTGTCTATTATAGGCACATTTATATAATTATGTTTGTGCAATGGTAAATTTATTGAAGAACACTTATTTATAAATATTTAAAATAATAAAACATTTCCTCTTCTTGTGTTTCAGGTTCATGAAATCATCATAAAACCTGTTGGAGAATCTTTCTGAAAATACGTACTCTTTAGTATTCCCCCCAGGATAAAAAAAACTTTAATCTCATTTTTATAAGAAAAAGAATGTTATTTGTAGCTTCAGTGAATATTCTCCTTGCATGCAAATTATCCATCTAAAATGTCTTCTTCTTCTTCTTCCGAATGCAGTATTGGGTGATGATGCCCGTTCTGCGACTACAGAAACTGATCTTTCCATCGGTTGAAGGGTCTTCCGAGGTCTCTTTTGCCTTTAGGGTTGAGGTGGTAAATAATCTTTGGTAAACGGGAATTTCACATTCTCCGGACGTGTTGGAACCATTTAATCTGATAATTTGTATATGTTCAACCATTTCCCTACTATTCCACTGCATCCTTATCTCATCACTTTTCATTCTATCCCTTAATGTTACTCCAGTTAGTGATCGGAGGAATCTCATTTGTGAACTATTAATGCGGGATTTATGCGGGATAAATGACTATATGACTTACGTAGAAATAATATAATGATGATTATTTGGAATATAACTTTAGCAATAATGAAAATTATGGAGAATTTACGTAACTCAACATGAGTTTATTGAAATAGAGTTTAATTAATTTCAGATCTATTTTTCTTGTTCAAATTTGTATTTTTATTAATAATAAAATAAGTGAATGAACAAATAAACATAATATGTTTATAAATATTTTGACGGCTCTTGTCTTATAAGACGGATGCTTGCCTCTTATTTATATATCAAATTTACAGAAGTGGACGATTACCCAGCCAGTATTCGCTGTCATTAGAGGATCAATTTCAATTTTAAGAAACCATATTTACAAAATTACTTTATAGTATGTATACTTCAATTAGGCCTACAAGTTGAATTTTTAAAAATATATTTACAAAATGTATTTCATCAATTACAAAAATTAATTGTCTGTATCACTTTGTCCTTAAGGCAATCCTCTAATGAGGAAAGTTTTATATAATAAACTAAGTGTGATATGTGGTTAGCAAATCGGGTATCCTATCGTTATAGCTGGTTTTCTGAACCTTGGGCTATTACTTATTGTGGCTTCCCAAATTTCTCATAATTCTGGATCGGTATTGGTCCCTATTAACCAAAATTCTATGAGAAGATTTATTCATCCAAGGGACTTAACCAGCGCATGTCCCATAGCTCTTTTCCAAGAGATGATGTCTTACATCACTTGGTTACGGAGCTGAAATATTATCTAAGGACATGTCATTGTATCATCATAATCATCATCATTTATTTACGGTTTGAGATATGGGGCCTTTCCGTTTCCCAAACGTCATGACCCTTCTTTTTCATCTTTCTATATTATTTCATACGAAGGAGCAAAAAATACTATCAGCAAGTTAAACAGGTTTATAAAAACAACATATGTAATAAATAGCACATTCGAAACAAAGTAAATATTGGATAAAACCATAGCCAAAATTGCACAATCCTGCTTAAGGACAACCAAAGACTCAAGGTGAGAGCAACAGAAATGAGAGAAAAAAAAGCCGCTTACGTGGCCAAACTACAAAACAAACATAGAAATAACAGCAAAACTGCATATGATTCCAGTACCGACAAAAAATAGAAACATATAAATGTAAATGGATAGAAATAGCAGAACTGTACATAATTCCAGTACTGTTAAAAATAGAAAATTCTAAATGTAAATGGATAGAAATAGCAGAACTCTAAATAATTCCAGTACTGATAAACATAGAAAATTCTAAATCTAAATGGATAGAAATAGCAGAACAGTAAATAATTCCAGTACTAATAAAAATATAAAATTTTAAATGTCGATAGAAATAGCAGAACTGTAAATAATTCCAGCACTGATAAAGATAAAAATTATAAAAGTAAATGGATGGAAAGAGCACAAGACCTATGAATAATTCCACAACGGCCAAAAATAGAAACTAATAAATTAAAAGAATATAATAATATATATATATATATATATAATACCAAAAGACATGTACCGTATTTGCTTGGGTAATATGCGAACTTATTAATGTACTTTAGCCATAGAAAAATTGGGGAGCGTAAAATATGCGGATTTTTAAAATTAGTGGTCCTGTTCTGAGTTATCTCAATTATGGTAGGTAAGTATAGTAATTAATAATGCAGTAATTTCTCATATCTTATAAATGTATAGCATAACACTGTAGGAAATCTTGAATTATACAAATAATAATCATGCAATAATAAATATATAAACAATAATAATTATTATAACAAATGAAACAATATAAATATGTAAATCGCCTATGTTGTGAGAATTAGCAATTGCACGTATACGTAGTTGTAGCGTGTCATATGTAAATGCGATACCGTCGTTCCGCAACTGTTCAAAAATAAATTAAAATTAATCTTCGACAGCGGGATATTTACCAGTTTTCGGACCACGAAATGCCGTACTGCCACTTCTTGCATTATTTAGTGCGTATTTTTGTTTCCTACAATAACGCAAGTTGGATTTGAGAATTCCAAATTAACTTTCTGCTGCAAGATTACCGAAATGTTCCGTGAAACTTATTACTTTCAATTTATATCATGCTGTGTAATTACTATTTTTCTTTACTATCTTGAAATACAATATAAATATAAATTCACATTAGGAGTGCTAAAAGTCAACTGAAATACCGGTAATTATTTTACTCAAACTTGTCCCTACCAAGGGCAAGCATTGTTAAAGTAGCGGAACTTTGGGTTTCTTTGTGAAGCAGGTAGTTCAGTTGCTAGTAAATGATCTACGTTGGAATGTAAGAATTGGCAATGGAATTCAGGGAAGGAAAATCCCTACTACACTGAAAAAATATAGGTCCTACCTAAAATGTGTGCGCAACTTACACGGAGCAAAAAGAGTTCAAAATAATCCCTTAAAATTATGTTGCGCAAAATACGCGAGCAACTACGGTAGTTAAAAATTAAAATAAGAACTATAAACAAACCAAAAAAGACATCGAGGTCGTACAATGACCAGACTACTTGACAACCTCCAGTGAGATCACAACAAACCAACAAGTGGTCTATTTCCATGGCAGACAGATGACTCTTTCGCCCTCCCTCTTTTTGTAGGACTTTGCGAGTTGTTTTTAGTCAAGGAACAGGGAATGATAACTAGATCGACAGGGACGCAGTGACGAACGTAACAAAATCTGTAGGTAGTATTATTGGAAGGTTACTATTGAAGACAGTACAAGGCAAGGTATACACATTGAGATCCAATATGGAGATTTAAAAATAATTTTCCCTCGCCCTGACCGCCGGAGTAAAATGTAAAAGACGTTCTGTGACGACTGATGTAAATAATTGATCTTAATAACGTCCTATATACTACATTATAATGCCCAAGGTAATAAATGGTCACTTAATTTATGTCCTCTCTCTCTCTATCTCTCTCTCTCTCTCCTGGTGCGACAGGCCTACAAGCCCCTTAGCCTACCAGCAGGCTGCTGGCCTCACACCCACATGTGTCAATCACATAGGTAGACGATCATCAAGCTAGTATAGGGGTGACATGTGGTAGCATGTCGAGTCCCCCAGCCGTTATAACTGGTTTTCTCAACCTGAAGCCGCTACTTATTGTAGCTACCCAAATGCTTCACGATGCTGGATGGGCACCGGTCCCATACTGGCCGAAATACCATGAAAAAATGTCTTCCTCTATGGAGATTCGAATCAGCGCAAGTTCTGTTAGCTCTGTGCCAAGGCTTCCTGCTTTAACCACTCGGCTACGGCGCGGGATTAATTTATGTCCAAGAGCAGGAAATAATTCAAAACAGAAATGTCCAAATAGAGAGTTTAATTACACAAATGATGACATTGTAAAGTGTTCATACAAAAATGTGTGTTCAGAACTGCCACTACAATATTTTTTGCTTCGGGTTCCACACTAGGAAGATAGATGATGTTAATGTGTCTATTTTAAATTTACGCACCACATCGGCAGATACGTTACGTTGGTAGTATATACCGAGAGTATAGGATGAGTATTTTAAGTATTTATGTGGTATAAGTGTGTTGCATAACCAATTAAGATAATGAAAAGAAGGGGGAACATGAAAATAGTTGCCGGCATGTAGTCTACCCTTGTCGAAAAGTACCAACCGGACCAATATACTGGCTGAATTATTGACGAATTCTGCAAATTATATAAGGTCAGTAATTGATTGGTAGGCCAAGGTCCTTCCAGGCATTCAGCGCCATTAAATATATATTTTGGGCCCGGCTATAGACTGCGTGTTTACTTGTGTGTCCCGCAAGTTCCGATTAGGAGTAGTGTTAGGGTTCTATGCATTTTACTTATAAATATAATTCTATACCGACAATAAAGAATATCCTCTGGAGAAATTATTTACACCGACGAGAAGTAGACGGAGCAACATCAAATGGCTTGTCAGATCACCAAACCTAACACCACATGATAGCCCCCCCCGGGGGAGTTCAGCACTAGGTCTACACCAGTACAAATACATTTTTTTGTCGATGTGACTAATTTCTTATACTTACCAATATTGTTGTTACCGGAAGTCAACGTTCCCACATCTAACCTGGTTGCTATGCAAACAAAAGAAATTGCAATACTGATATGGACTCAAAAAGCACACGTTCGGTAAGTAAAATAAAACATTTCTTGAATGTTTTGTACACTAACTCGTACCTTTCTTTAGATTTTTCCAGAATTAATGCAGAACATCCCACTCTCCAGGCTTCTTCAATTTCTCTATCATCTACCATGACTCCGGCCATAATAAAATTAGCAAACAGATTCTAATCACGGTACTACATATAAAAATGTCTCAACAACCAACAATCCTTGCTTATAATAAAACAAATGAAAAGCTTCATAGCAACAATCACCAAATGTTTCTTTCTCATAGAAGTCATTTACATCCAACCAATATTTTAATTAATTTCTTACTATATTTAATAAAAATTAGTCACATCGACCAAAAAATAGTATGCACTTGTATCGCAATATACTATATGCTAATTATAAAGTAACACCACAGATGCTTCATAACATATTTGTATACCGGTTGACATTTCCCTTATCACTAATAAAAACCATGTTGATGTTTATGGAACATAAGTTAAAAACAGTTCCCAGTTTTCACTCTTTGCAGTAATTGGTATTCTTCCTTCCAAGTATTAGGCCAAGGCCTGTTACGATCCTATAGAAAATTTTCCCTCCAGCGTTTCATAGGACGGCCCAGTGATCTTCGTCCTCTTGGTATATAATTATAAACAGCTTTGGGGATCCGATTTGAACTCATTCTTTCAAGATGGTGTTTCCAATTTAGTTGGTACTGTTTAATATATTCCAAAATTGGCGTAGTCTTCAATTCTTTTAAGATATCGGTGTTCCTTTTCCGATCCCATCTTGTGTAACCCGCTGTTCTGCGCATGAATCTCATTTCACAAGCCGTTATTCTGCTTTCATGTTGTTTTTTTAGTGTCCATGCTTCACTACCATAGGTCAACACTGGTCTAGCGAAAGTGTTATATAAACGTAATCTGGTGTTTTTTTGTACAAGGGATGGTTTCATCTATAAATTGGTATTAGTTACGAAGTTATAGTTAATTATTTTATTATATATACGGTAAAAGCGGGACAATGTGTATAATTATAACACAAGATAATGTTATGTAATAACAAGTTGGAAGCATATAGTCTTAGACATGAGTAAATATCTTACATTGCATGGGTGTAGTGCTGTAACAACCAGCATTGATTTCCAATGTCCTCCAATGTTAGCTATGTTATTCATTTCCTGCCAGATCACCGATGCTACTGTCCTCATGTAATCCCTCATTGCTCTGTCTTCTCTGATGTACTGCAGCTATTGTACCTTCAACCTATTTTTTTTCATATATGACAATATGCTTCAACGTTTTAAATCATTTTAAGGTATCATACAGAATATTTCACTTAGTAAATTAAAAGATTGATACACAAACAATTTACTCACATTTTATTTCATCACTCTTATGAGAGTTTAATATAGTTATTGTTCATGGGTTTTGTGTATAAGGCTTTATTTTGCATAGATGCAAGCAGTCATAATGCTAAAGCAAAGTTCCAGAAGAATAAAGTCCACTTCATAACACAGTCAAATAAATAAATAACCAGTTGTATTTTTTAATACCCCAGGTTAAACTTTTGGAGATTTCTGGTGTTTCTCCTGGTATTGGCGTAATTGTAACCCACTTCCGAGGTTGGGGCACCTAAAAGGCGGGGTTACGTTGCCCCGATGATATGTTGGATGATGATGATAATGGTGCACCAGGAGAGTCCTCAATCCTAAGCTTAATCTAAGATGAATATAAATCATGATGATTGCGATTGCCATATGACGTTCGGGGACCGTTAGGGCGTTAAAGTTTCCTGACATTTGTATTACAGGCGAGGAAAAATCCCGATAAAAACCTCACCCAGGAAACTGTCCCGACCGGGGATCGAATCCGGGTCTGCTGCGTGACAACGTAGAACGCTACCTCGAGACCACAGCGGCGGACATAACCAATTGTATTGAAGATCCAATATTATTGTAGAGTAACACAAAGGAATTTTCTCAATTTTTTTTCTAAAATCTCAAATGTAAAAACCGTCCATTACTCAAATAAGAATAATAAAGACCAGTTTCATCCATTCAAATAAGAAGTGTTAAATTTACAGTGGCGCCACTTTCGTAAGAAAACTGTAACTATTACAATGCATTACATGTATATGGGCTATATTTAATTAACTTTCAGGCAATACGTTAAATTTATTAACCAGCTGACACCCATAATCCGACAACTTTACAATATGTATGTTCTTGAAATTATTTAAATGTGTTTTACATTATTTCAATTTCTATAAAACAAAGAAAATTTGACTAACGCCACTAGAACTTCAACCCGTCTAATTATTTAAATCCCACTTCA